>CM056388.1:15819752-15969752 GCA_029718625.1 Synaphobranchus kaupii | reverse complement strand
TAATCGATAACCCTTGGGTGTGTTTAGAGACTGACCAGACACTTCATCTGGACTTTGATTCTGGCAGACTAATGGGGGGGGATGACATATTTAACAACACATTTCTTGTTTGTGTTACCACTATCTTTGTCATTATTGCAGGGCTTTCATGCAACAATTAATCCCATGTCTTGATTTAAACTCGATTTATCCTGTACAATTTCATTATAGGTAAGAAGTCTGGTATGCTGATATTTACATTTATATTTAACACCCACATTTATATTTAACATTTATGTTTACAATTAACATTTACATTTATATATAATGTATTATTTTTAAATCTTGATTTAATGCATAACATTATTCTTGGAAAAGTAATTTTTTTATACAAACGTCTCTCTAAATGTTTAAAAAAGTGCCATTTCAAAATTGTAAGGCATTTCTTTTTTTTTTACATTTGTCAATGGAGGATTACAAAATGTGCAACATTTTACAAAAGGCACCCACTAGATATTTGCCTTCTTAGGAAAGAGTATTACTTGCAGGCCCAGGCCAAACAAGGTAAGAGCCCCAAGTGAACATTCAGAGCAGGCAGAGGTGCTGCAGACATGTTTATGACCATTGCCCTGGCAAGGCTGATATCCTCTCTCCTCTCATTGTTCCGTGCCAATCTGGGAGCGGTGTTCCTGATTTGAGCCAAGACTGTAGTGCCAGCACCCTACTTGATCAGTAGGCTACTTGAGACCCACTGTTGAAGCACAGTGCTCTTTGAGCAATTCGCATAATGTCTTTACCACTTTGGTTGATTTTAGAAATAAATAGTACGTATGCCATAGTATGCTTTTGCTGGTGTTGGTGCCATCTTTCAAAAAGATATAAAGATGATGCCATTTTTTTAAATCTCTTCTGTAAATAATTTGCATTTAAGGAGTGCAGTACGAGGGCATGCTTCCTCTTCTGACTGGAGAGTTCTTCCAACACAAAAATCCACAATGGAAACAGTACATCTTTGTTCAGCTTCACATATGCTGAATAGAACATCGCTTATATCTTGAGAGACTGAGAGAGAGAGAGAATCTGATGGAGCGCTACAAGTGGCCCAGCAGGTTGAATAGGATTTAAATGGATCAAGAGCTGGACGGGAGCATTCTCCTGAACAACAGAGAGATTCTCATTGGCCCATATGGGTCTTAGTCACAGCAGGCAGGCCAGGCATCCACTGAGCCCTCCCGCAGGTGTCCTTTCAAAGCAGTAAATACCCGGTGGCCCTTCTGGTCGCTTCCCTAGCTCCCAGTTCCAACAGCTCACATGTTTTATTCCCTCTGTCCCGAGACAGATCTGTGTGAAAATGGCCGGCGTGAACCTCATCAAATTAAGTCCCTCCAATAGAGCTTGCCTACGCAATAGCACAGTGTGTGCCATCCGGTTTCATCCAAAATGGCAGTTTATCTTTCTTCTCTGTGAGGGACCGTAAAGAGACGTCTCCACAAATCAACTTTAGCTTGGCCCTGCCTGGCCCTGGCTCATTCAGGCAAAGACACTGCTGTCACTGTACACTAAGCAGCTGCAGTTAAAATGGACACCACATTCTGTGCAATTTTAGTTTTTTGGCAAACAATCCGACAATCTGCTTGTTGCAGCAAAAATTTAGATTCTTCAGGCCAGGCAATGTTTTTACAAACTTAAATTGTCCAGTCTTGGTGATCATGTGCCCACTGTAGCCTCATCTTCCTGTTCCTTAGCTGACAGGAGTGGAACCTGGCGTGGTCTTCTGCTGCAGTAGGCCATCCCCTTCAAGGTTCGATGCGTTGTGCATTCAGAGATGCCCTTCTGCCCACCTCTTGTAAATAGCTGTTATTTTGGCATTTGTGGCCTTTCTGTTAGCTTGAACGAGTCTGCCCATTCTTCTCTGACCTCTCTCGTTAACAAGCTGTTTTCGCCCACAGAACTGCCACTTACTGGATATTTTTTATTTATCGCGCCATTTTCCCAGGAGGGGAGCTGTTTCTGAAATGTTGGAACCACCACATCTGGCACAGACAACCATACCGCAGTTGAAGTCGCTTAGATCAAGTTGAGAGCACCCGTTCTAATGTTTGGTCGAACAAGAACTAAAACTCTCCGCCGCATCTGCACACTTTATATATTCAGTTTCAGCCACACGATTCCCTGTTTGGAGGAGCAGGCTACTTGCGTTAATGGGAATGTGTACCTGATAAAGTGACCCTGAAAACATGAGGTGGCACGTCCTAGCAATGTTTCAACAACAACAAAAAAAAGGAGACACCCGTCCAAACACAATGTGAGCGCCATAGTGTTAACCAGCATTAAACATAGTTGTCTGTTCATTTCTGTTTGACAGGCACATGCTTGTGGGAACGGCTCCAGTTTCCCAGAAGACAATGGGAGCCTATGACCCAGTTTTTGTGAGCACCTTTTTTATTTTGATCTTTTTGTGAATGAAAAGCCTTACCTCATTCTGAGCCTGGAGTCAAAAAACGAAAGAGGCGATCAGCATTTGTCGCTATCACGTGCACACTTACCTTTCAGGTAAGGCCAGTATAGCAATTATAAGCACTCACTAGGTGATGTAAGGGAGTTTCAAGTTGCAGGCCATTCAGTCTAAAGTCTCACGACGGTAAATTCATCATTGAATTCAGATTAACTGTGCTGGCTTTATTGGTAGATCGTGTATTTCAGGGGCATATGGTGAATTTCGAACATACAGGTGTATTCTACTGAGGTCACTGATAAAACTGCATGTGCAAGGAGTACATTTCTTTGTTTGCCTCCAGAATAAAATTCATCAGTTGATAAATAGTTGATTCATCAGTTTATGATAAAAAAAATAGATTAAAATGAACATTATTTAATATGATGCTCTACAGGTTATTGTTCATCAGAGCATTTGATATGACATCCTATACTAGGACACATTACCATTGGAGTGCGCAGAAAACATGCGATGTAATCTTTGCACAGCTGGTATCTGACATTAGCATATGTTCTGTGTCAAGCTGCAATGATTCTGAAATCAGTAATTCCCTCCAAGATTACATTACATTACATTACGACCACTTAGCAGACACTCTTATCCACACCAACTTACAAATGTAGAGAACATCATAGTTAGTCTCACTACAAAAGTGTGGTAACACCAAGAAGCCACAGAAGGCCCATGTATAGCCAAAGTTGTAAAGTTCTCAGCATAGTAGATACAATAATGTAATATATGTATAAATGACATACAAACGGGGACATAAAGTTCAGAAATGGGCAAACTCCTGTACAATGTTTGGAGAAATTGGCAACATGTACAGAATTAATGATTAAAAAACTCCTTCTGTGTGTGCCCTGAAATTGATATCAGAATTTAGTTGCTACAGTGGGGCCAGATGGTTCTGCTGAATAGAATAACCACAATGGAATCCTGGTCCAAATCCAATGGCTTTTCTCAGGCCCGGCTTGACATCAGCGCATCTTAAAAGTGAAATGTTATCTCCCGCGATGGCACAGAAGGTCAACGTGATAAGCGGGAATGGAAGGGGCATCGGTAGAAGTCATCTCTATGAGATATCTTTGAAGGCTTTCTGAAAGCTTATTCTTATGGCAAACATAACTCTGAACTGACAGTTTTGAATGCTGACCCAATGTGTATGCAGTAAAAAAGGGGGGGGGAAATCCAGCCATATAACAGATATGCTGATGAAATTAACTTTATCTTTCTGCATCAATAACTCTGATCCAACTGAAAATGAACTGTGTCAGTAATATGTCTCGTAATGTCATGGTATTCTCCTAATATGTTTAATGTTTTTCACCTCAGAATAAATGTATGTAAGTCAGTGATGAAGTTGCTTTTTAAAAAAAAGGAAGAGCACACAGAATAGCCTCTATCCCTCACTGTCAACAGCACTCCACACAAATAGCCTTCTGGGCCAGATCACAATTCCCTTCTATATTTACAAAGCCATAAATTATGATTTAGGCATCTCAATTGGTTTATTTTGTTGTGCGCATTTCTACGGCGGAAACAGAGACATGGTAAATTTAGAAAATAAGTACAAGGAGTCCTGAAATGGACACAGTCGGACTGGCATAGAGGCTTCACTCAAAACCATAAAGTCATCTCAGAAAGGGGAAACATGCAAATTGTGCATAGTATTTTCAGAATGCATTAAAGTGGTTTATTAAAGAGAGACACTCCATCATCATGGACTGGATTTGTCAGTAGGTCAAGGTGGACACCCAAAGAGCCTCTTGGCCCTGCTTTGGTAAACGTACTTTCATGAACATTGTCTGAATGAGTGAAAAAGGAAGGAGAAAAAAATCATGACCATTAAATAGAATGTAAAAGGAAATCTCTGAGCTGTAAATATCTTGAAAGCGGAGAGAAAAAGTCCGCTTCAAGGAAACACCAAGGGATTAACTATTTGAAGAACATGCTTAAAAAGAGAGCCAGTCAAGTACATTGCTAACCATTATTTCATTAAGCTACCTCACGCAAACTGATAGAGTGCGTTTTGTTTTTGTACCCGAAATATTTTCTTTGTGCGCTTTTAAATGTCAAGATGTCAAGGTGTGGGATGTGATCAAAAGTTTGTTCTCCCCCCTTAGAAATAATTCAGGGAAGCTTTGATGAAAAGTATTAGATCTAGAAAGAATATCTCAAAGGGATTACTGAAATTCATTGGGATTTATGGCTTATAAGAGGATAAGTAAAGATTTGTGTGTCGGGAGGTGGCTGTCACTCATGGAAATTAGAATATAGACATCAGATTGATTCAGGATACGATGGGGAAAAAAATGTTTGCATGCTTAGTTTTCTTTTTCTTTTTTCGTTGCAAAAAATGGGGGCTTCTGGATGGCTCATTCGGCTAAAGTACCACGCTGTGGTGCATGGATGACCCTCACGGCCTCGGATAGAATCTGGACTGTGCCAGTGCCGACTGTGGGCAGTACGTAGCTCAGGGTGATGCAGAATTGGCGATTGCATCGCCCAGGGTATAGGAGGGTTCAGTCGGTTAGGGATCCGTGTTCATCGCTATCTACTGACCCCCGCTGGTCGATCGGGCACCCGTGGGCTGCATGCTAAAGCCGCATATGAAAGGTCTTCCTCCGACTCCGGTCTGTGCGAACTTAGCTGTAGTCTGCAGCTGGCGACACCATGTGTTTCGTATGTCTACACTCTCCCAGTGGGGTCCATGCATGAATACGGCTGCAGACGATTGGCCATTCCAAATTAGGGTGGGAATTGGACTTGGACATGCTCAGCGTGCCCCAACGTTGGGCGACAAATAATTTAAAAAAATGATAGCATTAAAGAATTTTCAATTACAATAGCTATGAATTGTAAGTTGGCTGGGAAATGAGGATAGGGTGTGCTCTTGTTGAAGCTGATCCACTTCCCAATAACTCTCCTTTTTATTCTGTTTATTCTTATTTTTACTGGACTTTTACCAGCTGGTGTGGGACATAAGGACACTGTTACGAAATGGCTGATAAAATAAAATTACTTTTGCATTCAAGTATGTACTTGAATGCAAAACCCAATCCGTACCTTCTTGGTTGTTACAAATCTCTCTCTATTATTAATGGGGGAAAATAACATTTTACTGAGGCCAAGTGCATTTTTTTAATTAACCGAAAGCTGTTATGCAATTCAACACTGTATACGCTTGTTTGCTCAGAAGATGATTGTGCCGTACTCTTAAAAAGCACCATCACGATCATAGGCAGGAGCCATGACATTTCCGATGCCAGTTAGATGAGTTCTGGATTTCTTTAGACATTAGATCTTCGATCAGCCCAAGCCAGAAAACAACAATAACGAATGAAACAATAAATGCATGCTCATTTGCAATCCACAGTGGTCTACTGGCTTCAGACTGAGATGACTGCAGCAAAGAATCAACCGTTATTTTAACTTACTTCTTTTGGATCAGACAGATATCACTGAAAGAGAAGGTTGCAAAGACAGAGAGAAAGAGAGAGAGATGGGAGAGAGAGAGAGAGAGAGAGAGACTGAGATGGAATAAGAGCGAGAGAGAGAAAGAGAGAGAGAGAGAGAGAGAGAGACTGAGATGGAATAAGAGCGAGAGAGAGAAAGAGAGAGAGAGAGAGAGAGAGAGAGAGAGAGAGAGAGAGAGAGAGAGAGAGGATGTCTTTCCAAATGAGTCACTTCAAAGCAAATTGAGTAATGAGGGCCAGGGCCGAACTAGGCGAAACTCCGCAGCGACGTGCCAAAGCGCAGGTCTCACCCATGAGAAAGTAAATGCTGCCCTGTTGATGGCCTGGCGCCGCCTCATGGCACAGTCGCACAGCTCAAAGGCCAAGCGGGCACTGGAAGCTTTGCGCTAAAGGCCGCGCGGACGTGACTGAGCTCCGGGTCTCGCTGGATGCAACTGCGCAGTATCAGCAGGAACGTGGGAGCGGTCAGCTTCGCCGTAGCTCTCCTCAAAAGCCACTCCGGACGGCCACAATTACAGCGTTCCATAAGTTACAGGGTAAACGTCTGTAAAAATAAATTGGAAAAAACATTTCCAATGTTCAGGATGGGCTGAAAATCAAGGACAGGGCACTTTGTATTTTTAGATTTCCTTCCAGGGATCGTCTCATCCCTGATTCCGGAGTCGTCTAATTCCAAAGTCGTGGCTTCCTTGTCTGAGGTTAAACGATTGCTTTTGAACATGAACTCAGATGTATTTATACATCTTTATCACTTGGGTATAAAGCTTACCACAAGGGTATGGATCTATTGAGTCAAAGCAGACACAAAATACGAAATATAGCATCACCGGTATGTTAAAGAACCAACAAAACAAATCCAAAAAATCCTTTTAATGGGATGATCAGTTTGGGTCGGTATCAGTACGAAGCAGAGATGCAGCAAGTGTGAAGTTCAGTAACCACATGGCAACCCCCCCCCCCCCCCCCCCCCCCCCCCCCCGCTTACGAAGCACCAATAAATCCCCAAAGTAAACTAGGGGGTCACCGCTGTTCCTCATTGTCTGAAGCCAATGCTTGGAAACCAGCCTAGCCTTTGGTCTCAAAGGTCTTACAATAGAGGAGCGTGAACCTCTGACCTCTGACCCCTGCGTGGAGAAGGTTTGCACACAAAGATTATTGGATTGTTGATTTTCCAGCTTTTCCCCCATTGTGCAGGGGGTCTGTATAAACCATGGGGCGAGGGGGAACTGGGGAATCACTTTGCTCGTGAAGAGTGACATGACATGATGGCTCAGCGTATCCCAAAGAGTTCATTGATGAAGTGGCCAAAGGAATGGTGAGCTCATTCACTGTCGTGGAGTGAACGGGGACGTTGTCTCCGCCTCCACCCCCACGCTCCCAGGAAAGGCCAAGTTTGGGCCTTATGGCCCATTCCCCCCAGAGAGCAGGAAAGAGGATATTGCGACAGCATGGGGTCTTCTCACTTTGAATGGAGGGTTCATTAAGTCACTTAAAACCTGATTATCTCCATGCTCCCTTAACTGCAGCGTGTCACTGTGACGCTGTACCACAGTCACAAAGGACAATGAGGGAACAGGATGCTATCGAGGTCCAGGAGAGGAAGAGTTCACTGTGAAAGAGCAAAAGGTTATCTTAACTGTTGTCTTTGTCTTTTGAATGCTTTCACAAGGGTCAGTCTTCACACATGTGCACAGCAAGTTCGTCTATACCAGTGCGTTAAAGACATAGTGGATAAAAACACAATGGAAATAAATATCTGTGCAACTGCACTAATATGAATGAGCTTTTATTATTTGGCCTGCCAAAAAATGACAATTTGTTATGATGTTGTTGAAAGGACAACATGCCTAGCCCTCAGAAAGTGTCATAATTAATTTACTATTTAGCAACACGATGTTTAATATTTGACTGAATATGTGCACTTTCATTATGTGTCAGAACCTTCACAGAGAACTGCTTTATTTTCTCTGCTTTGGGGAAATCATCCCTACAAGCTATGTCCAATAAAGAGGAACAGGACAAAAGCCGTAGCTGCTGAAATTAACTCATTATTTCACAGCTAGGTGAATTATTTTGATT
Organism: Synaphobranchus kaupii; assembly: GCA_029718625.1. Lineage (NCBI taxonomy): Eukaryota > Metazoa > Chordata > Actinopteri > Anguilliformes > Synaphobranchidae > Synaphobranchus > Synaphobranchus kaupii. The sequence continues at coordinate 15,961,721 of CM056388.1, read as the reverse complement.
ACGGTTATTTAACTGTTATGACTCTAGTTAGTTAATTATACGCATGGAAAACTAATCGAACTATGCTCTATCGCACGGTTACCTGCAACTATGTTAAGTGCTTTAAAGGCATTTCACACATACCCAGCTAAATGCACACCTGTAACTTACCCTATAATTAAAAAGAAAAGGTTACACTGCAGCTCATTCCAGTTCTTACCTATTTGCCAGGGCACGTTCCTGTCATACAATAGGCCTTCACACTCTGAGGTTTTCATCTGAAGGGAGTGCTATACCTCTGTGGTGGTAATGCATTAAAAATCAAAAGCATCAAAATATACACAAACAGGAAACACTGATATTCTTAGAGAAAGGACATTGGTAAGATGTCCCTTTCAGCTTCTTTTATTGTCTGATAAATAAGCCCAGTTTGTTTATATGGACCAAACGCAGGCCTTTCCCCAGCTGACTGAAGTCATGAGTACATTTGATACAAGTGTATTTACCAGAGAAGACATTGTATTTAGATTGTTCAGAATAAGTACAGCCCTACAAGGTCATGTCTCATTTCTCCACAAACGTTCAACATTTCTCCACAAACATCAAAATCAAATTACAGATGGCAATATTATATTGTGAAATCCACATGTAAATAATGGATTAAATTAAACTTTTATAATTAATTTTAAGTTATTACTTAAAAATAAATACAATTATTAGATCAGGGAAGCAACTACGCTCCAAATTGGACAGGTTTAATATTGATATATTTGCCATATGCAAAATTATATATTTTGCAGTGTCTGCTGAGGTGTAAAGTTTTAAAAGTACAAAAGGAGTAGAGTATAATTTATAGAAGACGTGTCTTTGGCTTCTAGCTGCATTTGCAGTGCTGTGCTACTGGTTTTAGGCACATCTGCTCACAACACGTTGATGCATGTTGCAAATGCAGGTAAAAGCTAAGGCTTTGTCTGCTTTGCATCTCATTGTATTCTTATGTATTCATTGTATTCTTAATTTTTTTTTTGTGTCCATATTTACATTATATGCATTGGCCAAGTAAATATGTTCATTTGACACTGTGTTTTGAGCAGGCTTATGCTCATTCTATACATATTGTGTGGAAAATATGTTTTCAGAAAAATAATGAAATCAATACATGTTGAATATTAGTTGAATGTGTCAGAGTTCAGTGTGATTGCTTTGAGATTCTCAAGTGTGACTGCGATACGTCCAAGTCTAATGCATGCACAGATACAACACAGGAGTGATGCATTTCGATAAAGCTGTAGTTAAAAAGGTTTTAGCAACTTTCACAACTTTCCAGCAATATTGTAAACAGGTTCTTCCACAGAAAAAACATTTAACAATGTGTATGCAAAAAATCAAACGAACATAGGGTTTACATCATGTTTCTGATTTGTCTTTTTTGATTTTTTTTTCTGATTCATGTTTTGGAACTATTTTACAATCAAACTTGGAAATCTGGATGAAAATCTGGATTTTCATAGATTTCTTTACGCAGTATAAATAACTGAAATGTAATTTAGCCATCTTGTTTGATAGACCTTAACCATGGAGATAGATAACAAGAATTCTAAATGCCATACTGGGACCTACTTTCTTGCCTGGTCCACAACAATCCCAACAACTCCACACCAGCCTCCTCCTCACTGCCCTCCCCTGGCTACTGATAACTGCTCGCATCCCATTTAAAAACCTGGCGCTATCCTACCAGGCTACTAAAGGCGTTGCTCCTTCATACCTTTAGAAAGTCATCAGACTGTAGACACCTGCCAGACCTGCTCTGCGATCTCAGGATGTCTCACTTCTCCCCCTTTCAGAGCGTGCACTTTTTGGACACGTCTGTTGTCTGTTCTGGCCCCCACAGAAGTCAGACCAACACAGATGTTGGCTACCTTCCAGCACAAACTGCAGACCCACCTCTTCAGACTGTACCCCGGGCACTCCACCCCATTCCTCGCTAGCATACCCCTATGGAAAAAGAATATGCAGCAGTATATTGTAAATATATCAAAATTATCTTCACAATATATTTAAAATATACTGCAGTATATTACATTTCCATAAGGGTATTTACCTAGCCCTAACACCTAATTAGGTGCAACTTTTTATTCAGAGCCTGTGGGGTCTTTAAGGTAGATTAATGCACATTTGGGTAGTTATGTCCTTGTTTGTATGACTTAGTGCAATTGAATATTGGAGACCATATTTCTCCCTCTAGGGAATTACTACACCTGGATTCCTGACCTTTGACTTGTATTCAATGTTAAGTCGCTGAGGGCAAGAGTGTCTGTTAGTAAAGTAACTACAGAACTGTCCAGCAAATTTGAATATACGCCAATTTCCATTGCCGCATTGGAAATCAGAAAACATTTACATGTCATGGTTTCTATCTGCCTCTTCTGATTCTGGAGAAACCCCCCGCTGACATATATCAGCGCATAGTACATCAGAATACAAACTGTTCCATGATTACTAGGACACTGTCCATGGGAGTTCCTCTGGGTTCCAAGCACAAAAGCAGAGACATGATTGCCTATGACAGGAGACAGCTCTAATAGAGGAACATCTGTCTGAGGAACATTTGACAATCATAATAGAACTGAGCCCCAGATTCATTTGGACAAAGATTTGGCTAATTCTCACGTGGCAAATTTAAACAGATTATTTACCCTAGTTTGTGCCATTTTGCATGTATATACTGAATCAGCTGTTCTCACTTGCAAATTAAATTGACCAAGCCAAAAATAATAATAAAAAAGTTTGTTTGTCTATTTCTGTCAGAATGCCCTTATTTAAGAATTGTGTCGCCTTCCATTAAATTAGAAATCATAACTCCCTTGTGCCAATAAAAATTTTTTTTATAAAACAGAAAAGAAAACAAAATATGATATACTTTAATAGAGTGCAGTTGTGGGCAGTGGGGAAGCTGATAAACCTGAAGCCAACTTGAATGTATTCCATTGTTGAATCCAATCATTAACCACAGTAAAAATGACAGAATAGAATAACGTAAAATATTCTTCTTCAATGTGGCTGCACCGAAAATGTAAAAACTGCATTTGTTCTTTTCAGTACTATTTAGTAATGCATATTGAATAGCAAGGTTTCAATTTTACATAGAACAGAATTCTTCATCTCCTTCTACGAGAATATCAGGTGATGATAGCTGCGCATGGCCTGCCCCACTCTAATTCATGACTGTTGAAAGGTCATCAATACTTACAGTCATTTCCCCCACTCATCTCAATGCTGCGTTTAACCATTTGTTAGAGATGGCTGCACTGTGCGTGGTGAGCAACACTGTGCAGAAAGGGGAGAGGGGTCATTGGTTTGGACCTCTGTGCTACAGTTATGAACACATGGCAACATGACGCTCTGCTGTTGCTGCATGGTGAATATCACAGTCACAATGACGCAAATAAACAGCAGGCCCGCAGGATGTCCACCGTGCTTCGCTCGGCCATTGGTCATGTAGCCACACGTACTTTCCCCCGACAAGTCAACGGCTTTGTTGAACTGAAAGCAGATTTCTGCAGCCTCCTGTTGTGAAAACGCTCCCTCTGTTCGTCCCCGTACCGCCGGGCCCAGCCGTTTTACGCTGACGCACCTCTGACGGTCGTGAACGCGAATGTTTACAAGCCTTCATGAGGGCGACACTTTCATGTCGGCGCAATGAAAAACGTCAAATTACCTCACCACGGCCCCCGCCCCGGCGTAAGCGCTGCAATTATTGATTTCAAAGAGATGACATTTGTGTCCGAATGATCCGTTACAATGGTGGCTGTTGGGTTTGAGCCACGTGGGCTCTTTCAAAGGCAGGGGAAACAGTGACCGTTGCAGGCTCGCGGTCTGAAGGAAGTCCAGGGTAGGCCCTTGTCTGCGATTTTCCGCCCTGATTAGTTCCAATGAGCAGTGACAGTGTTTGGATATGTCAGTTAAAGTGCACTGCTCTCTCTGTCTGCGCGGTGGACATCGCTGATATTTCATCTTGGATGATTCAAATTATATATACTGAATTTGAGAGGTAACATCGCATGACACACTAGCTGTCTGCATGTGACAAATGTATTATTTATTGTTCATGGCAAAATTACACTATGCTGTATTTCCTCTTGTAAAACAAAAAAAAAAAAGCAGGGAAAAAAACTACCAGGAAATAATGATTTTGAAAAAGAAACTCAGCCAAGAAAATGACAAATATAACTCTATGCTCTTTGCTCAGGATATAATTTACTTCAAATTAGACCTATTGTGACAACCATGTTGACAGGCCTACTGTTTGTAGGGCACAGGAGTATTAGAATATTACCTCTCTGAGTTATAGAATAGTCATCCATTTTAAGGTAGTCTGCTAAACAAACTCTTATGTTGCTTCATATATTTTGTTGCCATACTATTGATGTTTAGGATGTGCAAACATTTGAAGAACTGTACTCAAATGAGGCATTCATGATACATGTTTTTATTACACTTGGATGATAATTTAGGATGTATGTGTGGCGGGTACTACGTCAGTTGACTACGCCACCTTGGGAATTTCACCCAAGGAAATAGTGGTTCGTATATAATGCACAAAGCACCAATTATTCCCTATTCAGGCACCTTCAATTGAATGAAGTGGACAGAGACGTGGATTCAATCAAAGATATAAAGTTTATTACAAAAACACAAACAAGAATACTGTAAAATAATAAAACTGGTAAAACAGTTTAAAACCCTAGCCGGACATCCCAACCACTAGGGGTGCCAACTAATGCGTGCAGGCAGGGACTCGCTGCAAGGAGGGATACTCACGTGCACCGGAAGAAGCAAAATCACCACAGGCACTCGTGATGGTGAGGGTCACACGCTCACAGCAACCGTGGACTATTAAAATACAGTGCAATTAAGTGTACGGTTTGCAAATACACACACACACACACACACACACACAGTGTAAAGAAAGTGTCCCCCTCCCGGTAACTCGCTACCGCGTCCCTCCTGCTGCTACGAGCCCAATGCACAGCTGCCAAGAAAAAGGTAAAAACAACCTCGTAGCCCCGTTGGTTTGTCAATTAAGAACAATACAGAAACCAGACGCTAACTGTAACAAAGACAATTAATAGACAGATACGGCGAAAAGCAACATAGAATGGAGGTCCAGTAACCGCAGCTCCAGTTAGCCAGCTGGACAATGGTTAACCGCCACTATATTAGGCTGCTTATTCGCCCCGGTATAGCACTGAAACGAAATTGACTCCGTTAAAATAAACATAAAACAATCGTTGCAATCATAAACATATAGGCAAAACAGCAGCCAGCAGTCTCCTATGGAGGTCAAGACAAGCATTAGATCATACATATATTTGTACCGACTAACACGTTACCTCGGAAGCAAAGCTTTCCTACAAATACCCTTAACAATAAAAGTTTATCAGTACCTTGACTTATTTCTGACAGCTTGCCGAATTAGCCAGGCACCGCCGCTCACGCTATGGATACCTATGGAGAAGACAACGTCAGACCTAATTCGAGTTGCAGTGAGAAGCAAGGAAGCAGTCCAAAATCCTACCTGTTCAATGACAAGGAAGTTGCACACAGGAATACGTCACGAACCGTCACAGGTAAGGCTTCCTTGCTTACGGGAAAATGCGCTCCTTTATAGCCGATCGACTTTGATTGACTTAGCTCTGAGCGAACCGGGTAAAAGAATGGTAAAAACCTACCTAGCATGCTAGCTAGTTTCATAGCCTGGTACAACATTCTAGGATTTTATCAATCCTGTCACAATCTACCCCCTGGTTTTTGTATTGGCGTCCCGACGATAGACATTAACTCAATCCCAGGGCCTAAAGATGGCCGAAGTCATGCTACTGGGGCCAGGCACCTGAGAGTTCATAGTCCCTCTTACCCTTCCCACAGTCGTCTCTGGTAAATGATGGACATTGGGATGACAGCCCGCTGTGGTACGAGTGGTTCTTCGCAGCACTACACCACTTGGGCCTGGACCATCCTGGGGAGAGGCTGGCAAAACACCCGGTAAAACCCCAGTTGGTAGCGGAGTCGGTACCTCTAAGGGAACTGGTGTTTCCCCAACAATCCAGAGATCACCACCCTCCCGGTCCTCTTCAGTTGCAGAGGCATCTGCAGGTTGGACACCTTGATCCTCATTGCTACAGTCAGTAGGAGAAAGGGCAGGACAAAGATTCTCTGGTACCATTTTTAACATAGTTCGATGCACATGCTTTACCTGTTCTAGGTTGCTGAGTGGAGCTATGGTGTACACCGGACCACCACCCTCTGGTGCCGTCAGAACTCTGTAGGCAGTGGGACTCCAATGGTCATGGATCTTGTTCCGTCCCCGGATGCCATATGCTCTTCGGTAGACAAGCTGACCTTCCTTCATCTCCCCGCCCGTGGCCCTTTGGTCATGTCGTGTTTTTCTGCGGTGGGCAGCAGCCATTAACCTTTCTTTTGCCCCCTCATAGGCTACCTCAAGACGGCGCTGATGCTCCAGGATCCAGTCAACAACACCCCCCGGCGTGGGCTCTTCTACTCTTCCCAACAGGAAGTCGATCGGCAGCTGGGGTTCCTGCCCAAACATCAAAAAGAATGGGGACTCGCCCGTCACTTGGTGAATGGTAGTGTTGTAGGCAAAGGTGACATGTGGAAGATACTCTGTCCATTCCCTCTTCTTGGATGGCGGAAGGGTGCGCAGCAAGTCATGCAAAGTGCGGTTAAAGCGCTCACACTGGCCATTGCCTTGCGGGTGATACGGTGTCGTTCGAGACTTGTGGATGCCATAAAGACTGCACAATTGCTGTACAAGTGCACTCTCGAAACTACGACCTTGGTCCGAATGAATCCGAGCAGGTACCCCAAATTTATAAAACCATTCCTGCACCAGCACTCTTGCCACTGTGGAGGCACGCTGATCCCTGGTAGGAATGGCCTGGGTGTATTTTGAAAACACATCAGTCATTATTAAAACCTGTTCCCTACCATCTCTTGCCGGCTCTAAGAAGGTAAAATCAATAGCCAAAATTTGATTTGGCTGGGAGGCTAGGAGATGGCCCATGAATGTTCTGACCTGTGGATGAGTGACCTTAGCCAGAGTACACCGTTCACAGCCCTGACACCATATTTTGATGTCCTGGTTCATCCCTGGCCAATAGCACCTCTGGCGCACCAACTCGGTAGTACGCTCCACCCCCTGGTGCCCATGATCATCATGGAGTTGGGTGAGTACCTGTCTCCTCAGGGCCTCTGGCAGAATTAATTGGAAGACCTCTGTTCCTCCATCTGGGCGGAGCATGCGTCGGTACAAGGGCCCATTCTGTTCCACGACCCGGTCCCATTGGCGTAAGAGCTCCCGCACCGGCTTCGAGAGTGCCTGTCGTTCACTTGGGTCAGGGGCCTGTCCTCTTCTCCAGAACCTAAGGAAGGCACTAATCATAGGGTCAGCCTCCTGCAATGCCAGTAAATCAGAAGCTGACTGGTAAGGTAAAGCAGAAATGACAGCTTGAGTTACTTCCCTCGTCCCCTCAATACTACGTTCCTGTAATAAATCCTCAGGTAGTGGTGTTCCTGGGACCATATTCTCAAGGTCATTGGGCACATACTGCCTTGACAAAGAATCAGCATTTCCATTGGAGCGGCCAGGGCGGTATTGGATTTTAAAATCAAAAGCCGCCAGTTGAGCAGCCCAGCGCTGCTCTGTCGCTCCCAACTTCGCAGTGGTGAGGTGGCTCAGTGGATTATTATCCGTATACACGATGCATTTCTGCCCCAGTAAGTACTCGCGGAACTTCTCAGTCATTGCCCATTTAAGTGTCAAGAACTCTAACTTCATCGAGCTATAATTGGACATGTTCCTTTCAGTTGGTCGAAGACCCCGGCTGGCATAGGCTATAGGCCTGATCTTCCCATCCTGTTCTTGGGACAGAACTGCACCTAGCCCACTATGACTGGCATCAATTTCCAATATGAATGGTAAGGTGAAGTCAGCATATGCCAATATTGGTGCGGTTACTAACCTAGTCTTCAGGTCTTGAAAGCCTCTCTCACATTCCTCTGTCCAGGCATCCAGCAGATTTCTCCCAGAGCTCTTCCTTTTTGTCCCTGCCAGCTCAGCCACCAGGTGATGCAGAGGAGCAGCGAGTTGTGCGAAGCCAGCCACGAACCGCCTGTAATAACTGGTGAACCCCAAAAACGACCTCAGCTCAGACACGTGGGTTGGACGTGCCCAATTGGAGACAGCTGCGATTTTTCCTGGATCTGTAGAGACACCTGAACTGGAAATGACGTGCCCCAGGTAATTTACTTCCCGTTGTAAAAAACAGCATTTTCCCAACTTTGCCTTAAGACCTTCTTTTTGCAGGCGCCCCAACACCATTGCGAGACGTTCAATCTGCTCATCTACGGTGGCTGAAAATACTACGACGTCGTCAAGGTACAGCAGTAAGGACTGGAAGCGCTGATCTCCGAACAGCCGTTCCATCAGTCTCTGAAAGGTACTAGGGGCATTGCAAAGCCCAAAGGGCATCCTATTGAACTCAAATAGGCCAAATGGGGTACAAAAGGCAGTTTTGGACTTGTCCTGTTCAGCCATGGGGACTTGGTTGTATCCACTGGCTAAGTCCATTGTGGAGAACCAGCGGGCACCGGACAGGGCATCAAGCGATTCTTCGATCCTGGGAAGTGGGAAGGCATCTTTACGAGTCTTTGCATTAAGCTGCCTATAGTCGACACACATACGTAGGCTGCCATCTTTCTTTTTCACCAGGACAATGGGTGAGGCATAGGGACTACTACTTTCCCTGATAACTTGGCTGTCCAGTAGCTGACGTATGTGGGCTTTTACGGCCTCATACTCTGAGGGGGGGATACGCCTATACCTCTGACGGACAGGAGTCTCATCAAGTAGTGGAACCTCATGAGAGATTAGCTTTGTACAACCTAAGTCACCTTCATGTGCAGAGAACACAGAGCTATACTGATGTAGAAGCGACCGTACTTTACACTGATCTGATTCAGAGAGGGCCGACAAATCAGTAGAATTAATGGCATCGGACACCGGGTCAGCTACCATCATGTGGGAAGATACAGTAGCTGTAACACTGCAGGCTTCCCCAGGAATTTCTTCTACACCTGGGGGCAAACTCACAATGTGTGCCTGACTTAAGGTACCAATCCTCATGCGTGGATATAAGGAAGCCTCAGTAACACCTACATTCACCACTGGAATATACGCCGTACCGTTGTACACCTTAACCATGGCGGGGGATACTAGAAGCCCAGCCGGCAACACTACATCGTTGGCTAGGGGTTCAAATAAGACAGGACGAGGGGAGTCAAAATAATGTTGAGAACATGTAGCAGCCACAAACCTCATGGTGCCCCCTTGGATACGTATTACCTTCCCCCCTCTAACCTTCACCATTCCAGCTCTGTCTGGTTCAGACTCTGTGAAAGTTTGGTGGCAGTGCTGTAACGCCTGTTGCCACAGGTTACCCGCTTGCGTTACAACAGGGAGGTCAAAAAGGGCCGAGCCATGTTGACCAAACAGCTCATCGTAACAGTGTCGCACAACATTCATTCCTAGAACACCAGGGACTGCCTGTTTGTGTTGGGAACCAGGGGGATCTTTTACAATCAGCACCCCTCGCCCTGGGATTACCTTACCTAACACCCCGATGTCGAGTTCCAAATACCCAATATAGGGGATGTCCAGTCCATTAGCTGCCCGAAGCTGTAACCATTGGCAGGTCTGGAGTTTCTCATTGCCCCAGGGTTTAAAGCTCTGTAAAAAGAAACTTTCCGTGATAGTTGAAACCATAGACCCAGTATCTAATAGACAAGGAACTTCCACTCCCCCAATTCTAACTGTTACATGTGGACATGGACTTAGTAATTTGGAAATGACATTGGAGCTCACCGGTGTAGTGGAGCTGGAGCCAGAAACCCCCCCTTCTGAAATGTGGCTCTTCATGACAGAGGGTATCAGTTTCCCGACGGCTGGCTGGTGGGAACAGCACCTGGGTGTGGAAGCTGTTGATACTGCGGTGCCTGTGAAACTACACGCTCACCGTCACAGTTTCGTGCAAAATGCCCTGGTTTCTCACACCTACGACAAATTATTGGCCCATTACGGTTATACTGGCGCTGCTTGCTAGGGTTCTGCAACAGCATCACCGTCTGAGAGAGCTGATCAAGTTGTTCTTGTTGCCGTTTCATCAGGCCTTTTAATTCCGCTATTGCTGGGTCATGTTGACTGCTGGACACAACCTCGGACCTCCCCTGGACCTGGTATTGACTACCACAAGGAAGAGAGCAACTCCTAACCCTTGCATCACTGGGCCTACCTTCCTGTTCCCACCGGATGGCCTCACCCCGGACATCTAATAAGGTGTACTCTGGATGGCGGCGAACCAACTGCTTTAATTCCCTGCGGAGCATACTGTCATTAACATATTCCGTAAATTGATCCCGTAATAAAATGTCAGCATTTGGCATGGCATTTGGAGCACTTGTCACTACTCTTTCCATAAGGGAAAACAGGGCATGCGAGTACTCCTGTAGTGACTCACCCTCCAACTGTTTCCTAGAAAAGAACTGCTCCTGCAATGCAACATACGACTGAGAACACCCATAAAGCTCTTGTAAAATTGTAAAAATTCTATTAGGGTTCTCCTTATCCACTCTAGGCCGAAATTTAATTTCCTCCCTGGCCTCCCCTTCAAGGTGATCATATAAAAAATATGCCTGATCAATGGTTGACAACTGCCTAGCCCGCATGCATGACTGAGCCTCCTCCATCCATTCCACTATACCAATGCCCCTCCTACCCCTAAACATAGGACATTTCCGTTCTCTAGGAACATACAACAAACGTTCAAGGATAGGGGTATTACCATCAGTGTGTACGGCCCTGGTACTGGTAGAGGAAGTTGTCTCGCGAGGACTCGGTGAGGCCCTAAGTTGAACCTGGGCTTCTACACGTTCCTGCAGCAAACGTTCATTGTCAGCCCGTAGCTGCATCACCATCTCTCTCAATTCCTGCAATTCACTTTCCATGGTTACACAATAAATTCAACAGGAAAACAAAAAAATGGATGATAAAGTTCAGTGTCTTTGGAGAAACTCCCAGGTGTTGAGGAATGTCCCCAGGTCCACGCTGTGCCAGCTGCTGTTTTGCCTTACAATATTATTTTTTTTGTTAATCATACAACTACATTTACACACTCTCACAACTGGAATGAAAAATAAATTAAAAAGATGGAATGCACGTCTCTGCTTTTATAGATCCTGCCGACTACGCCAAAATGTGGCGGGTACTACGTCAGTTGACTACGCCACCTTGGGAATTTCACCCAAGGAAATAGTGGTTCGTATATAATGCACAAAGCACCAATTATTCCCTATTCAGGCACCTTCAATTGAATGAAGTGGACAGAGACGTGGATTCAATCAAAGATATAAAGTTTATTACAAAAACACAAACAAGAATACTGTAAAATAATAAAACTGGTAAAACAGTTTAAAACCCTAGCCGGACATCCCAACCACTAGGGGTGCCAACTAATGCGTGCAGGCAGGGACTCGCTGCAAGGAGGGATACTCACGTGCACCGGAAGAAGCAAAATCACCACAGGCACTCGTGATGGTGAGGGTCACACGCTCACAGCAACCGTGGACTATTAAAATACAGTGCAATTAAGTGTACGGTTTGCAAATACACACACACACACACACACACACACACAGTGTAAAGAAAGTGTCCCCCTCCCGGTAACTCGCTACCGCGTCCCTCCTGCTGCTACGAGCCCAATGCACAGCTGCCAAGAAAAAGGTAAAAACAACCTCGTAGCCCCGTTGGTTTGTCAATTAAGAACAATACAGAAACCAGACGCTAACTGTAACAAAGACAATTAATAGACAGATACGGCGAAAAGCAACATAGAATGGAGGTCCAGTAACCGCAGCTCCAGTTAGCCAGCTGGACAATGGTTAACCGCCACTATATTAGGCTGCTTATTCGCCCCGGTATAGCACTGAAACGAAATTGACTCCGTTAAAATAAACATAAAACAATCGTTGCAATCATAAACATATAGGCAAAACAGCAGCCAGCAGTCTCCTATGGAGGTCAAGACAAGCATTAGATCATACATATATTTGTACCGACTAACACGTTACCTCGGAAGCAAAGCTTTCCTACAAATACCCTTAACAATAAAAGTTTATCAGTACCTTGACTTATTTCTGACAGCTTGCCGAATTAGCCAGGCACCGCCGCTCACGCTATGGATACCTATGGAGAAGACAACGTCAGACCTAATTCGAGTTGCAGTGAGAAGCAAGGAAGCAGTCCAAAATCCTACCTGTTCAATGACAAGGAAGTTGCACACAGGAATACGTCACGAACCGTCACAGGTAAGGCTTCCTTGCTTACGGGAAAATGCGCTCCTTTATAGCCGATCGACTTTGATTGACTTAGCTCTGAGCGAACCGGGTAAAAGAATGGTAAAAACCTACCTAGCATGCTAGCTAGTTTCATAGCCTGGTACAACATTCTAGGATTTTATCAATCCTGTCACAATCGGAAACATTACTTAAGTATTTCAGCAAATATCCCAAACCCTATACACATAGCGATGAACGTGTCTTTCTAGCCCCTCTCAAAACCGGGTTAGATAGCAAGCTAGCTTTATTCTAGGTTCACCGTCATTCACGTTACCTCATAGTAACAATACAGTTTGGTCTTAGGTCAAAATATTCTCACAGCATGTTATCGCGGATAGTTAGCTAGCAAACTATTGAATTATATTCAAAACAGAGGCTAAACAATAAACGTAGTCAAGCTATAACTAGAATAACTGCTAGCTACGCTCTTGTGTCATTAATGGACAACAAGATGACTATACTTGAGTTGGCAGTGGTTGGATGCATTACTTATGTGAAATGTGATTTGGAGATCATGAACACTGTTGCAATCACGATATTGTAACAGTTGGCTTGCTAGCTCTTAAAAATTTCCACTGTGTCCGTTTTTTAAGACTGCTGGTCAAATAGCATCAACCAGTTTCACAGCCACAAGCTGGGCGAGTTACAAGGCTACAAGCCTGTCATTGAAAAGGATAATGTGTTGCGCTGTGTTTTATTGAGTTAGACCATTGATGCGTATTAATTTAGAACAGTGGTTAAACTTTTGCCGGCGCTACTTCAAAGCCAGGAGTTTATGGAAAATGAATGCACACCACCCAGCCAATCAAAATTGAGTATTCAGCCAAGCCGTTGTATAAAACATGTTAATCATCTTTGATGAGGTAATAACATATATTATTATTATTATTATTATTATTATTATTATTATTATTATTTAGTAGTAGTAGTAGTAGTAGTATCCTAAGGAGAACACAATATTTAAACATGGATGTTGATAATACAAACAATGTGGGAAACCCTATGACATTTCAGTCAACATCATAAAGGAAACTACAGTGTTAATCATCTGTATATTTTTTAGGCTGGGCAGATAAGCAAGTGAACCAATAAGATCCACATTAGCTGCACTTCCCAATAGGATCCAATTTCTGGAACATTATCCAAAAGAGGTATATTTGCTTCCCATGAGATGGGTATCGGGAAGGGTGATTCAACAGTAGTGAGGAGACAAAGCGTAAAATCCTTGTCAAAGATCCTCACTCCATCCATGGATCAGTGTGACTTTAAGCACAGCGATCCTTTCCCTTTATTTAAATATGCTCTTCATTTTACAGGTGATCTTGGAGGCAGTGCGTTCTACCAAAATATCACAAGGTGCAGCTGTTCTCAGTATGCACCCATGGATACATTAGATGAGGTGAGTTTTCTCAAAACAAGCAAGTTAGGCACAAGTTAAATTTAACAGAGAACTGGGTCTGAACCAACTGTAAACGATGTCTATAGTGATGAACAGATGGGTGATTGAGAGTAAAAGCTTCATAATGCCTATGATACAGTATTTTCCAGCCGTGCATCATCCTGCTGCCATAGTCACCCACCAAATTAACAGAAAATATGTGTAATCTAATGGAGTTTACATGTCTTTGAAAAAGTACAGCTATAACTTTTATAATATTAATTTTAACACACATGCACCATCCATGCCTGCTCTCTCTCTCTCTCTCTCTCTCTCTGTATGTTGTATCTAAACTAAAATGGATTTTAAATATATTGTTTAGTGTGTAGATTCACTCGTTTTCATTAATAATACATGTGCATGACAAATGCACCTATTACATTTCCCAGCCTGTCTAGATTAATTTCCAAGGCCACGTTATTATTGGTGAAATCCCCACTCGTCCCTCCAGGCTTTTAATTCCTGCTAAAGTGTTTGGTATAAACATTGTTCCAGCAGCTCCCCTGATCTCTTGCAAAGGCTTCTCATGTCTGGCAGGATGATGTCAGTACTCTGTGTTAAAGGTCACCAACCTCCTTTCACATTCACTCAATGTTATATTCAAACAGCAATAGCCCAGTGCTTAATGGACTTGCTAAAATCCTAAAACATTACAGACTATAACAACACTGAGTATAATACTAAGAAGAATAACAATAAATAAAAGTACTCAACGTAGGAATGTAAGAACGTTATAGCAAATATCACTGCATGCTCCATAAGAGTGCCAGGTAGTGTCATGTATCATTACAAACTTTTGTGAGTGGTGTCATGCATACTTAGGACAACATTATACAAGCTATATTATAGATTCGTTTAAGATTTTAAAAAAATGCAATTGTATATTCTATAACAAAATACATTTTCTGGTTTCATTGTAATTTTGTAGACAATCAATGGTCTTCATGAAAAACAAATGGCTGATAAGAACATTGAGGTTAAAATAGTCAAAAAACAGAAATGAGAGAAAATTCATAACTAGCTAGATTAAATCAGTTAAAAATTACATTCTGTTAAAATTTGTTCTGGAGAAAAAAGTAAGGTCTGCAGTGAATAACTACAGATTATCATGAGGTAAAATCGAACGTAAAATTGGTTTTCTCTGTGTGACAAATCATTATTATGGCGGTTTAGAGGCACGGTCACTACTAAATCTTCCCCGCAAGAATAAATGATAGTAAGTGAATATTATTTTAACATATAATGTTGCCATCCCACAGTAAATTAAAATATCATAAAAAGAGAAGAATTAGCTTTGATGTATTACCAGACTGTGCATAATTATATATTAAATTAAATGGTATTGCTTTTGCTTAGCTGACACCCTTACTCAGTGACTTGCAAAGCTTCCTGTTTTTACAGATTCTGCATTTAATATCCATACATCTGCCGTTTTAGTGTTTAGCGGCATTTTCACTGGGGTGAAGTGCCAAGCTCAAGGCTAAACCAGTATCTTTATACAACTGTATATTTCTAGCTTTATCTATCCAAACCTACAGCAATCTGGGTGTACATTGCACTTCATCTTAAAAGCAGTGTTGCATTGAACAGCTTGTACCCAACCTCATGTTAACAGCTGCTTTGCATGGGACACGAGAAGCAAACTTCTGAGGTACTTAACCTCAGACGAACTGCAACGGACTCAGAACAGAGTAAGCGATATTCGTTTAATCATTTCCATAATTCCTCATCGCGGGCCCTGCCACCGCTCGCCTCATTCTCTCAGCTCCGCCCCTCTCCAAAATGTTGTCATCTTTGCAAGATAGATTACAGCTCATCTCCTTCCCTCCTTTGTGCGCAGGAAAAGACAGGAAGTAAAGGAGAAATCAGGACCCGCGACCACCGATCTCACCAGTCTTTTTAAAAAAAGATTTTAATATCCTTTAAACTGATTTTCACCAATCAGATGAAAGCCATTTCTAATTGTTTTTTCCCCTTCTCGTTCGGTCCTGAGAATAATTAACTTGAGGACGTGAACTTTCCTTGCCAGGCGATCTCCAAAAGATTTCATGGTGGGATTAGAGCAGCAGAAAGGAAGCTCTGAAAGATGACTCACGTTAAATCAAAAACATCTTTTTAAACAAACATATACGTACGTTACTGTATATCTGTAGCATATGCGTCTGTTTT
Organism: Synaphobranchus kaupii; assembly: GCA_029718625.1. Taxonomy (NCBI): domain Eukaryota; kingdom Metazoa; phylum Chordata; class Actinopteri; order Anguilliformes; family Synaphobranchidae; genus Synaphobranchus; species Synaphobranchus kaupii. The sequence continues at coordinate 15,945,664 of CM056388.1, read as the reverse complement.
TTCTTCACCCCGCCTATTTTCCATATTCATTCTTGTCTCTCATTTTCATAGAACACATGGTAACTGGTATACAGCTCACGGAGAATGCAGGCTAAGGGACTGGGATCTGAGACAATTCCATTTCTTTATTGATTCAATATATGAAAACATGGACAGATGTGGTAGATCCCTGTACTTTACAGTGAGACAGAGTCAGATCTGTAGCTGTGTTAATACAGTAAGGAAACTGGACTATGTAAAAAAAACACAGAAATGGTCAATCTAATAAAATATTTTTTTAATGTTAAATACCGCCAGAACATGTTTACGATATAAAATTGTATCCTACTAAATACTACTATACATAAAACAAATTTAAGGTAAAATGAGCTGGTGTGGTTTATAATCAAGTACTGTAACTCAAGGGCAATGTACTGAATAAAGACATTTTGTGTTCTTAAGGCTAACATAGGATTGCACGCATTCAATGGCCTTTCATACCGCACTGAATATCGTTCATGCTATTTGCGCCTGCTTGGGCATATTGTTTTATTTTGTGCACTGCACAGCAATAAGTGAACTCAGCTTCAATTTATCCTGAGGTAATGTGCTTTCTATACCAATAATGTGTGCTAAGAAGCCTGACATTTTTATTGGTGATAAATGGTTTCTACACTCATTTAAATGCAAAATTAACTTCCACATTCCATGTATTCTGAGTATCTAACAATGTAAATAAACCCAATAAGGCAACTGAGGCCATGGTACATCTTGAATATCGGCACAGCTTGAGGGTTAGGGTTTGGGTTAGGTTTAGTGCCACTGTATCTAGCTTGTTTAGCTCCAGCTTATACCAAACAGAGCACCTGGCTTTGCCAACATTCATGGAAGGCCTTCAATATAGAAGTATTTTTGATGTTTTGTGTTTTAAAATGGCCTGGTTCTTATTCACATAAATACATTTGTAAAATCCACTGGCTAAATATCTAGCCTATCCATAGTTTTACAGATACAAAAGAATATAAAGAAGGTGAAGGTATTTGAGATCAAGAGTCAGCCATGAAGATAGTTGTATTCTTATATAAAGTGTTTTTCTTTAGAAATTAAGGTTGACCTTCATCAGGGTCATCAGCCAATCCTAAAAGATGACAAACTGCCCTACTGACCATGAAGAGTTTATAGAAAATCTAATCATTCGGCCTTCTCGGGTCCTTAGCAGAGGGCAGACCACAGAGTTAAAGAGTGGCTAGCTTGGATGTTAGCAGTGAACTTTAATGCACTGATGCTGTTGCATGTTGCTGAACCACTCTTGATTCTGTTATCATGTTCCCTGGGTACACCTCACAATTATTGCACTAGAATGAATCAATTCTTTAATTTATTTGCGTGTTTGTTTCTTCGTACTTTCGAGCCCAGTGATTTCAATCTTCATAATGCTAATGGATCATCCTGAACTTATTTAAAGGAACTTAGCAAATGGCTGCTTGACACTGCCATCTTGTGGTAGCTGACAGAACTGTTGCCAAGAACATGATTTATCATGGACGGTTAGCTAATGTTTCATATTATTTAGTAAGCTGAATATGGCAATTATTATCCAAGGGTATGCAATATTATTCAAGTGTAATTAATACCAAGAAAGGTTAATAGCCCATTTGAATGCTACAGTGCATTAATCTGTATGATACAGCTAAGCTTTTAACACCTGAACCGGTTTTAGATTTTTAAACCAGCAGCCATTTTTCATCCCTTTCTTATTACTACAGCCACGTTGCTTTTATAAAGGTTGGGGTATATTCACACAAATGCATATACATTACTCAGTATAGTCCAAGTTTTATCAGGGTGACTCCTATTCTTTTCACGTGAGAAAGCACTTAAAATAGTTAAATGATGCGGTGGAGGAAAAGGTCATTCTCTATCTCGACTTATATTTAGTGCCGTGGATGCAGAACAGAGGATGTCCCCCTCTTGGCTGTTCCCCCAATTCCTCTTCCCCTCTCATTCTGCTCACTCACTCTTTCTCCCTTTTCTCTGTCAGATAGCGAGGGCGGAAGGGGGGGGGGCGGGGGTGTGCAGTGTCAAGTTGCCAGTGCCGTAGAAGGGAGATTGTGTCCAGTCATCGGAAGACAGAGCGTTCCCACAGTGGCATGTCCTCCTCTGACCATCTGCAGTAGACGGACAAGATAAAACCGCTCGTTCCCCTAAATCACTCCTCCCCATTGCACAAGACTCCTCTTCCTTTTCCCGTGATGAAAAGCATTCAAGAGCCTTTCCAGCGACGTCCCCAACGCCGTCCGACGCAGCAGCCCCGAATCCCGTTCCCTGCTCCCGCTGAGAACAAGCTATCCGTCAGGCCGAGGGCCTCAACACTTCCTCCGTCTCTCCCGCTGTTTTCCATCCCTCACGCAATGGGATATTGGTGCAAACATCAACAGGATCGGCCTCCCCCCCCCAGCCGACATGTGCGGAACATATTACCGGATTTCTCCGCTACAAGGCCTAGAGGAGCCCGTTTGGGTAAATGCCAGATGGCGGTACAGCGCCTTCATCAACAAACATTACAAACTTACCTGCAGTGACAATAGTATGCCCTGAATGCTTTGGGTGTAAGTGTGAAGCATACCTCAGGTGCCTTAGACATGCCATAGAATGAGGAAATGAACACCGCAATTCTGCCTAGTGGTCTCCCAGACCAATGGTGTTTCTTGAAATTGTTTCATTGGACTACTTCCCCACTTTTTTTTGGACTTGAATCAATCGAATTCATTACAAATGGACAAGACGGTACCTGTCGCCGACTTCCCCTCGTAACATAGTGAGGCAACAGGGGATCTCTCCAAGCTGTTTGCATCTAAGCTGTCATTAAAGTGGCCTGGCCATGTTGTGGCAAGCACGAATTCAGACCTACCTGATGGCAAACTATTTCACCTGCACAGCAGCAATGGAACATTGTCTTTGGCCTCTCACTGAGATGCTACCTCCCGTGTGTAAGTCGCACCCAAGTGCTTATTTAGCGTTACGTAACATGAGGAAGAAGCTATTTTCTGTGTTCTATTTGCTTTGCTGATTATGGTGCTTCTCTTTGATATCACTGTAGTCCTTTCTGTCAGTAATTCTCAGAATGGTCTCAACTCACTACAAGCTGCACTGATTGACTTGGCACCATACACTGTTTTTTTTAAAAATGTGTCAGAGCGGAGGCTGCAAGAACTACATCATATTGGGCTTGGTGTAAGGAAGACAATTAACCCTAAAAGTATTGAGGAAACATGACACTTTCCTGCTGGTGATGAAGTCACTCCTATACTGTATGTACAGTATACCCCAAAACCAAGAATAGGTTTCTACAGGTGCAGTAAAAATGCTGTAGAGAAGCTAGTGAAACAGACCTCATGAAATTAACAGGAAAGACCAAACATAGAGTTCCACTACCATGATGTGTTTTACGTTTCTCAGTTGATTCACTGTCCAGCAGCAAACACTTCATAGATACAGTTTATTTCTTATCTGTTTGTCTTTATCACTGCGTGTCTGTTATAAGTCATTAAGATGACATCAGCATTGCTGGGATAAATGACGGGATTTAAAGAACATTAAGGCCTATTCTGCCTGCCGCACTGTGAGCAGGCTGTTTGAGTTATTATTTGCGATTCACATCAAAAAGGGAGCATCCTTCGATCTCGAGGGCTTGGGGGTAAAGGAATGGGGGGCAATTTCTGTTGTTTTCAATACTCTGTTGAACATTTTTCTCTGAACAAAAAGAAAATTGTTTACAAAAAAGAACGCATGCTTCAATCGGAACATGGAAATTATACTCAATGGGCATTGACCACTTTTTTCTCATGCAAAACGATGTTTACAGCTGTCCCACCACATTTAAGGCAATTGTAATTGAGCATTGTTTTGTATGGCCAGTTCTTCGGACTGCAGAGTTCAAGTAACATTCAATTGTTTGAAAATGATTCATGAAGTGGGGAGAATGGCATGAAAAGGTCATTTTGCGGTGCGGGGAAACACAGGATTTATATTTTTTATTCTTCCTGGATGCCCAAGAGAGAATTGAAACTATAAAACCTGTGTGTAAGATATTGTCTATAAAATGAATGCACCCTCGAAGTGCTGGCTTTTAAGGTTGGAATTGGAAACAAACAGTTATATGGGGTTTATAGAGCACAATATGTTTATGGAAAAGAATATGTTCCACAAGTGGTTTTGATGTGTGTGGTATTCATGGTGCAATGCAAAAGTTCAAACAATCAAAGTAACTCTAAAAGGTCTGTTTAGAATTTGTATTTTGTATTTGTATTTTGTCTAAAATAAAGATTACTTGTTCATGTGACATAAATAGACAAGCCTCATTAGGCAGCATATTCTATATGTCATTACATTTTTGTAGGGTCTAAAATCAAACCATTTGATGTTGTTTCATACAGTACACAGGGTAGGGCATGTATATCTGTAGAAACAGTAGGAGACCACTCGTGATTCAGAGTTGGCCATTACAGTGAAGTAAGCAGTAACTAGACTTCACAAAGATTTATTTTTTACTGAAGATGTACAGTATGCTTCATCATAGGGTGACCAGGCGTCCCGTTTTTCCCGGGGCAGTCCCGTATTTTAGACCATTTGGTCTGATACCATTTTGGAATGAGAAAGTAATGGGTTTGTCCACATGCACGCACACACATGCACTACAATACATTTACAATAAGAGACCCATGATTTGTCTCGTATTTTGGTCATCCTAGTTTTTCAATGGGTTGTCTGATTGTGATTGATGCACTGACTGACTGTGTGTGTGTGTAGAGCCTACATCCCCCCCCCTCCCAGTTTGTTGTCCCGTATTTACCGCTGGGAAATCTGGTCACCCTACTTCATCACCATATTGACAATATGGTATTGTGAGGTCAGTTTAATTGATATTCCACTTGCCTTCTTGAACCTGAATTCAGGCTGGCTGAAAAGGGGTTTTGGAGTTATAAGGGTAAAGTTAAAATCTTGTCGGACTCTGAATAGGTCTATTCTGTTCATGTGTGTGTTCTGATTGTTTGATATCTGCATGAAGGTACAGTTAAGTTTACTGGGAGGTTTTTGTGTATGCTAATTTAAATATCATTAAAATATATTTAGTGTGCAGTGGAGAGGAAGAATTATGAGGTTGCAAGTGTTAAGGGAGAAAAAAACAGGTATCAGATACCTATCCTACACTTGCTGACACTGCCTGTGCTATCTTAACATTGACATATTATGTTTCTTCTTTCCTAGGCATTTCCTGGCCCTAAATTGCATTCCAAAAGATAAGTTAAACAGATGGACAGAAACATACATTAAGACCAACAGCTCATCTGTCTATAGTGATACATAAAAAATACTACTTATTTTAGATTCAAGATCTTTGCACCAGGACATGGAGCCAAACCAAGCACTGGCTTCTTCTTCTGCCATTGTTTCTAATGTGATTATCTTGGTCCTGGTGTATGTGCCAAAACAGTATGTTTATTTATTGTCCCTTTGAGTAAAATAAATGTAAAAAGAGAAGAGCATGAATATACTATAGGGGATGAGATAGTTCCATTTACATTCATAGAAACACCAATGGTTTCCAGCGCAATTTATGAAGCGACAAAAATGAAACTGTATATATACTAGATGTGGGTTCTGATGCAATCATATAATTGCACGCACATGCACGCACGCACGCACACACACACACACACACTACAATACATTTACAATAAGAGAATGACCCATTACTTTCTCAAGCCCTGCACATGTTTCATAGGATTCTGGAGGTAGCAGCCACCACTGAAGCAAGGATATGGCGTATATGCTTGTAATAAAGTGGAGTTATCAGTTTATATTAAATAGTAAAGTCGAAGAAAAGATCCATAGCACTGCTGTCGGGGGGGATGGCGGTGATTTATAGTGCTGGACTGGTGAGGAAAATGTTTGAGCTGTTCTAAATATCCTATAAAAGAATCCAGCCGGAATGTGAATCAGAATGAATCACTGATCCAAATCTTTCCATTATGGAGGAGAACATGCCCAGATTTATACAAGCAGTACTTGTATTTCTATGGACACCTTCAAGTTCTCCTTGGACCTCCTGTGCTGCTTCTTATTCAGAACATACAGTCATAATGTGCAAACTTTCTCACTCATTCTGGATGGAAAACACCATTGAAATGTATGGGAGCTGTCCAGATTCTTCACTAAAACATGCCGACTTGAAAAAAAAAGTGTGTTTTAAGATGCGCCTGGTTTGTAGTAACTATAAATCTCTTGTGATTTGTGTTTCAGTGGAGTTGGATGATGACTTATGAAGAACAATGGCATGGCACGCGCGCACACGTGTGTGTGTGTGTGTGTGTGTGTGTGTGTGTGTGTGTGTGTGTGTGTGTGTGTGTGTGCGCGTGTGTGTCATTCACCGCCAAGACACCGCTAAGAACGAAACATGCTCTCCAATTCGTATCATGAGCCAGATCCTCCAATCGGATATCATTTTTCGTGGGTTCATCTGTCTTTTCTGGAAAAATACGGTCTTTGTCCTTGACTTCCAATTAGTGTGCCTCAGAGTGTGATATAGAAACCCCCCCATGTGGAACACAAAACGTGAGCAGATGGAAATTTCAATCTGTTCTTTATTTACTTTAATTAATTTGAGAAATGTTTCTTATGTGGGAAAAAGTCAAGCTCTTAAAGGACAACTTTTAATTTTGGCACATGAAAAATAGTGATATCATCTTAGCTGGATGGAGATGAATGTGCTGAGAACACCATACTACTATAAAGGTATTATGGTGTTGTAAGCACATTCATTTCAACCAGTATACTGTTGAGTGCTGAAAGATTTAAATTATGTCTTTTGCGTCGTCTCTGTAGAGGCACAACCGACAGCATATAGGTATACTACACATGCATATATACTGCCTGGCCAAAAAAAAAGTCGCACATGCTAATATTTCGTTGGATCGCCTTTAGCTTTGATTACGGCGCGCATTCGTCGTGGCATTGTTTCGACAACCTTATGCAACGTCACAAAATTTGTTTCCGTCCAGAGTTGCATTCATTTTTGGCCGAGATCTTGTATTGACGACGGGAGAGTCGAACCACTCCGTAAAATCTTCTCCAGCACATCCCAAAGACCTTCAATGGGGTTAAGGTCAGGACTCTGGCGGCCAATTCATGTGTGAAAATGATTCCTCATGCTTCCTGAACCACTCTTTCACAATTTGAGCCCGATAAATCTTGGCATTGTCGTCCTGGAATATGCCCATTGATGGGATAACCTGGTCATCCAGTACATCCAGGTACTCAGCTGACTTAATTTTATTGCTTAATGTTGCGGAGCCTAGAATTGACCAACTGAAGCAACCCCAGATCATAACACTGCCTCCAAGGGCTTGTACAGTGGGCACTATACATGACGGGTGCAACGGCGACTCTTTTTTTTGCCCAGGCAGTGTAACTCTTAAAAAAATCATGATAAAGAGGATTTTTTTTAACAAGTAGAAAAGTGGTATTCTTGTATAACCTTGGACAGCCACAGTGTGTGCAGGTTTAGTTATTACTGAATGAGTTTAGCTGATCATACACATACAATACATTCTGCTACATGGCATAGATGTTTAATTGAAGTTTCAGGAACACTTTTTCCTGAAGAAAAAAAAAATTCCTGAATTACAGATAGTTGACTTGGCTGAGTATGAATGTCAAAATAATATTATGAAAATAATTGAGGAATATGTCAATTTGCTACTGTCTAGAGATAAAATTTTACTATGTGCATTATCAAATAATAATCAGATCATCTTCATAGCTAATCTCTGCTGCCCTCTGATGGATAGGTGGTAGATTTGCAACATTCATTTTACCCCAGGTTTGTGGTTCGAAGCGGACATTTGTGAAACTAATGTTAGATGTTGGTAAATGTTTACCAATGAGAATGGGCTAAACATGCTGTTACTGATGCCTACACAAAAAGTCTGAACATAAGTTCTGGTATCTGCTATGAATATACTTTATACTTATTTAGATTAAGCCCAAATGTAACAAGAAGCAATGGATTCATTTTTATTTCTATCAATATTTCTAATTATTTCTGGAATTTTGAGCCATAAACTAATTGGAAGGGAAAATTCTGTTCACACACTGCAAAACTTAGCCTTCAATGACTAAACATTAGTTCTTTCGAGCGCATATGTGAACAAAAAACCAAAAAGTGCCAAGGTGCACAAAGATAAAAATATATATATATATATATTTTTTTTTTTTAAGTCAGGAGACATGTCGATCTGTCAGACCTTCATCAGTGCCGTCACAAGCGCTTAAATAGAGCATAAGTTAATTTGGTTATTTTGGCTTCACCTAAAAGGCAATTATCAACCAGGTGAGCACAATGCAGGACACCTTGGCCACACCCCCAAGCACTGTTTGACTACACAGGATATCATTTAGTATCAATTAGTGAAAAGAGCACACATTTGGTGAGAAAAGGACTTCAGACCTCACATGAATATTAAATGACCAAATTACCAGCTAATTACAGAAACATAAGAACATGATACAGCTGAAACGGAACAATTGAGCCACACATTTTCCATTTACTGCAGACACACAGCCAATTTTTATAAAGAGGCATATTTGTTTGTCAGACAGAATATGGGCTCAATTTAGTGACAGGAAATATGGGAAAGTGCCTGCTGATATAACTATATCTGAATACCTCTCCTTCTCGTGTGTGTATCCTGTCAGGAGTGCAAGCAAATTTCAGAAAGATGAATCAATTTCATATTCTTTCTTATGTGTCGCTTACTACATTTCTGACCTAAAGGCGTTCACTGGCATTACAGTCAAATTTCCATGCGGGTATACTATGACCAGGGCTGTGTCCGAATCAGAGCCCTACACCCTTTTGAGTACGCATATTTGAGTCCACTTCGTCAAAAAGCTTTTGAGTGGGCGACTTTTTCTCACAAATGGGGGCACTTAAAATACCAGGATGAACCCCTTATTTCCAGGGTTTTGTTGAACGAATTCAGGAGCACACTCATCTGCAGAACTGTGCACTCACCCGACAATTTCAGTAAGTAACTCGGAAGTAAAAACGTAAAAGACGAAGAGCGTATGTGCATATCTATGGTACAAGAGTGGGTCATATTGCGAAATACTCTTTTTTATTTTGTTAATTCTATCTTCATTCATAGTCTACACTTTGTAACAATTGTCATATGTTAACTGATTGATATTCTCAATAAAAACACAAATTTTTTAAAAGCTATTACAAACTACTTCCTCACTAGTTTGGAAAGAGTTTTGCGGGATTTCTTTCGCACACTGCTTGCAATGTGAGGGGACAGGGCACATAGTAGACAGGGGTCTGAGTGGACAGGGGACAGTGTACAGGGAACAGGGCTCTGATTCGGACACAGCCCAGGAGTACCGAGTTCATGTAATCCAAAAGATGTCCACTGGATGACAGCAGAGAGCCTTTTATATATTATTCCAAAGTATCACGTCTCCATCTACCCATGAACATCACACAGTGGCCAAATAGTGCAGAGTCTGCAGACATGGGAGCTAAGAGAAATAAGATTGAAAAACAGATGACATTTATCATTAAAAAAAGATCGGCCTGCAAGCCCGGTCCTGCAGGGCTCAAGGCCGGGATTCTATCTATAATTGTCCTTAACTTAATTTGTCCTACTAAAAATCTTAAGTTGCGGACCCCTGATAATAACGTTGCAACCTTGTATTTCTGGCAAATGCTGCCTCTCGAGCTGGAAGCATTTCAGAGGTGCACTGAAAAAGAAATGTAATTTTTAAAGCGAAAGAGATGTTTCATTGGCATGCACCTCGATTAGTGGCACTTATATGATTGTGTCTTTGCCCATATCTCGCTCAAGTGCTATTTGCCATGTGAAGTAAACTCTTGCAAGTAGCTACCTTTGGTTAAAAGCATTAAAAGATTTCACCAGTACACTAAAGGCTGCGACAGAGTGTTTAAAACAGGGAGCAGAGACGTACACGGACGGACAGTCCTCCGGATTGTCTGCGGACTTTTGCCTTTCTTAAAGCTGGGGACACACTGCATGATTTTTTAGCCCGATTTGGCTCGAAACTCAATTTTCATTGGTTTTTCAATCTGCGCAATCGCGATTTGAGTCTTTGACCAGTGCAACCAAAGGACTGGGATCGTAGGAGAAAGACTAAAGTATTTCACTCCCACACACATAACGATTAGGCTACAGCTGCGACTGTTTTTGAGGAGCACAAATCTAAACGACAGAGAATTGACGAAGACGGATGCAGTTCTCTCGCATGAATGTGATTTCTCGTGTTAGACCTGCACTCGCGAGAATGCCTTTTTTGCGATATTTTTAAACCAAAACAAACATGGAGCCCATACAGCTTGCAACTTTGTCAGTGTTGTTGTGGTAACTTGCAGAGTTGACATTGTACAGACAGACACACGCATGTTTCTGCCACAAATCCACAAGTCGCTCCTCATTTTTAGTATTCCAAAAAACATGTTTATTCGGCTCAGCCATCCGCACGTTGGATTTGATGTTTACTTCCGTATTTTTCCACCTCTTCCTTCCTCTGTCGCAAACTCACTTTTCCTTGGCTATTGAAAATTCCCGTAGCGATTTCAGTCTTTGGCCAGTGCAAACCACACGATTACGCACAGGCTAACCCTGATAAAATCAAACATGTTTGATAAAATCGTGGCGTTTCCGACTGGGATCGTAGGAGACAGACAATAGTCTTTCACTCCCACACACATAACGATTACAGCTACGACTTTACAGCGCGACTAGCCTGGACGAGCCTGGATTTCCCTGGACTACCACAGACTCTGCCCGATCGCAAATTGTTGCCAAAATCGTGTAATGTGTCCCGAGCTTAGGTGAAACGACTTGCGGACAGAAAAAACGTCTACTGCGCGGACTGCCTCGGCGGACATCCGCTCAGGGTCCACTTTTGGGTCTGCTATGATGACATTTAGGTCCACACGGACCCTGTGGACGTCTGTACGCATACTTTTTTTTTGGCAACTATGAATTAGCCTTTATAGTGCAGGGCAGCAGCTCAACATCTAAAGCTGCATGGGGACACATTACACGATTTTTTAGCCCGATTTGGCAACGATTTGTGATCAGGCAGAGTCTGTGGTAGTTCAGGGAAATCCAGGCTAGTCGCGCTGTAAAGTCGCAGCTGTAATCATTATGTTTGTGGGAGTGAAAGACTAGTAGTCTGTCTCCTATGATCCCAGTCAGGAACGCCACGATTTTATCAAACGTGTTTGATTTTATTGGGGTTAATCTTGGCATAATCCTGTGGTTTGCGCTGGTCAAAGACTCAAATCGCGATCGTGCAGATTGAAAAACCAATGCAAATTGAGTTTGTGACGGAAGAGGTGGAAAAATACGGAAGTAAACATCAAATCCAATCCAAGCCGAATAAACATGTTTTTCGGAATACTCAAAATGAGGAGCGACTTGTGGATTTGTGGCAGACACGTGTGTGTCTGTAGGCTACAATGTTAACTGCAAGTTACCACAACTACGAGATTGTTACTGTAATATATAGACTCTTAGATGGTTATGTATAGATGTAAATAGTTTTGGTCACAATTAGTTTAAATACGAGGTTCGGACTCTCAATGCATTTCATGTTCTCTGCTTTAATTTCCATGTAGCCATGCTTTGTTATTTGGAAGGATCACATTATTATTTACCATTGATTTGTTAATGAAAAATACATAAATAGAGGGATTTCTCTCTTCAGTTTTATTTGTTGTGTATTTTTAATATTGGGAGTAATCGGCACATTTTACATTGGAATATCATGCAATTCAATCACGCCACAGGCATTCGCGCACATGCACACTTCCTTTTTCAATCGGCCATACACCAGGCTTTGCTCTCGCGTGGCTTGCCTCCGAGATTTGGCTACATTCGTGTGCATGCCCATGTTTCCTTGCTCATGCGTGAGGCTTCGATCAAGAGTGAGGCTTCTCCGACCCTGCAGCTGGGTCTTATAGAAAATATCGGGGGAAAAAGACACGCGCGAGTGTGCAGGTCTACCACGAGAAATCACGTCTATGCCAGATAACTGCTCTGTCTTTTAGATTTGTGCTCCTCAAAAACAGCCGTCCTTATGTGTGTGCGACACAAGAGACTGAAAATCTTCATATGACAGTTGTTAAATGTGTGCTACTCATTCTTTTCATTGTCGTTATGATTTGAAAAGTTGTGTAATGTGGCCCCAGCTTTAAGGGAGTTTTCTGAATCTGTTGGGCTTCACAACAGAATCCTCCTGAAGCCCCTATCCAGAAATGAGTCTAGCTGTGTCAATAGCACTATCACTCTGTCCAAGCACTGGCCATTTTGCACTGCGGGACTGAAAGCAATATCATTAATTGGTTGATTGTTTAGCTTCATTTTTCTCCCTTCCCAGGGGTGGCAGGCAAATATAATTATACCTTTTGTATTACTTCACTGCTGAGCATTGAGTTTAACTCAAAATACAACTGAAAATACAACTTTTTTCTATATTGTAATCGTTTTTTTTTCTTATTTTAAAAATAAAGAATAGTAACCATCATGGTTACTATTCTTTATTTTTAAAATAAGAAAAAAAAACGATTACAATATAGAACTTTTCACTGGATTGAAAGAATGGATATTGGGCGACTAAAATATGTCTGACTACTTTTGTAGTCCCCTATGTTTTCATCTCTTATTAAACCTGTTGATTTTAACATTCTCTAAATCATTAGCCCCATAACACAACTACAAACTACCAAGAATATGAATGAATCAACATTTCTTGCAAGAAATAAGTCACTTGGTACAGTATAAAATACACTGCCTGGACAAAAAAAAAGTCGCACACACTAATATTTCGTTGGACCGCCTATAGCCTTGATTATGGAGCGCATTCGTCGTGGCATTGTTTCGACAACCTTATGCAACGTCACGACATTTATTTCCGTCCAGAGTTGCATTCATTTTTGGCCGAGATCTTGGATTGACGACGGGAGAGTCGAACCACTCCGTCAAGTCTTCTCCAGCACATCCCAAAGACTTTCAATGGGGTTAAGGTCAGGACTCTGGTGGCCAATTCATGTGTGAAAATGATTCCTCATGCTCCCTGAACCACACTCTCACAATTTGAGCCTGATGAATCTTGGCATTGTCGTCCTGGAATATGCCCATTGATGGGATATTCTGGTCATTCAGTACATTCAGGTACTCAGCTGACTTCATTTTGTTGCTGCATAACGTTGCTGAGCCTAGACCTGACCAATTGAAGCAACCCCAGATCTTAACACTACCTCCAGAGGTTTGTACAGTGGGCACTATACATGACGGGTGCAACGGCGACTTTTTTTTTGGCCAGGCAGTGTATCATTATTGCATAAGCTAGTCATTAAGTTAAAATGTTGTAAAACAACAATGTAAATCTAGTTCTGCCTGCATGATAATTCTGCTGCTGTATGATGACTCGTCCTGAAGGGAGAAATATAATCTAAATTAGTTATTTAAACCCCAGTGATATTATTTCCAGCAGATACAAATAGTTTTAATAGAGTAGACATATTCTGTTGCCAGGCAACCAAAAACTAATAAGAGTCTCTTTTTTTCTCTTCTTTTCTGGCCCGGTCTCTTCTTGCTCCAAGTAAAATTCTCTCCTCACCCTTTCTACAGTCAAGATTACATTTCTCTAATTTTTTTGACATTGATATCAATAGCCTCTTTTCACTTTAATTAGCAGAAAATGCCCTTTTCACTTTAATTAGCAAAGAACTATATTTCTGAAACTAATGTAGATTTGAAGATTTGTTAGCACTAGCCACATGAACCTCCAGCCTACAGTGTGATACTGGTTCAGGGAGCAAAGACCACATTTTTGTGTCCCAGTTCCAAGTCTTGCAAAAATGTTTGTGTTTTGCAATTTTTAAAGTCATATCGTGAGTGAACAGTTTTCAACAGGATTGAAGATTCAACAGGGTTTAAATCAACAGGATTGTCCTTGTCTCATTATGCCAAGACTGACTTCCAGACAATTGGGTGCAGCCGTTTAATTTAATTTTTTATTCACAAGTTTTTTATCAGATATATAGATGATGACTTCTTGAAATTAAGTTAACACCAGCTTTTTCATACAATGGTACTTTGTTATCTGAAAACATATGAGAGCAAATCAAGTATGACATTGAAATCATGGCCACTGTTATGCACATGATACATTTCATCCTTTCAGTCTAATCTCTACGATATCACAACTGATTGACAATACAAAATGTAACAACTACTATTCAGCCTACGAAGGGATTATGCCTGCAATGATATTTTGTAGTGGTCTGATGCACAGTAGGTCAGTTTTTTCTGGGGTTCCAATAGTATCTAATGTAGCAAAGTATTACTTACAGTACTGGGTCATAAAAATATACCCAATTTATTAAAACATGTTGAGGCCATAGTTTATGTACATTCCAAGATGCCTCATTTATGGGGGTATTGTATTCTCATACATACACTGCCTGGCCAAAAGAAAAGTCGCCGTTGCACCCGTCATGCATAGTGCCCACTGTACAAGCCTCTGGAGGCAGTGTTATGATCTGGGGTTGCTACAATTGGTCAGTTCTAGGCTCAGCAATGTTATGCAGCAATAAAATTAAGTCAGCTGAGTACCTGAATGTACTGAATGACCAGGTTATCCCATCAATGGGCATATTCCAGGACGACAATGCCAAGATTCATCGGGCTCAAATTGTGAAAGAGTGGTTCAGGGAGCATGAGGAATCATTTTCACACATGAATTGGCCACCAGAGTCCTGACCTTAACTCCATTGAAAGTCTTTGGGATGTGCTGGAGAAGACTTGATGGAGTGGTTTGACTCTCCCGTCGTCAATACAAGATCTCGGCCAAAAATGAATGCAACTCTGGACGGAAATAAATGTTGTGATGTTGCATAAGGTTATCGAAACAATGCCATGACGAATGCGTGCCGTAATCAAAGCTAAAGGCGGTCCAACTAAATATTAGAGTGTGCGACTTTTTTTTCGGCCAGGCAGTGTACATACGTACATACATACATAAATAAATAAATAGTATGAACCTTCCACAATAAAATGAGATTCACAAATATCTTTTGTATCTTACAAATAAACAAATTTGTTCACAAATAAAAATAATTGTTCACAAATTTGTTTTAGCACTCACAAACACATCTATCCCAAACAGACATATGTAATTGGTTCCCAAATAAACATATCTGGTTTATAAATAACTGCAAGTGGTTGACAAATATGTTTTTTCACTCACAAACAAATCTCTCCTGAACAGACAAATACATGTGATAATACAATTTAACGTTATTTTTTCTGAAAAGATTTACCAATGTATGGGCATTCATTTGACAATGACTTCATGTACATTTACGCATCGTCTGGTGTGTGTGTAATCGCTTGCATTCATTTCAGAATTTTTGAGACAATCCTCACAGCAAGATGTGCAAATAAATCAACAAATTGTTTTTGTTTTTTTCACTAAGCCTACTCAGATTTTACTTTGTGGAATACAATTTCAGCATTCAGTTCATTTGTCTTTGAATTTGACTTAAATATCTCCCTCCATAAATCAAAAACGAGAGGGGATTGAGGCAGACAGATTGCATTTGGGCAAAGTGCTATGAATCTTAACATTGTCAAAAGTAACTTGATTTTGCACCATTTACGGCCCTGGTAACCATGTTTTCCACTCCGTAGAAGGTCAGTAAAATTTGTGGGGCAGTGGGGTAGGCCAACCGTTACAGACACATAAAAAAACATTTAAGTCCTTGGATTTGGAGTTGGTCTATAAAGTACACATAACTTTTATATTATGCTATAAGAGTGCCATAACGGTTTAAAGATTAACGAGAGAGAGAAAAATTATGACAATGTTTATGACAAGGTCTTCTGTCTGTTGGAAGAGTTACCCATGATATTAGATCTTTGTCTATCTGCTTTTTAATTTTTTCTAATTTAAGACCAGCCACATTAATCACTCTGAACTGACAGATCAAGGCATGCTAGTTGTAATGATACTTTCTAAAACAGTAAATAAATAAATAAATAAATGGGTTCTCCTGACTCATTTTCCTATTGAAGTTTATGTAAATTTGTCCAATTACTTTTGGTGGCCTAAAATGGGGGGGGGGGGGGGGGGGGCACTATGGGTAAAAATGGCTACAATTGCTACACAGTTCACCCGGTATGTTTAACTCAAATTAAAGCTAAAAGTCTGCATGTTAACATCATAGTCAGTGTTCCATTGCAAATCCAATGTGCTGGAGTACAGAGCCAAAACAATAAAAATTGTGTCACTGTCCAAATACTTACAGACTGCACTGTATGCTGTCCAACAACTGTGACATCTAGCTAGTCTAAACACCAGTGGTAAAATGTTGTTACTGCTAATCACTGCAGAGCTGTCCCCTCAGAGAGGGAGGGCGTGACTGCGGAGGGAGCCAAAACCAGTAAAACTTACAATATGCAAAATGTCACAATGCCCATTTAAATAGCCTGATTAATGCGAAGAGGCTGAGGACAAGGGATTTGCACATGTTTACTGCAGGAGCATACCCATGAGATGAACCCGCAACCCCTTCAACTTGGCTTCATCCTGAGGACACCTAGTTCTAATGTTATTAGAACCTAAAATTGGTAACATACTGACATAAAGGCTATAAATGTTTGTCTGCTACACAGTCTGAAAGAAATGTAATCTACTCTGAATTATGGGTGCTTTTTTTAATTTTAATATTTTAATTTTCAGGGCATTGAGTGCTGAAATCATCCCTGTTGCGAGAATATTTGCAGTGGGATTAGACAAAAAGCGTTCGTCAGGTTTGTGCACACCACAAATCTTCACCCGGCTCTCGGAAGTGCGTCACTGCAGGATACTAAAATATAAATTATTTTGGAGTTCAATTTGAATTACCTTACCATTTGGTGTGGCCTGTTTTTGGTTGTCAGGCTGCCAAGTTCTACTGGCACAAGCAATATCAGTGACTGGATTTAACACACTGACTGGTCGTTCAGGGCTATACAGACAGCTGTGAATAAATATGGCATTCACAACCGTATAAATTTCAAAATGTTGTTATAGTATTGCAGGAAATGTCAGTACTGTGAGGTCTGCAAGAGATGAAATGGGAAATCCATTATTTTTTCCACTGTACAATTCAGTGCCTGGTCAGAAATTAAATGAAAAGAGCATTGGGACCTTTATTAATAATCCTTACTAATATATTCCAATGTCTTATGGTAGGGTAAACAGGTCTTAAACATGGGATCAAAGATGCCAAAGTTTTTGATAAATTCAGTTGATCAAACCTTATATTCTCTTTTTTTTCTCTCCTATGTTTGTTTGCAAATCACATTTAAAAAAAATGTGACATAAACAGTCTGGTTTCAAAGATACACTTTGATCTGTTCAAATTGGCCTTCAGACTCTTTGGGTTGCATTACAGGTAAACCAGGTGATTTTTTTATCGCTAAATAAAGCAAGACATCAAGACATGGAAACTTCATCAGTTATAATATTCATGTACAGTGGGCTGACAAAATAAACACGGAAACACCAGTTTTCCAGAAAACATAAAGCACCTGCCACAAAACCTCAACCTCTGTTCCTAACCTGATTATCTATGCTGTTTTGTGAATCTTGTGCCACATGTACATTTTATGACTTATTTTTCTTTATAATTATGCCAATCAACCATAATTGCCTGTTAGTCATATTTTTATGAAATACAAATAAATCATGTCGCTGTTATATCAGTAATAATGAGTGAGTACGCTTCAACAAATGTATAAGAAGAAATCAGAAAACATTTTGGTCCCCGAAATGATCTCCTCTATGTAGTACAGTGGAATGTGATTAGTGAAAAAACCTAACTGAAAAGGAATAATTAACAATTGGGCCATATTTGTTACATGCAAGTGTTGGATTCTGACCAGTTTCAATGATCTTCTATTTTATTCAGCTGTTCACTTGACTTTGAGCAGAGGTGTACACTCCCCACAGCTGTGCAGAGGTGCACATCTCCGCTTGTCATGGGCCAAAGTGCTTTCAGTTTTTGTCCTACATTAACTCTAAAGTGTTCTCACTTATTACCGACACAAAAGCAGCATTTAATTGACAAATTAGTATTATTTTATAATTATATGATTAATGGCTAATTATGATTATCAAGCTAATAAAAAAAAAAGCAAGAGAGAAACTAAAATGTATACATGGCATGCCAGTCATAAAAGACTGTAGACAATATAGGTAAGAGAAATGAGAGCAAACATATGGAAGCTGTTTTATGAAAAACTGTTTTTTCCATTTCTGGTGTTTCCAATATTTTGTCCACCCCCTGTATATGCACGTCATACAATTCAATATATGTTGTCAGGTTAGTTGAATATGCAATTGGTATGGGTGAATCCACAGTGTTACTAAGTGTTACATAACACTGAGTGTTACGTGGGAACTGTTTTCCCCTGTGGAGATACCACCTTACTTGTGGCATAGAGGTGTGTTGCACAGTTGGTCTTTGGTAATTTTCCCCATCACCAGACATGACAAATGTATGTATGAAGGGTTCAGATAAATCTTCCTCCTTTACTAAACAAGAAGAATACAAGGACGCCAATGATTAGGTTGTAATAGTTTCTCACACTTTACTTTCATGCTTTTCAGTTACAGTCAGCAAAACTACAGTAATTCACTGCAAATATTAATTATCAGCATGGGGATGCAGAATGAAACACTCGTTTCCTGAAAACTGCTCACCGGACAATTGCAACTGGTAAGACTGCGTCAATTAATGGCACATGGCTCGCAGCTACGTGTATTAACAAAACGAATCATTCTCATTTATAAAACTGAATCAAAACCGCACCCAGAAAACGGTAAGCACTGAGTTTAAGAACAATCTCTTCTCGGCCCTACTTAAGGAGCTCAAGATTAAATCTGAGGTGGTTGCAGAACAAACATGCGGTTGCCAAGTCTCCTGGCAGGACCTTTATAAGCTGCGTTTAGATAGCTGATGCTTTGGAAATTCTGCTATCGATCACTTAGCTTGCCTGTCTTGGAGTCACACTGCAAATGCCCAAAACAGGTCTAAACAGAAAAGGAAAAAGAGGCCCAGATGTGTATAGATAATGGCTCATTTTCCGTGTCCAAGGCACTCCTGTACGAGGGAGGAGGGAGAGCAGAAATATGATAAAGCTTTTATTAACTTGGCATATCCAAAAAGGAAGAGAAAGCAGACGACAGCGTACCCGCGCAGTTTCGACCAAAACAGGTCTTCATCGGGGCATCTGTCCAAAAAACTGTACTGCCATGCAAAAGAGTCCGGGTGCTGTAAAAAGAAAAGTAATTTTCAAGATGTCTGAACGGCGGGGTGTCTCGCGGAGCGGCCTCCCCCAGTTTGAGTACGCTGTTCAAGCCCTGGGGAGGGTTTTCGGGAGGGCTTTAGCTGACAGAGCAGGGGTCGTCCTTGAACTTCACCTCTCCCTGCAGCAGTTGGATCATCACGGCCTTGGTAAGGTAGCAGGACGTCCCTCGCTTACCCAATGGAGGGTTGTTGTAAAACGCCTCCATGTCCTCCTGCGGAGTACACGGAGACGGTGACTTTTGAGGGACGGCCAAGTGCCGTTACCCACGTTTTCAAAGACATTTTTCCGTTGCAATTCAGAAGCATGGAGGACGTGGTTGGGAGAAATAAATAGAATTTTATTGTGTTAAAATTGCACTACATCTACAATAAGAGGCCCGCAGCTCCAGTGGCGATGGGAAATCGTGGATTATTAAAACAAATCGCTCTCAATGGCAAATGGCTTGTCCATTCAGGCAGATACACAAACAAACACACAATTACCCCTGTTGTCTTTTGCGCAAACACATGCGGATGAAAGCGGTGAAAGATCAGCGATGACATCATCCTGAATTCTGATTCTGATATGCGCACGTAGAGAAGCAGTACTAAGGGGTCGGCAGTGTAGTATAATGGTTAAGGAACTGGACTTGTAACCGAAAGGTTACAGGTTCGATTCCCAGGTAGGACACTGCCGTTGTACCCTTGAGCAAGGTACTTAACCTGAATTGCTTCAGTATATATCCAGCTGTATAAATGGATAAATGTAATAAGAAGTTGTGTAAGTCGCTCTGGATAAGAGCGTCTGCTAAATGCCTATAATGTAATGTAATGTAAGCTGTTACTGTCACAAACGTCAGTTCTGCCTGCTCCAATTTTAGAGGTGGGGCTCAGAGGGCAGTACGGTACCCACCTGTTTTTTACCCGCTGTTGGCCGGCCGTGGTCCTTCTGGAAGTCATTAAAGGCCTCTTTCACCAGAGAGTCCAGGTTTACTTTCTCCTGAAACTCCAGCTCCGGGTTTCTCTCCAGGACAATGGACACGACCATTAGTAGCTACAGTAACACACATACGGGAGGGAAATAAACCTGAAAGACCTGTAACATCATCTTCCTTGATTCATAGGGTCGTTTATATATACATTTAAGAGTTAATGCGTTCACGCAGTTGAGTTCTCAAACTCGGTCCTGGGGGACCCCTGTGTATGCTGGTTCTCGTTCCAACCAATCTCTGGATCAATTAAGGCTGTTGAACACGTGCAAAAGTTATTTCATGGTTTATTCCTTAAAACTTGTTAACACAGTGTAGGTTTGATTTGTTATCATTTTCTTGATCTTGGAATTCTTCATTATCTAACAAATGGTTAGTTTAAATGGCCAAGTGTCCACCCTTTAACCAATTAGAAGTCTGTAGAAGCCTGTTGATACACGTTTATCTTTAAATTGTTAAAAGTTTTACCTCTCTTTAATCTGCAATAAAGCACAATTTTAATATGGGACTTTTATTATTCATGGCATGTGTAACTATTTCTGACACAATGTGGCTTAAGAGGGTAAGTAATCCCTCAAAACATGAAAAGCATACTTCAAAAAAATGAAATACAAATGAATTAGCTTGTTAAAATTCTGGGATTGCAATGTGGTTGAAATGAAAACCAGCATACACAGGTCCCACAGGACCGAGTTTGTGAACCACTGAGTTAATGAATAATATAATAATGAGATCCTCAGTGGATCCCATTCTTAAGGAGAGAACAAAATGACGTCCTACCTCCACAATGATCTGCCTGTACTCCGGGAGATCAATGTGCTTTAGCATGTCCTCCACCAGCAGAGAGAAGTTCATCTCATACATCGTCATGTCCGACAGTGTGGGTTGCTAAAAATGTATGTGAATATGAGTGATATGAAACTACTTTTACAATAGGGAACTACATCAAAACCATCACTACTGATTAGAACTACATCAAAACCCTCTTGGATTTCAGACTGTTGTTATAGATATTCAACATTCGGTAACGATTTACATTAACTCTATCTTCATAAAGCATTCATTAAGCATTCATGAGCGCTACAAAAAGCATTGCATTATAATTACATCGAGCATCATGATTGATTTATATGTTTTATTTATCATCTCATGAAGCCATTATGTTGTGGACTACAGAGCATCTTCATGATTGCACATTGAGCTCTTCAAAATTCATTCATTACCATACAAAACAATGTGTGCATGCATTATGTCACCACCTGGGATAGGTTCACTGATCTAGGAATACTGCAAACATAAAGCATTCATAATGCTCTATGTAATTGTAATGTAATGCTTTTACAATGCTCAGGGATGCACAATGAATGCTTTATGAAGATAGAGTTAATGTTAATCGTGTTAATCGTTACCCAACATTCAAACATATCCATGACTAATATGGGTTGCCTGGAGGCATCTTTGACGATATCTATGGATGTCAGCTCAGTTAAACTTCTCCACCAACATGCCCTGCCCCCTCCAGCTCTTTTTAAAATATGATTTTATTTATGCTCTCACCCTGCGCTTGGCACGCAGCCTGGATTGAGCTCATTTAAAAACTGGTCTGGCTGAGATCTTCCTGCCACCGCTGCATTACAAAAATGTATAAAAGGCTGTTGTGAGTTCAGTACAATGTCTCTCCAGGCCCACACAGGATGATTCAATCATCAGCGCATCATCCATAGGGCAAATTTACTTCAGTAGGGATTTGCATTTGAGAATGTGCAGTACACTCGGGCAGCCTGCTGCGTTATAAGCTCACATTTTTACTGGCCCACTCTTTCATCACAAATCATAAAGTTTTTACACGCACGCTAACGAAAACGAACACAGCGAACAAATAACCGTTATTACTATAGTCGGTACCTGTGGGAGGTGTACACCAGCGACTACAATGCCATTGGGAGTTCTCTCCAAAATCTGCCACACCCGGTCGTAGAACCCCAGAGGAGTCCGATTGAGAGAGCCATCAATCTGGCGCCTGTTCAACCAGGACCTGCGAAAACCAGGCGGAGGGAAAATGACTGCTGATTGGCAAACTGTTACCATCTACACAGAGGCGCGCGCGTCTACCGTCTCATGTCGTATGTTGCTCGGTCTACCTCGTTTCCGACTCAACTTTTACACACTAATGGGAAGTCGACGTGGGCCTTTCCTCGTATCCATAGTAACCCATGATTGGCAGTGGCCTTACCTCCCCGTTTGCACCGGCTTGAGCACGTCCAGGAGCAGCTGTTTCACGTCGCTGGGGGACAGCTGGAATATGTCCTGGGGGGGCATGTCGCCTGCTCTAATCTTCAATTCATGCTTCATGGCTTGAACAATCCAACTGCACAACAATCAATACACTGTATGCTTTAGTGCTGAAAAAACATTTTACATTGATGAAACATTTAAAGTGTTGCACGGATTTTCTAATGATCCCAGTAGACTGCAGTGGTTCAGACCGCATTAAGAAAACTGGGATACTGTGCATAGCTAGAAAGCAAAGGCAACTACTAAATAAACAAGAACTACAAATCACATACACGCACACACGCACGCACGCACGCACTATACGTGGAGAAACAGAAATAAATAAATTAATATCAAACAGAGCAATTTCTTAAAAACCAAAGCCCTTACCCTCCCTCCCCCTCCCTCCCCTTACCCGATCCTAATCTTGAGCATGCCGCTGAAGAGCTCCGGGCTGTTGGAGATAATCCATCCGATGTGGATGACCAGCTCCTGCTGAAGCACAGCTTCATGTTCGCCGTGCGGACTGCACTGACTGTAGATGATGCCTTTGATGACCCCCGGAGAGAGCGGGTTGGAGATCACCACCTCCTCATGACCGAATATCCCCAGGGTCACCTGGCAATGCACAGCCACGCCCAGCCTGCATCACCTGATCTTTTCCCCCCCTTTTTCATTTCATTTATAAAATTGTGTTCCCCACGGCTTTTTCCCCACAACTAAATTTATGCAAAATACATTTTGCTTTCCAATGAAGCGAAATACGAATGTACATTGCCTTAATGCCTGCATTTTTAAAGGAAGCATTGTTATAGCTATAAGCTTTGAAGCAGACCGAATGACATTGAAAAATATGACTGGTAGAACTTAGTATTTTAACCTGAATACTCCCAATTATTATTTTTGTACACATAGGTTTTTCCATATTTATTTGAAAGTCAAAACCTGTGAATGTCTGTAGACAAATCCCATGTGCTGGCACATAAAGATGTGAAGTCTAAAGTTTTTGTCAATGCTTAGTATTTTTCAAAATGCATAGGAGCAATGTACACAGAATCCACAACATGGATTTCAATGTTCCTGAGAATCAGAGAGGTAAAATATCCACACAAAAAATACCTGCAAAGCAAACAGGCAGACTGTGGAACCTCACATAAATGTGTTAATCAATGTTAAAAGAGAACGATTTCTATTATTTTTAAAGAAATTATCCGTCTGCGCCATCTGATTGCACTGCCTGGGGATGCAATCTAAATGCAGATTAGTACCTCTTGTAGGTACTAATTCCTAATGAATCCCTCGAAAGCTTTAAAAAGAAATTAGGCTAATAGCCCTTGGAAGATCAGATGGCTATTAACCTTCATCTTAAGCCAAAGCACAAGCATGAGGGGAGACTGGATTATTTAAGAAGCGACATTACGTTATTAAAACATAAAAAAACGGGCTAATGTAGAGGGTTAACACGGATAAGGTTACTGAATTGAGAAAACCGTGTCTGATATGACTGGCAGCTTTTGAAGAGACAGAAGCAGGTGGAGTCAGCAAGCAAGGAAGGGAACATGCACAACTCCCACATCATCTTTGCATCGCTGGGTTTCAATTACAAAGATATAGCGGGGGGAAAAAATTGCATAAAACAACTGATTTGATCTGCAGCGTATCACTGAACATTAAAATGACCACTCCGTCAAAATATATATCTTCCTCTCAATTAATTTAAATGGTTAAGAAAAACCATTTTACTGCAGTGATTTTCCAAGTTTCTCTCTCTGATTTTCAACTTACCTGCTTACCATGAACTAAAACACTAGTAATAGCAGGGGCCATGCTGTCCACCAGCTTAGTTAACAGACTGGCAGCCAGTCGTACAACAGACCTAGTGGACAAGAAAACAAGTACATCCTCACAGAGATCAAAACACTTCCGCCAGTCTGATAAGACCACAGCGCGCAGTGCTGCCAAGAAGATCGACCGGGCGAATCTCAACTGCATAACTCAACTGTGTAACTGAAGTATAAAAACTTTGATTAATATAACTTTTATTAATATTCTGGACTGACTACATCTGATAACAAAACATTTTCCTTGCATATGCCTAATATGCGTTATTAGTTTTTCATTTTAATCTGAAGCTGTCTAGAGGGACTCGATCAAATCGCGAGCAGCACTTAAGCAATGGCCGCTCCGAGTTCTTTCCCGAAAAGTTTCTGCCATCTCAAGGCATTTTACATAATGCATTATGTTAATGAAACCGACCGCAGAGTGTGCTACATTTTAATTATTAAAATCATATCTCTGGTCTGATTACAAATATGAAGAAAAAAAAATAAAACATTTTAAAGCATGTCCCCAGAGGGCGGCATTAGAATTAGAAATCTATTCCCCGTGAATGTGACAGACGTCTTAATCTGCAACAGCCATACCTCAGATTACAATTAACTTTGGTCAATTTAGTCCTCTCAAATTAATTTTCACATTATTCAGAACACTGGAACTGCAAGATATTTTAATGTTCACTAATGGATCATAAAAAAGCAAGGATGACCGCAATTTTGCGTTGCTCTGTATCTGTAACTGCTTAATTCATACTTGTAAATGAAGCATCAGTCATAGACAAATAATCTGTAATGTTTTTATTTTAAACAGAATGCAGCTGGACAAGCGCTAATAAGTATACTGATTTAAACAGCATGCAGCTGGACAAGGGCTAATAAGTATACTGTATAAGTATACTGATTTAAACAGCATGATGCTTCACGTGTGGAACGTGAACAGTACTTCAGTGACACTAAAAATGTAATCTTGAGATATTGCTGATTTAATGCAACACAGCCTGATCAAGCAATGAGTCATGGACAAAAAAAAGCACCTGGATTGTGCTGAATATGTATTAATAAAACATTGCCACCTCCAGCTAGATACGCATGCTGAATTATAAAAATATAAGGGGATGCATTAATGCGTTTGGAGGTACTGAACCCACAGCGCCCATTCACGCTACAGGTTCAGTTTATTATACGTTTCTGTTTGCGAAAGAAAAGATACAACGATGAGAAATTATAACGGTGGCACATAGAGACGTAAAACACAACAGCAATGCACAAGCTCGTGATTCTGCCGGCATCCAGCTGTGTGAGTGTTTGAAATGGGACAAGGTGGGCCAACTGCTACAAACTCTATGATAGCAGTTAGACTACATTAAGGGGATAAGAAAGTGCTCTCTTGGTTAATGGGGATAGCGAACAGACATGATTAAAATAATTAAACCACGCATGCTAACGCTCTCTTCCATTACCTGCTTGCCATGAACCACCAGCGTGGTGATATGTGGCGCAATAGAACTGGCAACCTTCTTGGTTAATGCGGCGGCGTAACGCACTGCCAGCCTATGCAGGGTTTGGTTTATTTTTAGGATAAATTATTGATGGGAATTTAAACGTACAAAGACAAAAACAGCAAAAGAATGAGAAAAAAGTATTAGTAGCATTACACAACTATTCAACAGGCTAAAAGATGTGGGAAATATTGTTACTGAAAAAAAATGAAAGCATATCAAAAGTAAACTTCAAACATGTGGACATGATCAATTATAATTGATATATAATGGATTTGTCTACTACTACTAATAATGATAATAATATTATCTTTGATAAGCATTGACATGCTAATCCATAATTGCACATGGTTAAGCTGCATTTACTTTTTAAGTGTGAATGACACTCAATCAGACTGAAATCAGACACAGATAAGCGAAAGGATTCTGACCAGATTTTTCGCCTGCCGGCGCTTCTGTAGATGTGCTCCAGTTCCTCCATGAGGTTTTCTGGGAACACACACAAACAAAATGTGTTATCCAATCAAACTGAACTGAGTGAGCCATGCATTTCACATGTAAAAAAGGCAACCCTGTCACCTGAGGACTTCTGTAAGTGGGAGGCCGATGAGGACACGCCTTAACAGATGATTAAGGCGGCAGTGTAGTATAATGGTTAAGGAACTAGCCTTGTAACTGAAAGGTTGCAGGTTCGATTCCCAGGTAGGACACTGCCGTTGTACCCTTGAGCAAGGTACTTAACCTGAATTGCTTCAGTATATATCCAGCTGTATAATTGGATAATATATGTAAAAGGAATGATAAAAAGTTGTAAGTCGCTCTCGATAAGAGCGTCTGCTAAATGCCTGTAATGTAATGTAATGTAATGATGAACTCATCGACTCTTTATTTACAAAAGTTAAATTGGGATGGTTCAAAGTTCCATTCCTAAGCTTTTATCCTCAAATGCTCATTCAGACAGGACATCATTTTGAATGCTAAGATTTAGCTGCCAGATCCTCTCCTGTGCTCAAGACGTGCATCTGAAATAATTTCACAGCTTGAGACAAAGCAACTGTTTCACAACCCTTTTTATGTTAGAGCCCTCCATGTAAAATCAGTGGATTATTAACATTATTTATTTATATATTTTTTGTTTCTGATTTTTCCCTTTTTCTCCCAATTTGGTAGCCAATTGAACCCTATGTTATTCAATTCCCCCTCCTGAAGCAAGCGCTTGAGATTCGCCGCTACCCAAAAACCCTTCTGCCGGTAGTACGAAGGAGGGCGCCACGTCCTCTTCAGGGCGATCCAACTCGCCCAGGGCTGCTCTGTGCGTGACGACTCTCGCCGAGTCCCTTCCCCCACCCCCGGAGCGGCCGGCAATTACCGCTCCCTCAAGACACCGGCCATATTCGGATGTGGCAGCACCAGGGGGCGCGAACCCCCGATCCTTGGTGTGCAACTACACCGACTGAAAGTCAGCGCTTTTACCGTTGCACCACCGCGGCGGCCTATTAACATTATTTCTACCTGGCAAAATTGAACTGTCAATCCGATACATGGCCCTTTAGCTTATTGTCCGGTTTTATTTTAAAGACTGAGAAAAGCTATTCCAGTAACAACTGCATAGCTGTAGGGCGCTAAACGCATTATGTTCTGGGCATCTAATTTACAGTGGCTTTACTAATTTACAGTGAAGTCATTTCCATTCTGGGAAAGGTTAGCTGGCCTTGGCATGCTCAAGTAAACAAGCTCTCGGGGGCCCAAACAGTTTGGTGCTCTAGCCAAGTGAAATTCGTCAAATAACTAGACCAAGTATTCGTTTTCCCATTCCTCTAAATGGGGACTTCAGTTTGATAGGCAAAACATGCAGCAGACAAACTTTCTAATTATACACACCGTCTTTTGCAATAAAATCAGGTCCCTCTCTCTTTAGAAGCATGCTGGCCAGTTGGGCCTGGCTGACCAGACAATTACAGTCCTGAAAGAAAGAAAAAAAAAAAAAAATGATGGGGTGAGAAGGTCACAGGGAAAATAAATAAAAATAGTCATTATCAGACATCTATTTGTCCTGTTTCGTTTCACTGGGCAAACCAAGTACTCTATGCTCTCTGAAGCTCATTCAGGCTTCTTCTAATATGTTTCTCAATGATTTTCAATGATAAAAAGGTCACATAGACAAAACAAAGACTGCTTGTTCTACTGTAGTGTTAAAAAAACAATAATAATCTGACACAGGACAAAAATAAATGCGCTTTCCCAACATATATACTTCTTAAGAGTAAGATACTGACCAAGAATCAAGCCAGTAAGGACAGACTCGTCAAACTATCATACATATTAGATTTAATCAAAAAGGTTAGATGGAATGAACTGGTTCTTCTCAATATCCTCTGTGCATGGAGACCGGTCAGAGGCCCGCACATGCGTGCGTCCCAGGCGTGTGGCTCACGTTAAACTTTTGCATGATGTCTGAGGTGGATTTCTGCGCCCACTCCTCAATGTCGATTTCAGGCTGCTGCTCCAGGTCTGAGGCGTTGGGCGTGCTGGTCTGCCTCTTCACCTTCGAGTGCTGAGAAAACTCCAGCTCCTCAAAGCTCTTAAACTCTGGAATTCTTAGAGAATCAAAACAAATAACTGAACCTGTACGCCCACAAATTCACACACGCACGCACGCACGCACGCACACACGCACACACACACACGCACACACACACGCATACTCTTTCTCTCTCTTCTACATGTGCACAGAGTTAATTTTCCAGTGATCACCCACAATAACAAAACAAAAACAGATAGGTGCCTTACTCATCAACTTCGTTTATGCGCAGAAAGTCCAGCTGCTCCACCACCGCGCCAGATATCAGTGTCTGAAAGATTGATACAGATGCTGCACCATTGATGACAGCTCAAACACAGCAGCCAGACACATTGTGGTTCCCAGGCGGTAACCGAGCTCTTTCTCTATGCAAGGGTGCATAGATTAGAACTAGCTAGAGCTGGTGCACTCAACCATTTTTCCTCCTTCAATTGAGAAAAAAAAAGCGTGTGGAGAACATATTGTGCGTGTGTCTTTTTCATCCACAGGTGCAGGAGAATAACCTTGTTAAATGTCATACACAATACACTCCTGCACACGGTTAGCTATTCATGTTTATTCAATAGATCCACCTTTCCAGGATGAAGACTATGGGCAGGCTATGGCTGCGTCTCAAACGGAAAGAATGCTGCCTTCGAAGGCAGGAAGGCACCGAGACGTGTCATTCCAAAGTTTGCATAAAATGCTGCCTTCTAAGGTGCCTTAGAAGGCAGCATTTGAAGGCAGCATCGTATCGTACCCTTCTCCGGGTATGATATCCCATAAGCCGAAAACAACGAAGCGGTATTTGCCGCAGCACCAGGGGTGCTTTTTTACAGTCTGAATATGCACTAAACTCCATAATTTGTTGTAGTTATATTTAAAAATGCATTTCAATTATTTAATACACTGGAATAGTGTATCTGATGTTTTTAAGCCTCTGTGAGCTTTCCAGTAACTAGCCAGCTAACTTGCTACCAAGCTTACGTAGCGTAATGAACAAACGTAAACGCTGAGCTCATGTGACATTATCACGCCTTCGAAGTGTGTCCCAAATTCGTTGCCTTTTGAGGTAACTTGAGAGGGAGCAAGACAACAAGACAGCAAGACAGCAAGGCAGCGAGGCAGCTGCCTTCGGTTTGAGACGCAGCCTATGTGTCCCCAATTTCAGAAGTCTCACAAGTAGGAAGGGCCTTCGTCAGTAAAACCATGTGATTAGAAACACCTGGAGCAACGTGTGTCCTTATTAGGGCAAATGGGAATGCTAAGCTATTTCAATGCAGCTATTTATCATCTAAGCACAGAGAGAGCAGGACAAGGAGGGAAGCCGTGCGCACGTCTCCACGCAGTGCTACTCCTGCCTTATACCGAGTTTATGCAGCCGCCATTCAAACTGACGGCCGGATATTATTTTTAATAAGATTTCTTTTGATCACCTTCACAACTATTCCCTGTAGATTAATTAAATGAAACACTGCCGATTCCGATTCACAGTCTGAGGTGAAGTCTTGTACAGGTGAACATGTCCCAAATTTTCTGTGATTTACGACATATATGACTGGTGGATGGGTACTGCATTGACCCATTGTATTCAAAAAAGTTAGAAGAATATATCTAGCAGTGGAAACCCATATGGTGAAGAAAACTTTAAAGGTCACACCATATGGGAAGAAACTTTAGATAAGAAAAAATAGTACAAGTGTACAACATGTACTTTTTAAAATTAAGAGCAGCAAGAGGAGCACCTGCAGTCTGTCCACGTGGACCTTCACCCCTCCAATGTTTCCCTTTTTAAAAGAGGCCAACATATCCAGGACTGGGTTGAAACGGCTACCCCTGTAGCACAGAAACATTAGTGTGAGATTTAGAAAGCAGAATAGACAGCTCATCAATACATACTTTATGCTACGCAAGCAAAAATTAAACATAGATTAGACTATTGAGTGAGTTTGATATAACAGTATTTTCAATATGGCTACCGACTTTGGTCTTAAAGGTCTGTTGTCCTGCAAATGTTACTGTTTAATAGCAATTGGGGGTAAGAATAATACACTGGGGCCATGGATATATTGGTTATGTGCACCCTTCATTATGTCATTCTAAGCAAAATGTATCCTGAAGTCTCGCACTATCAGAAACTGGGATTTACGAGTAGAAGACATACGTATGAAATATCTTAATTTCAATTGGTTGAATTTTCTGCCTTGCTCCACCTACTACCTCCCACTCCACCATGCTATTTCAGTGTCAACAGGTGGCTGCAGCGAGTCTGACCACCTGACCACATAGACCATAAGAAAAATACTATCGGTCTGAACAGAACAGATTGGAGCCTGAATTTAGTTTAGCACGAGATAGATAATCAGGTAGCTAGCAGATAACTGAGATCAACATGTCAGAGAAGCATTGCGTAATGCCAGCATGCACGGCTGAAAATGTGCCTTTGCACAGAATCCCGAAGAAAGATAATATTAGACTGCAATGGTTATCTTATGCTGTGTTCAAATGATCTCGGAAGTCAGAATATTTCCGACTTCCGAGAAGAAAAAACTATTTGAACGTGACAATATGTCACGTTCAAATAGTTTTTTGTCACGTTCAAATCGTTTTTTTGTTCTTGGAAGTCGGAAATATTCGGACAAATAGGCAAAGAAATACATGCTTATTTCAGTGGATTGTTTTAGAAAATTAGCGAAAACAGATAAATCGACATTAGGAAACGTTCATGCATCAGTGTTTAGCAGGGTTTATCATATTTTGCCTCACCGGAGGAGACCTTTAACATGCTAATGTGTCTTCTTATTTATTTATTCATTCATTCATTCATGCGTGGTATGCTTTATGATTGATTGGGCTTGACCAATCTTACTTGATGTTGTCTTCCCTAATGAGTACCAGGAATAATGGCCGCCCAGGCATTTTCCAGGAAAGTTTGATGAACTGCAAGGCATTCTAAAAACACAAAAACTTTATATCTCACACATCCACACATCAACACACCATAAGGAATGGTGGTGAAATTTAATTGTTTATTCAAGAGAGTTCAGTGATCCCCAAAACTGACTTACCGAACGGAGAAGACAATCAATCACCTTTTTTTGTAAAATTTGTACTAAATCCTGGCCCTGTGCCATTTTATGTAAATATGTACAAATACTTTCCCCATACCCAGTGTGTTGGAGTATCTCTGTGTGGATTTAACACCTGCACAAGGCCAGCAGAGTGACTACTTAAACTGAATTTGTGCTTTCTGAACAATAGGATTTATGACATCTGTAAAATAAGCATTAAAAATGGATCACCTTGATGTCATCGATCAACAGCATAACGTCTTGAGACAAGTAGAAGTCGCTCAAATCAAAGACGATCGGGTAGCAAACGACAGTCTTCCCCAGGATCCTATAAATCTTTGGGGAAGAGAACAGACAGACGATTACATGAGCTCGAAAAGCAAGATTAACGACTCTGAGATGCAGAAATATTAATTCTAAGAGACACTCTATAGATTTTGACAGAGACGCACACCACCCACCACAGGCACACACATCCAATGACCACATTTGTCCCGGCAGACTTCTCCCTCATATTACAACACATCGACAATTCAATCCCTTCTCCTCCTAGAATGTTTCACTCATGATTACTTTCACAGGGTTTTATTTCTGAGGCTTTCACCTCTAAGACGTTCAGCTAATAGCCAATGGCCCTGTGAAGACTTCCACTGAAACGAATGGCAGACGTGCTGCACTTAACACAAGGACTTTCCCTAAAACGGAACACAAAACATAGGCTAACGCTCAGAGTACAGAGATATCCTTCATAATAATAATGAACGCACAGCAACTGCATTTAAAATGAATATACAGGGGGTGGACAAAATATCGGAAACACCCCTGCCATGGCTTTAACTTTGAAGCATCTAAACCACAATTACAAAAGCATCTACACAGGTGATTCATATTAATCTGAATGCTAATTAGCAGCATGTGTCTGCTTAAAGAGGTCTAACCAAGCAGCACTTTGCTCGGTAAGTCTCCAAAGCAAGATGAGGATACTAACAGTTCCAAAAGGGCCAAATAGTTGATGCCCGAATTGCAGGTGCGTCGGTCACAAAAACGGCAAAATTAATTAAGGTGGCAAGGGGAACAGTGTCAAAAATTATGACAACATATGCCAAACACCAAAAAACAGCATCAGCAAAAAAGAACTGTGGCCGCAAAGCTTTCCGACAGGGGCAGACGGACACTTGGTAGGATGGTTGCTAATAACCACAGAACTACAGCTCTAAAAATCACTACAGAATTGAATCAATCCATACCTGAACCTGTCTCAACAAAAACAGTACGTTGTGAGCTTCACAAAGCTGGTGAAGCCTACTCGTTATTAATTACGAGATATAGGTATTTCCAATATCTACATGGGTGTGCTTTTGTGTACATGGGTCGGGATTAGTCCCGGGTAAATTGGAAATGGATTTCTTAAGCGGAGAACACATGAATAAACAAAGCAAAATGAGCAGCTGTGCATATGCCCCGAAGGCAATGGCGAATAAACTGACAAGCTCACTCATAAAGCTACACAAATGATTGGTGGAAAACAAGGGTGAGGATGATAAGATGCAAATTAAATTGTAACCCCCCCCCCCACCATACCCTAAAGAAAATAAAGAAATAAATAATAACAAATTAAAAAAAAATCTTACCTTGCTGGTTCCGAGGCAGCCCACTGGCCTCTCTGGGCGCCCACTGAGTCCCAGCTTCTTGTTGATGGCCAGGAAGCGGTAGGCCTGGAAGCAGGAACACAACGCTGAGTAACGTCTGTCTCTCCCCTGCACAAGCTACCGAACCAACCACGGTGACTCGCAAATGACGCTCTCCACCTCGACAAACGGCGGAATTCACTCCCGTTCTACAGTCAACGTCAGCTTTGGAGGAACGAGGTCACGTACAACCAGAAAGCGATGGAAGCCTTCAAAAAGCTAGCAGCTGTATTTACTTCTGTTTAAGAGAGGCTGCAGTTTGTACTGTGGGAAGAACACATTGACAGCAGTGCCTCGGTTTCTCTCTTTCTATAAAACAAAACGAGTCGCTGTCGAAATGCAACTACAGGCACGTGATTAACCAGAGGATATGCTCTTGCTTTGCTATGTTGTGTGTGTGTGTGGGGGGGGATACCCTGTTGACTTATGCCCTCTCCTTTGATCCTGCCATGGTAAAATAGGCACCGCTCATCACTGCATCTGTAAACAAGCTTCTGGCCACGTTTATCGACAACGCCGACGCACTGACATTTTGATATCATTCCCATTGCACCATTTTGCCCTCCAGGGACGATGAAGGCAGCCCCTGAAATACCCCTGCCGCTTGAGCGTAGCAGTCGTTCTGAAGGTCAGCGGTAGGAAGATGCTCCACGCTAAAGCTCCAGGTGGTTGCTTCAGCAGCTCTGCCTGCAAATTATTCACTTTCATGTTTCTCTCCTTTTGAAATGTTAACGGGCAGCAGCAGCAGCAATAGTCTGCTGTGCCGATGGAGCCCGCCTCTGGCTCAAGGCTTCGTTTTCTTCTCTCGATATTAAACTCAATGGTAAAAACAGGAGGGGGGGGGTTAGTCTAACGATGTTAGATTTTTAGCGTCACGATATTTCAGTTCGCTGATATGGAGGGTCTTTGGGTATCAATTTCCGATGGTATGAAAGAGCAATGAACGCGCATCCATGCGCACTGAACGTCCCAACACTTCTCCCAAACCCTGAGAGTCCAATACCTTAACCTGCGCTTGTCACTGCAGCTGGATGTGAGCACGTTTCCAATATGAAACGTGGAAAACTGCACTATGGAAGCCTGCTACTCTGCTGGCAGTCGCTTAGCACGTCAAATCTTCTGTTATCATGGTGATGTTGCCCATGTAATGAGCTGTGGCAGAATAAATCTGCGGTTACATTAAAATTAAATGTCGTGGAATGACTGGCATCATTTAGCTTTGAAAAGGATTGGCTTCTTGTAGGCTTTGATGTAACCGCAACGGGAAATTAATGCATCGCCACATTGGAAGAGGCAATTCAGTTATTCGGTGAAGGCACCACCCCGTGGTACATGGACGAGCCCCATAGTTTTGGATGGAATCCAGACTGTGCCAGTGCTGACTGCGGCGGGCTGGTAGCTCCATAGGGCGACGCGCAATTGGCGATTGCGTCGCCCAGGGTATTGGAGGGTTCAGGCGGTTAGGGGTCCGTATTTCATCACTCTTGTGACCCTCTCTGGTTGAACGGGCGCCCACAGACTACGTGTCAAAGCTAAATATGAATGGTCTTCCTCCAACTCCACTCTACGAGAGTTTGGCTGTAATCTGCAATGTGAAAAGAAGCACCTGGTGACACCGTGTTTCGGAGACGAACCACAGATTGTCTACATTCTGGCGAATCGGCAGTGGGGTTCGCACATGAACACAGCTGTGGTTACAGATAACTGGACATTCCAAATTAGGGTGGGAATTGGACATGTTCAGCCCCGCCTTTGGCACCAAATTTATAAATGAGAAAGAATAAAAGAAAGAGGCAATTCAAAAGCTAGTCTCCATCCAATCCCTTCTCTCCCCGGCAATGCAACAGGATACAATGCAATTATAAAATTTTTTATCATCTTTAGATTTTCCTGGTTTAAATTGGTTTTAGCAATAGTACCATGCTCTCTCCAGCTCACAGCCCTGTCTCACAGATGGCAGGTTTGCCGGTGAAGAGTCATGGCATTTCAGCAGTAATCTATCTCCTGCTAGCCCATGATCTGGGAAGAACTGTGTTGTTATTACTAAGGCTTGCCCTCTCTACCCTCTACGAACCCTGGATCCACAACCTGCCAGCTCAGCAGCCTCGCAGAGCCCTGTTAAATACAGCCGGGTGAGTGATAGCGCGCTGCATGCTAACTCCGTAGGAGGGGAAGATGAAGAGCGACACGCTAGGCATTGTGGGACATGCAACAGCCCACCGCTGATTTTACACTATACCACCCGGTGTGAGAGGTAGAGGGGAAAAAAAGCAGGGAGCCTAACCTGTTGCGAGTCTGCAAGACATCAACCCATGGCCTGCCGTTAACCAGAGAGCCAAAACTGCACGTGCAATTCTAGTTAATTACGGCAGAATGGCCTCTGAGGGGGGAAAACCAAACATGTACGGATCAATAGGTCCGGTCCCCAGCTGGGTTAGGCTGGAGCTGTTAAAAGCAAAACCCTCTGAGGCAAAGCTCCACAATTCAACAAATATGAATGCAGTGCTGATTCATGCTGCCCGCACAGGAATTATGACTCGAGGAATGCGTTTGCTTAATTCAAACTGACACTAGGTGGCACCCTACACCCCACAGTGCCTCTTCTTTCAAAAGCCAGAAAGGTGTTACAGATAAGAAAAGCAAATCCGAAAGTCACCGAATAAAGGTAAAATCATTAAAATAACGAACATGAAACCCGAAACGTTAATCCGGAATTAAGCGCATGTGAAATTGCAGTGCCTGTAGCACTGTGGGATGTTCGAAGAGAAGTGCGTTTTGGAGCTGAATACCTTTCAAATCTCTCCCTGTGCAGAATACTAATAAGAATTTTAAAAAAAACTGGCACATCCTAGTTTTAAACCCTTTCATGGAGGAATATAAAATGTTTTTGGAAAGTCAATTAGTAGATGCAATTTACAGGCGCTGGCATTGTTCTACCCATTCAGCGTAAATTTTACCTTCAAACAATTGCGATACATATAGAAAAAAAGGTTACATCAAAAAGGCTTGCGAATGGCTCTATGAGAGTCCTGGTCATAATTGGGTATTACCTGGGAGGGCCACGTGTGCTTAAGAGGTTCTTCTGCTTACTAACGCTACTGCATAAGCTCCTGCCTATCTTCTCCCCAGACACTTACAGCTTTTCTGACTAGCAGTCAATGAGAGATTTACATTTATTCTGATTGGCGTTAGCTATCCTGAGGTACGCTGTGTCGCTGGTGTGCCACTGTCTCGTGGCGAATCTATCATAGTAATGCATGCAAGTGAGTGCTGGTAGCACAGTGGTAACGGGAG
Organism: Synaphobranchus kaupii; assembly: GCA_029718625.1. NCBI lineage: Eukaryota > Metazoa > Chordata > Actinopteri > Anguilliformes > Synaphobranchidae > Synaphobranchus > Synaphobranchus kaupii. The sequence goes on along the minus strand of CM056388.1, from coordinate 15,909,049 downwards.
AGAATAGCACAACCGCCAATTCCTAATGCGAGAACGGGTTGGGGTTGTGCCTAATATAAATTAAATAAATTGGTAATAACACCAGACACAATCAAACATTTCTAATCCTTCACGAACTTGTACAACAGTTGCTGTTGCGGGTGCCACTGCAACTTGATAAATAGTGTGCTGCTCTGCCTAATTGCTAGTCTTCTGCCATCAGGCAGATTCTAACAACAAAATTATGCAGAAACTCTGCACGGAAGAAGAGGCAGTGGAGTCGTGCATCTCACTGTCAACAGCGCCCACATATAGATGGCCACAGGGGAGCAGGCCCCTTAAACACAGCGTGAGAGAGAGGATATGCTCTTGCTTTGCTATGTGTGTGTGTGTGGGCGCCAAATTTTGTAAGACCCAGTTGTACTTTTACCAACTGTGTAACTATGAACACAATTTCAATTGTATTCACAACCTCCGCTACCGTTTTGGGAGAGAGAAGACTAGCATGTGATGTCAGCCGCTGATGCTTATCAGAACGCAGCTCACAAGTCAGGCTCTCACAGACGTTAGAAGGAGCGCAGCAGGTGGACTGCCTGCGGGGGGGGGTTACTGGTTTGTGCCGAGATGCTGTTATCGAGGCCAACTGAAACCCTCCCTTCTCCCTGTGGGGCTGCCGGCCACAGTGAGCACACAGGCACAGTCCTGATTCGATACCAGACCCTGGGGCTCATCCATGCACCACAACAGTGCCTTAACAGGAAGAGCCACTCAACAACCCCTGCCAGTAAATAAATATTTTTATCTAGTTTTATTGATATTTAGCCATGTGCTTTCATCATTTCAGCTGGATTGCATCACTGCGTATTTATAACTTTCAACATGTAATGTTTCAAATGCATAATAAACATATTTATCAACAACTGGCCACTTGCCACTGATTCTCATTGATTTGTGATTCAGGATTTTGACCCATCTACCCTTTCACTTTATGTTTTTTTATTTGAGAGGTTGACAAAGGGTTGTGTGCAGGCATTGCTGACTTATCGACCGCTGGTTGAGGCTCACTGAAATCGACTGCATTAGCTGATGGGCTGACCAATATATGATTGATTGATTAATTGAGTGATTTACTGATTGCATTACCTTCACCAGCTCCTGTTGGGCCCAGATCTGGATAGGCTCCACCTGCTGGGGTGTCTGAGTCTGAATGCCATAGGTGTTGAGGAAGACCTGCAGTCTAAAATGAAGAAGGCAGTTGGTTAATAGGCTTCTGTTGGCCGCATGTCCTCAAGGCACCCCCCTCCCCCCAGCAGGGGTAAATGAGTGAGTCTATAAATCACTACTGAGCACTGAGCCAAGATTTAATGAGCAGCCTGAAATTATACTACAAACTAGCACAGCTCCAGAGAGTGGAAAAGACCAGCTTTATCACCTACTACTACCACACACACACACACACACACACACACGCACACGCACACGCACACGCACACGCACACGCACACAGTATCATGCCAATGGACACGCAGAAGTAAAAAGGTTAATGCTACCACCACTCTTCTCATCTATCACCCCCCCCCCCCCCCCCCCCCCCACACACACACACACACACACACACACACACACACACACACACACTAATAAGCCTGGAATTTTAAATCTGAAAAACATATTCCTTTAAATTACAGCAGACACATACATGAGGATTATAGACATAATACATTTATATTATAAATATAAATACAGATACTAATCACGTTGGCGGGACCTTGATATAAAGATACCTAGACTAAATTGTGATGTAATAATTTACATAATTGTTAAACACTATTGTTAAAGATATCTGTAAAAAAAAAAAAGATCTGAGGAGCTGGATTTAGAGGAGGTAAATATATTAGCCCAGACTGAATTACTGAAAAAACTAACATTTTATAATAACTTGTTATGGATAAGCCTATACCTACCTCTGACTCTCAGCAACCAGAGCCACATGGACCACCACATCATTCTCAATGGGGCCCTGGAAACAAATAAAAGACATAAACCGGAATGAGTCCACTCTGTGGTCAGTTCAAGTCCATAAAGGCAGCTTTAGTTAAATGGGCACAACTACAAAGAGACAGGGCCTAAATCTAGCTTTGAAAGTTTCATACAGGGCTCAAAAGTTCATTTTATTGCAAGTGAGGAAATATAAACAAAGAAAGGTTTAAAGCAGCATTTAATCAGCCTGGATGTGCAGGCAGGATAACAGCATGGCCGGGGACTGAAGGCTGTAAATCTGCACAAGCTCCCGTAGGGCCAGTGCACTCAGGGACAGTGCGAACAGAGGGTAAAGCTGGGTAAATGCTGCTCTCTGAGAGTGTTTTTGGGATGCTGAGAGTGCCTTTTGTAACAAAGTGATGGCGGTTTATCGCTCTTAACTGTGTCCTTAATTTGGTACAGTTGGAGCCTTGAGCACGAACGGTTCCAATGGAACAATGGAAAAATTTATGTTCTGCTTAAAATAATTTTCCACAAAAACATTTGAAATATGACACATGGGCATGTACGCAAATTATGTTTTTTTTTACTGAATTAGGTTTTACTTTCGAACCAGATCTGTCTGAGACTGCAGATTGTAGAGCAGGAGTGCTGACCTGACCGTAAACCACAGCCTAAAAGGTTTTTACTTCAACCTCAAATACAGCTAAATTCTGCCTTAAAAGAACCAACTGATCATCTCCTCCCTATGCAGAGATGATCAGCTATCAGCTGTCCAGCATTATTACAAATACAGTAGGAGAGGCACTGCAGAGCTTCTGACAGCGGCCAAAAGCAGAGTGACCTTTAGACCCAATGGCTGTTGTGTAGTGGCACGGCTGGTCTAAAAGGTGGGGTGGCGCTGGGTACAGCGGGAAGGAGGGCAGCCCCATAATGCCATGAACTTCTGATGATGATGAATATTAATGTCCTCTGCAAAAGTGAGCTTTGTAGCCTCTCTCTCTCTCTCTCTCTCTCTCTCTCTCTCTCTCGCTCTTTCTCTTTCTCTTTCTCTTTCTCTCTCTCTCTCTCTCTCTCTCTCTCTCTCTCTCTCTCGCTCTTTCTCTCTCTCTCTCTCTCATCTGTCGATAAGCAGAGGCAATGCAGTACATCAAAATATGTGATGCTTTCACTCACTCAAGCTATTTGCATTAGCAGCATTCCAAAGTCAACTGTAAATATGAACAGAAAAAAATATTCCCCATTTGCAAACGAGACGTGTCAGGAGTGTATAGTCTGCCGAGTTAAACCCGTTTAGTCGAGGTTTCAAATGCACAGCATTAACACTGAGCTTGACTGATCTGACGACACCCTACAGATTTCATCCACAGCACGGCAGCTCAAAGCCTCAATGTGAATGGGAGTTTTTCTCTCAGCAAGTATGCTTATACTATATGCGAGGCGTAATGCATGTTGTAAACATGGACAATTCATAAGGAAGCACATGCAAATCTGCCATTGTATCCTTCAGCAGGGTAATTGCACTGTATACCATATGCTTGACCTTCACCAAATTCCCAGTTGCATAAATGGATAATGTCAAATATAGTCCATTTGACTGGCCTAGCATATTAACCAATCATGGCGACGTGCAGCTAGACTCTGCGAGCTGTTTACTGACACGAACTGATATCTGTGGGAAACATCTGCATTCTATTTCATTCACATGGGATTTGAAAAAAATAAATCCATCATGAAATATAGTGACAGCCGACCGTCTGTGGCTTTGTTTCAATTGGCAGCTTACAATGTAATTCATTGAAGTTTCTTTATATTTTGTGCAGGTGAGACTATGGATCAGACATGACAAAGCTCTCTGTGTGCTGTTCAAAAAAGGCAGTAAGAACTAAAAAAATATTGTTTGTGGATAATGTTTCTGATATACTGATCTAGGACCTTTTTCATAGTACTTGTTCCCTGTGTTTTTTTGTTTTTTTTTTGTCTGTAACCGTTTGATGTGTAGGATGTTATAGTTTAGATGGTATAGCTGATTTACCCATAGCTTACTCTGTGAACCACATTCAATGTTCATTACTAGGGATAGCTGCTATGTTATGGGAAGGATGTGCTTTGTCTAATCTGTTCTGTAGTTGCATTCTGTGAATGTAATATAATGTACATATTTACCACAGAATCATGGGTTGGGCATTAATAAGGAAAAAAAAAAAAAAAAAAAAAAAAAAAAGATGAATTTTTTTTTTTTTTAATATGCATTTATTTTTCCATGGATGGATCACTTTAAGGGTTGTTTCTCCTGACTTGTTTTTCAATAGGAAAATGAGTCTCAGGACAAACAATGTGATCCACATCTACTGCATATCTGGCAGCAGAGTGATGGTTTGAGGCTCGTTTGATACCTCAGACTCTTTATGACTTACAGCTTAATGGTCCCACCCCCAAATCCCCATCGAGATCCATTCAAATGCAGAGATGTTATAGTATCGCTTGTAAGAGTACCTGAAAATAAAGTATCACGAGTCTTTTGATGTTGTTGGGACACAGACATCAGGAAGTCATTGCATGCAAAGGATATGCGATCAAATATTAAATATGACGACTTCATTTAAGTTAATGTTCATTTGTCCAATTACTTTTGGTGCCTTAACATTGGGGGGGGGGGGGGGGAAGCTATGTGTAAAAATGGCTACAATTGCTACACGGTTCACCCGATATGGATGTAAAAATCCTAAAATTAAAGCTGAAAGTCTGCACTTCAACCTCTTAGTCACTGTTCCATTTCAAATCCAGTGCTGTATGTGGCATGTATATTACACATGAGCATCTGTATTACTGGGGTGAAAGCACCAAAGCTGGGAGGGGATTCTGTAAGTGCTGTATGCGGTTGAATTAAATAAGCCGGCATTCAGCATATATATATATATATGCACATTAAAATATCTGAGAAGACATTGCGACAATGAATTGAAAGTATTTTGCATGCATCACTCGCGTGGTAAAAATATGAAGCGTCCTTTAATCTTGACAAACCAATTCACCATGCAGTGCAGCTAAAAGAAATGATGGTGTGTCGCACGAGCAAACCAGACCTGCTTCAAACACTTTATTAGAAATACTTTATCCATTATACATGTATCCATTTCATATTTGCATATCTAATGCTGTGTCTCACGCTTGCATGCTATTAAGAATTTTTTCCCATTTGTGCACCTCAACATTTTAAAAAATTCCTCTTGTTCATTGTTATGCCTACTGTAAGCATACTATGATTGACGGAATTCAAAAAGGCTGCTTTCAAGTCTTGTATTCTGATGTTGTGATGTTTCCCAACCAAGCCTCAAACGATTTTCTTCTAGGATTATCATGACTTAGTCAAGTAACCTACAGCCCATTGCGCTTTAAGCCGTCTGCTGCAAAATGAAAGAGGTTATCTGTGCAGAATGACTGTGCTATTAGCTTTACAGGACGTGCTTCAATTACTTAGGTAATTATAATTAGTCAGATTGCTATTGCATATTTCAGTTTTGCATCTAAAAGTTCTACTGCAAACTCTAGTCCCTTTGCCAGCTACACCATTGATGCATGTTTAAAAATATGCATCAGGAATACAACTAGTAAAATTACTGGGTTTGCGTGTGTGCTCACATGTGTGTGTGCTTTTGTATGTGTGTATGTATGCGTGCGGTTGTGTGTGTGTGTGTGTGTGTGTGTGTGTGTGTGTGCATACATGTGTGTGTTAGCACAGCTTCAAGTGAATGCTCAAATATTCATTCTACTCTCATTTCCATCAACTGCCCTGACAGTGATCTGAACTGTCCATACACAAAACTGCAGGCCTCTAACTGCACATTGGAATTAATTTACCTGAATATATTTCATGTAAGTGAGTACACTGTTTTTTTTTTTACCACTGGTTTTTCCTACACGAAAAACGGTTTGCTTTAATTTAATGGCAATGACATTTCAGAGCACAACTTCAATTATCTGTTTAATGGCAGTGAGAGCAGTGCTGGAAAATTAAAGTTCAAGGTTTATTAAATAAAATGCACTTCATGCTGAGAACATTGAACTATCATATAGGAGCATTCGGATTACCATAGAAACCATTTTACGATAAAAGTAATGTATGACGTGCAAAGCAAATGGTATATTAACATGTTTTTATGGGAATTAATTGGATCCTTAATGGTCTCATTATGTGTGAAATTGTACTTTGTAAAGCTACCTGTATTACTAATGTAGGGAATTGAAGTGCATATGACAGAATATAGACTAGATAGATATGTCTGGACTTATATCTTTTCTTCTTGTATATAAACACACTTCCAAAAACCCATATGTGTAACAAAGCAGTATCTGCAGACTGCTGATGTTAGCTGAATACAGGATTTGACCACTAAACCAAATGTGATTCAGGTCAGTTGGAACCAAAGTGATTGTATCCTGTTATATTCAATGACTGCACTGCAAAAAACAAAAAATAAGACAATCTTAACAAGCATTTTAGTCTTATATTTAGACTTAAAATCATATATCTGTTACTTTTTAGCTAAATAAGACAAAAAGATTCCAATGGGGTTTTACTCATTTCAAGATTCAAGATAATTTCACTTGTCAAGCAAAAAGTAACTTAAAACAAGCTAATATTTTCTACTTTAGAGAAAAAAAATTGTCTCATTACAAACACTTGTTAAGAAGACAGACATTGTTTTGGCAGTGTGCCACATTGAATGTAACACCTGTCTAAATATATTGTGGTGAGATTGACCTACAGCAAAGTCAATATTGAGTTTTAAAGTGATACAACCCTCAACATAAAATTGCAAAAGGATAGTGATTCAAAACACTTAAGTTGAGGATGATTCCAGATAGACTGCAAGAGATGCAATCTCTCAAATTTGAAACGAGGGCACGTTCTGATTTAAAGCGTACGTGTAGCAGACCTGGATTCAAATAGTATTTTGTTTTTGACTCAAATACTGCATTTGACTAAGCTTGCCTGGAGTATTCGGACAAATGAAATGATCCAAAAAGTGTAAACGCTGCCCATATGCTCCTCCTAGCAGGCTCAAATTATCCAGTCAAAATCAATAGAGTACAGAAAAGAATTTGAATCCAAAACAAATACTATTTGAACCCAGGCCTGATGTGTAGTCAATTTCACAGCATAAAAATACACAATATATTTGCCACTATAGGTAGTTAGTACTTTCACAATGTGGAGTATAGCTGAAGAATTGAACCAGTAATACATAGCATGCATGAAGCTTAAACAGCCTGCCAATGGTACCCCATATAACACTTTACACTGAGCTATTTGCCATTAACAATCTGCTCAAAAATCCCACTACATTAATTATTTTAATGGCGTCTGTTTTAATCATATGGTAAAAGGCATAACAATGTGCCTGCAATAATGTGCCCATCAATACTCGTCACTATCAATACAAGGTCATGATAAGGATTACTGCCCGAAATGCAAGCAGGAAACAGAATGGCTTTTTACTTAAAGAGGCAGTTCACCCAAAAATGAAATTAAGATACAGTGGGCTCTATTTTAATAAACCAAACGCAATGGTTAACGCAAGAGTAATCGCTTGGCGGTATCGCTCTGAGGGCGTGTCGGCGAGAAATTTGGTAATTTCATGACGGCAATCTTGGCGCACCTTATGGCGGTATTGCTAAAAGGCTGGGTTTAAACGTCAAAGGTGTGTCTCTATGGTAGCCAATCAAATTGTTGTTCTCATGCTTTAAAACGCAATCGCGTTGGAACGCAATCGCTCCATGCAATTTCATAATGAGCAACCCAAACGCACTGGACCGTCAACGACAAGATTTTCCGCACAGGAATCAGACATACTTGCAACAGAAGTACAGGCTAGGACTGTAGTAATTTATGGATCACAATCCACACCACCTCGTCTCCCAGAAGTTCGGAAGGCACGGGAGGAGGTGACGAATGCATTAATTAGCCTACATTAGGTGATGTAGGCATAATTATGATTCAAATGGTAGGCTTATGATTCAACTGTGTCAATGTGTAATTTATATATTATAGGCTAGTGGCCTACATGATCGCAAGTTTCTTGTAAGCTGTCCTGTTTTATTCTAGTAGTTTAAATTAAAATTAATTAATTAATAATAATTATAGGCTATTTGTTCATTAAATGGAAGTGTAATGTTGGCATCACCTATAGACACTACATAGAACTACATGACGAATAAGTTACCAAATTGCCAGAGTCTATTGCGTTTCCGCTAAGAGGTGGTTCCAGCTGATCATAACGCAATGGGTTTTCGTTGGTTCAAATTGTCACTGAGCCGAAAGTATTTTAGAACACGCCCCCGACAGCGCCACCCATCCCACTGCAGCGCAACCGAAAGGATGTTATGTTGAGAATTTGTTGATCCTAGCGGTATTGCTGAGAAACGCCATAGCGCCAGTTTTAAGACGTTGATGCTGTCAACAAGTTTGCGTTTGACAGGGGCGTGTCTAGAACATTTTGAATGGGGGGGGCCAGGCTGGGGCACAGACCCAGAGGAGAGGGGCCAGCCATCAAGGCTTACCTTATTTATTTTTTTTTTGCCGCGTACAGCAGACACACGTGTATTTATACGACCAAACCTTAGCCCTAGCCTTAACCCTAGCCTAACCTTTTTTTAATACCTGCCCCTGATTCTAGGTAATCATATACAGTGCCTTCAGAAAGTATGAACACCCTTTCAAATTTTGCTGTTTGACAGCTCAAATTAAGATATGTTTAAATGGGCTATTTGTTACTCATCTACACAAAGTGCTCTATAATGTCAAAGTGGAGTAAAATGTTTAGATATTTCACTATTGGATACACCAGAGCTTATTTTTAAGCCTTACAGCAAAGGGTGTATTTTTTTCTCTACTTTGACATTATAGAGCACTTCATGTGAATGAGTAACAAAAAAAGTCAATTGAAATGTTAATTTGAGCTTTCAACATAGCACAATTTGAAAAAAATCCAATGGGTTTGGATACTTTCCAAAGGCACTGTACATATATTAAATGTTGCATTATACATTTCCAAACTGTATGGTTGAATATCCCCTCAAGATTGTAGCACTTGTTCAGATTTCCATTTTATTCTTCTGCTTCAATATTATTCTACTGTTCTATCATAACCAATATACTGAAAGATAATACCTTTTATTTACCCTTTATTGTATAGTGTCCCCTTACTGTGTACAGTTTTGCAGGTAGTTAAATAGTCATGCAAATCTTCAATACCCATGTAGTATAGAGAAAAGTAAGATTATAAATAAATGTGTTTGTACCCAATAAAGTCAAAATAATTCTGTACACTATTATAGCTAACTGCCTGTAGCTACACTACATAAATGGCCATTAGGTGGCAACAACCAGTAATATTAAGAGCACCCCTAAAACAAAATAAAATAGCATGAGAATAAATGGATACAGTCCAGGTCAGAATGAACGTTTTAACAGTTAAATTGTTTATTCAGAATATTAAAGATACAAACATAAATAAATAACTATTTTACATAGGCTATTAACAGTATGAAAATGGATAAAAGGCCATAAAAGCAAAGTAAATAGAAAAGTGCTATGTACAATATTCACAGTAGTTCGTACAGTACACAGTACAATGAGGTTTTGAATAGGGGTGCTCCGATCAGCATTTTTGGGGCCGATCACCGAAATGATGACCGGCCGATACCGATCAAGGAAAATTGGCCTCTCAATATTTTCAATCTTAATTGTCTCTAAATATTGTAACGTTATCCCTATTTTATGATGCATCCTTTTTACAACTTCTGTGTATGTGAAAGTGTGCTATACAAATAAAATTCATTATTATTATTTCTATTTATCATGTAACATTATTCTTAACAACATTGTATATTAAGTATTAAAATTAAGAGATGACGAAGTATAATGAATTGACAACTGTTCATTTATTGTCAGGCAACATTCCACACACTCTAGTCTAGAGACACTCTCTTAACACCTTTGCGCATAAGTCCCCGCCTGCGGGACTTTTTTTTTGCTCAACTGAGACATTCGTTGCTACTGCAGCGAACTATTATTGGAAATCACAAACTCTGTGTTTTAAATTTATTGGTACACGGTTCGTGACGATTTCTGCCGAATACGTCGTTTCTAAGTGCCACTATTTCCCTGTGGCAAGTCCATTTATCAAGCAACCCCCCACCTAGTCTATACCTACCTATGCGTGGCATAGTGGACAATAGCGTCTATGTTTGAGTTCATAAATATTTTTATTCATCATATAAAATTAGAATAACGTCACAGCAATGAGATAAACCCAACAATAGCCTGATCGTATGCCAGAAAAGCCGTGAAAAGCCCTGCTCACTCAAATGCAAAATAAACTGTGAAACTCATTCTACCATGTATTCTACTAGCTATATATGCTACTAAATATGAAATAAATATAGGCTACAATCCTACCATTGGTTTTACACATCGAGATGTTCCTTTCAAAATCCAGTTGTCATTTATTGTCTGGTACAATCGGTTTGAGAAATATACAACACTTTATACCGCTATTACACTATCTGAAACGTTGCAGCGTAATACCCCTATGCCCTGTAAGGCTGTCTCATGCATTACAGTTCATTCTGGTTTAATTGTCGGCTTTTTTATCCAATAGAGTACATTATAACCTTCGCAACGGTATATGCCAGTCTTTTTGGGTGCTTTGAGCAATTTACTACAGCCCAGCGAAACGGCAGTTTTCGTTTTAACTGTCTAGTATTATGCAAGCGCTATACAATACGCATTATGCAGGGGAATTCCCTTTTGCGATATGTAAGTATTTTTGCGTCTAAAATACCGTTGGTCTCGCTGGCTACATACCTACGTTCGTGTTTCCACTCGACCACTGTCTTTCCAATATGTTTGATAGCCCTGTTGTTATTTTCGCATTTTGAGTGCATTTCATACTGTAGGCTAGTGCAATCGTTAGCTAAATGTATTTTTGAAGTAGGCTACCGATGTTCATTGAAGATAGAACATTTGGCAGCATTTTACAAATGGTGGAAAACTTCTTTTTTTTTTTTGTTCTTCAGCGACGACAGCGTCAAATGATCTTGCATCTTCTCAGCGGCAGACGGTTAAAATGTTGTTTGCTGAATGCTGAAGTGAGGCGGCTAGCTCTGTCATTGGAAGATGCAACTTTGGTTCCGCCTCATTTTATGTCCATTCCCATTGGGCTACAGAGGCTTCTTTCATCGATACTGACAAGACAATGGCCTATCATATTCCGGTTCTGGTAGGGGGGGGCACCAGGGGTGGCCAATCAGATTCTAGTGGGGGCCAGTGCCACCACTGGCCCCCCACTGGCACCGCCCCTGGCGTTTGACTATACCGTCCCCTTGCGCTGGTTTGAAAATAGAGCCCAGTATGTTACTATATACCCGGGGTGCTAACTATCCATCCAGATAGTTACGCTGAGATTTGACTAGTTTTATAGATATCCGCTGCAGCTCGTATCATACCTTGATATCACCCTGATAGAACGGACCTCAATGGGTCCAAAGTTTCTGCCACTCAAAGCGACAAAAATGTGCATTCGAAAAAAGTCTCTTTCCAAATATAATGACACGGTTACTCATGAACATCCAGACCTGGATGTGCATGTTTAAAAAAAAAAAAAACTACTTTCTACCGAAGTATCCCTGTGTATGTCCCCACAATGTCTCAAAGCACACCAATATTCTAGGGCGCACTGTGTTGACATAAGCCCCATCTATAGAAACATATCATAATTTCATTTTTGGGTGAGCAGCCCCTTTAAATGAAAATATTGTTCTTACTGGGAACACCGATGTCTTGAGCTCCTGTGTTCATAATGATTTAGCAATAAGAAACAGGACATTACAACTGAACTTATCTGATAAAATCAATCATTTCTTTGAATGGGCACATCTCCCTATAGCATGAATGGTATATGTCCTTCCTTTAGAAAGGCTTGAGATACAAAGACAAAATGCCTTTTGAACCAGGTGGAATTTCCAAACCCTCCATGAGGGAAGCTGCATACCCCTGAGCTGAGCATTTTTACGATACCAGAAATGAGTTTTCTCCCTATTGGTACAACTGCTGGGCTCTAAGAAGTCAACTGTGGTCCATTTGAATTGAAGAGTGCTGAAAATAAGCTTGGAAACCGTAAGCAGGTCAATTTGCGGTTCAATCTCAGCACAGTCGTTCGAGAAACACACAGCAGCAAAAAAAAAAGAAAAAGCAGCAAAGCTGAAATCTTGAAGTGCATTACTGTCTTAAAGTAATGCACCAATTAATTCTTCTGAGCAGAGCATTAACGTTAGGGGAATGCGGGAAGTAGCAGCTGTAGGTCACTTAACACTCTGAACAGTATGAGCTAGGCTCTTTGAGAGAAAGGTGTGAACCAATCTGCCCAGTGATGAGTACTCCAAACCAAATTTTTGCAGCTTTTGAACAAGCCAAACTTCTCGCTTAGTTTTGTGTTATTAATACTTTAATCTGCTGCCTTGAGTTTGCATGGTAGGGACAGCATTCAGCCCCCTAGATGCACACTATTGGTATGAGATTTTTAGCAGTCAATGATGGGATTAAATAATCGATTAAGGAAGACCTACATAGGATAGGTCTGAACTCTTTTCCAGTATCCTGTCTGTCACAGTCTCTGATTCTCGGCATTGCCATCTATCACAGAACGTTTCTTTTTTATTATCTGGTAGTTTTTCCAATAATAAAGTATCAAAATCAAAAAATACATATACAATTTCAATGATTAGAAACACTGATGCAAATAGGTGTGACAGAACTTCCGGTTTTTCAACAACAGCACAGAGCAAGAGACAGGCTTTTTTTCTCCTTTTCCTGCCACTGTCTTTATTCCTGACATATTAGTAGCCTTCCCTGCACCTCTCTGTCCCTGCAGGGCACTGCCTTTAACAGAAGCACATACATGGCAAACTAAATCACGCAAGGCCCTTTATTTCTCACCATTACTTACGACAGAGATGGCAGAACAACATTTATAGGTATGTTAGCAGTAATGGTTTGTATGTGGCTGCAAGTGTTTCCATGTTACCCACCAGTGCGTAACACATACAGCAAAATCCGTGCTGAGCCTTGTCCACATTGTCATGGCAACCCACACCAAGTTTGAAATGAAGCCACCGTGGCTGAAATGAATTGCCTCAAAGTATCTAATGACATCACTTCATATCGGATAAACTAACAATGTTTCTTGATGGAGGGAATACAAGCCTCTGTCCTCAGTCATGGTATTGGGTTTTTACAACATATATGTTAAAACCAGAGAGTGGGGAAGGAGGGGCGGAGAGGAACACAGCTGCTGCTTCAGACGAAACGGAAAGGTTAAACTGGGGCATTCTTTTTGGGGGAAGGGAAGGAAATAAATGTGAGTTAAAATGCCACTGCTGAAAATTACCGGGGCCTTTCGGCCAAGTGCTTTACTAAGAGGTCCAACAGCACTGCCCATTCCAAGATTTAGCCAAGTTCTCTAAACACACTACAGTTCTTATCACGACTCTCAGCAACCTTCTGAGCCTTCTTCGGCAAGTTTTTTTAAGACCCCTATCTATTCATCGGTCAGAATCCATTACTGCAACTTTTCGATTTGTGTTCGGGTCACACACTGCAGGTGAAAGCTTTCATCTGTGTAAGTAGCATGTACCCGCAGACGTTATCTTTGTCCTTTCCACGTTGCGTAATGCAGAGGGAGACGAGAGACTGGATCCCTTTCAGGTGGGCGAGGGTTGGGACGGGGTCCTCGTCTCACCCACACACACACACCCGCGAAATGCCGCGCTCCAGCCCTTGAATGGGGCTTCCAACATCTCTGTCTTTGAAAGGGGTCGATTGATTGCTTTTTGCTCCTGGACAAACCGATTCTTCAACTCCGTACCGCAAGGCGAAATGTGCATGCGGGTGCCCGCGCCTGAAACCCTACGGCACTCTGGAGGTTTTTCCCATTCTTCAGAGTGTATTCAAAGTATTCTTCAGAGGGTAAAGTGCAGAGGAGACTCATCCACAAAGAAACGAACCCGCTGCTCGGAATGTGAATGGTAGCTACGCGTATTACAGAGATTACTGCAGGCGGCATCGCTCCGGCTGCTATGGAGCTTTCAAATGGAGAATCTTTAGAAAGCCAATTGAGTGAGGCTGATCTGTGACCTAAAAGCTGGGACAATATATTGAATTTGACCTGGAACTGGCTGAAAAAAAAACGTTCACTACTCAATACGCAAGATTCGATTAAATATGGGATCAAATGACTGAAGCACGGACATCTAGGGATGTCAAAATGTGTGAATCTTCCAATGCCTGTTTTGGAGTAGTATGAGCTGCTTTGGAATATGTCTGCATAATAATAACTTTATTTGTATAGCACTTTTCATACAAAGCATACAGCTCAAAGTGCTTTCACATGCCAGCACAAGAACAGAAAATAAAAAGAAAACAAAATAGAGAAATAAAAACAAGACCAATAAAAGAAACACAATGCTGGTTGGGCCCACAAGACAAATACCTCAACAATCAGCTTGCTACCTTCCTATTTTTATTAGTGTAATGAAGGAAAGAAGTTAGTCAGTTTTGGAGTTTGTTTGGAGAAGAAGTTCATCCTTTTTGTTTTTGTGGTGGTAGTTCCTTTCATTCCTGTTCCGCTGGAGGGTAAATAATATTTGCAATTTCTGGCTTATCTCTCTCTTTACTGGTATTTTCTAATTAATGTCTCGTTTAATGTCTTCCCTTTAGTAAATTATAAGTAGTCAGCCTACATTCCTAAGTGAATGTATGATTTCAAGTCATTATTCTAATTGACTGTTTTCATTTAATAAAATTATTTAATCTCAAGACCTGATTTAGACCTTGTTTTGGCTGGTTGGTTGATCCACCAGGTTACTGTTCGACTTACCTATCAAAGAATTTGGCGATTTAATTGCTGATTGTCATTTTTAATAATAATTATTAAATTAAATAACGTAAAACTTATTTTGAATGTAGGTTAAGTGAGGGGTTCTAGCACGCAATATCACTTGTGTTCAGTATTCAGAGTGCTGAACGTTTTAACAAGGGCATTGACTGTTGGAGCCGCTGGATTCAGAAAATAACATTTTACCTAATCCTCACTTACCCGACACTACGAACCAGTTGCCCTTGATTTGGGCTCACACCAAACACATTAATAATAGTAATATATTGTGTGCCTGTCTGCTGATTTAAAGACTTATAAACTAGAAATCTACTGAACTGCAGAGATACAACTGTGCAGAAGTAACTGGCCCCGACAACGAGTTGACGCGCTCACGTCAAAAACTCGCTGTGAAAGCTCACACCTACACAACATTTGGGTTTAAAATGAATACGAAGGTGAAGATGTTTGCGACGCGAAGCAGCAACCAGCTAATTTGTTACGCATTATGCCTTTACATTTCGATGCAGTTAAGTGTACAATTGTAGCTCAGGTTGAATTTTGGGACCTAACAAATGAGATGCTGTTTTCAAAAATATCCGATTTACAATGCATGGGCGCGTGCGGAAAATTGGACAAAACAACATTTCTACATACACATAGATGTTTTACTGTATGCTAACTGTGTCTTTTCAGCGCCTGAGAAGGAACTTACTCCTCAAAAATTCAAATTTGTCCGTGTCTCAGAGTCACATGACTGTAAATGGCGTACCTGATTGGAGTATCTTAGGCTGACATTCCTCTGCTCTTCACGTGGCACGTAGCGGCGAACAGGATCCATCTCCAAGGGGCTAATCAGGCCATCCACTGAAAAGAAGTCATTGCACAACGGCGTAATTAAAACATGGGCAATTCATGTTGTTCCAGCAAAGGTACCATTACTATTTCCTGCCCTACACATCCTCACGTTGATATTGTATACCCTCAATCAAGGATAAGATAATGTAGCATTCATTTATTTATTTCAAAGAATGCGTTTTTCACTTGCAAAAGTAATAAATTACAGAATAGGTGGTGAAGAAAGAACAAGCCAATCTTAATGCTTAAACGTCATGTAGGATATCTAATATTTCCCCCCTTCTCTCTATCTCTGTCTCTCTCTCTCATTCTCAACCCCCCATCAAAGATAAGCCAGTCTGTCATAAATGACCCCTCTCCCCCCCCCTCCCCCACACCTTAACCCAATCAGGACAGGGATGGTCTTCCTTTGGAGGTATTTTATGAGTGTACCGCAGAAAAAGAAGTTAGTCAATTGTGGAGTTTGTGTGAAGAAGTCATTCTTTTTGGTTCCTCGTGCGTTTCCTTTTGTTCCTGTTCCGCTGGAGGGTAAATAATTTGACAATTTTTGGCTTATCTCTCTCTTTTCTGGTATATTTCCTAATTAATGTCTGGTTTAATGTCTTCACTTTTGTGAATTATAAGTAGTCAGCCTACAATCCTTCGTGAATGTATGATTCCCAGCCATTATTCTAATTGAATGTTTTCATTTAATAAAATTACTTAATCTCAAGACCTGATTTAGACTTTGTTTTGGCTTGTTAGTTGATCCACCAGGTTACTGTTCGACTTACCTATTAACGAATTTGGCGATTTAATTGATGATTGTAATTTTTAATAATAATAATTAAATTAAATCACGTAAAAGTTATTTTGAATGTAGGTTAAGTGAGGGGTTCTAGCACGCAATATCGCTTGTGTTCAGTATTCAGAGTGCCGAACGTTTTAACAAGGGTATTGACTGTTGGAACCACTGGATTCAGAAAATACACATTTTACCTAGTCCTCACTTACCCGACAGTCATTAAAACCTGACATGCCCACGGCTACCTAAAGCTAATATTGTCAGTTAAAGGGGGCTGACCGAGCAGCTTAGCGATGTTGTAGAGGGCCTGTCCCCAGAGGAACAGCTTGCCGTCTCGACCCGAGTTGCTGGGGTAACGCTTCTGGCTCCCGTGCTTCTTCTGCTCTCCCTCCACGAAGTCGGCCGGCACGTAGTAGTACTTGGGGATGACGGCGTGTCCTGTCAAGGTACGCGAAACGTGCTCACGTCACAGAGGGTGGGTGCCATGAATTTATTTTCCTCGCACAGAAAAAAGCAGCTCACACAAGGTAGAGCCACGTGCTCTGTGTCTTACTCTCACAGAGAGAGGATCGACGATCGACTGCAATGACATCTCCCGTATAGTATCGTCGAATTTACGACGAGCCGTAACTCTACGGGCTTACTGAGGCTAGCTGTTTTGGGGTTTGCGGTGTGATAATATATAGTAGCTACCTCTTCAATATTTTGGTTTACTCTGATCTGCAGTGCCATCTTGAAACTGTATGGCTGCTTGCTCAAAAGGTGACTGAAGAGGATTTGTGAAAAGTGCATCCACTTGTGTGTGGGAATGCCATTTCAAGGAGTAAAATTGGAAATTTCACTGCACTCCACAATGACACACTGTGCCCCTTGTTCTTCATTCACTGTATCAAGCAAGCAATATGTTCTCAATCAGTATACTCCAGAAGGGATTATAACTATAAAACAGTCCTCTGACCAGGGTCATCTCAAAGACATTGGGACTGCACCCCACCTAAAAATGGGTCTGTGACCTTGATTTGGGGGGGGGGGGGGTAGCCTACTTTTAAAATCAACGTAAACAAAGAAAACACAAGAGAACTAATGCATTTCTCTTACCTTCAAAGGACTGGAAAATTATAGGTTGTAACAAGGCTTCATACTCCTTGACTTGAGCTGAATTCCCTCTGAACACGCCTAGTATGAAAAGAAAAAGAAATGATGTGGCTGGAATATTTGTATTTGTTCTGGATTCTGCTTTTTACCAGCACAACTGAAAAGCCGACGCCTTTCCTTTTCTGAATTTTCCTTAAACTCTTGTCAAAAGCTGATTGGGTAAAACATTTCTGCCAAGCAAAGCACATAAAAAAAGCACAAAAAGAATTAAACCACTACCACAGTGCTTTTAATGCGTACATCCACGTGTACTATATACAATGCAAAGCCACAGTGAAAGTACAATGACAATACGATGTTTTTCAACTCCTGGGGAGAAAAAGATACAATCGGGAAGTTTGAGACATCGCTGGCACAATTAATTGCTCGAAACAAACAGTTTAATTACCACATCACTCCGGGGCTGAGGCACGAGTATCTAAATAAAGGCAGCCTTTGCCGCATACTGCGCGGCACTTAGAAAATTAAGCTCATGAGTTAATTTAGAATGATTTTGATGAATCAGTGCACACACTCAGACTGCACATCGATGTGACTTACCATCTATCATCATGTATATATAAAATATGGGGAACTCGCATTCAATTCCATCAAAAAGCTGAGGGAAAAACACATACATGTCGTCAAAACGCCAGTTTCCAAATGCGCCAATACCTTCAAGGCAAATGAATGCAACTCAACATAATACAAGGCCTCTGTTATATTCCTAGACAAACAAGATATTCAGTTGATTCTGTAGTGCATAATGAACCACGGAGCACTCAAGTAATTACAAGAGAGCACAGAGACTGTCGTGACTAGCAGCCCTGATATACTGTTTGAAACTCTATCACAATGGCTAACTGAATATAGTAACAAATAGCGCACAGTACCATCGACCGAGCTTCAGTTTAGTCCCCTGGCTCAACTACAAATAAGGCACACTTCTACAATTTGACCTTAGTGGTGTTGCAAATCATCACAGTTCAAAATGAAAGAAAACTAATTGTCATAATAAATGAGGGGGAAAAGGTTAAAGTAAATTAATTATTCAATCCCTTGGGTGCTTCCGCTATATATAGTACACAACAATATAACTGTGCAGTTCTGCTTAATAAAACAGTTAAAATTATCCATTTCTACATACAGTAGGTGCGCTGGCAGAGGTTACACGTTGGATTTTAAGTGACTGTATACATTTTAATAAACTATCATGCCTCAGATAGTTTTCAGGGTAAACATAACACATACAGTAGCTCAATATTAATGCATTTCATTAATGTTTTTTATTCTTTATTCATTATAAATTGGAATTTATAAATAAAGTCCACCCAGAAAATAAACATTGGATTTTGTATAGCTCTGTGGCATTCTCAACTGTTAAAAAATGTACATCACATATTTCCTGGAAACGGAATGTTTTCAATTTCATTTGGAGTAAATTTCAAGCGAGATAAATGCTTTTATCGTGAAAATAATCTAATCTTGTGAATGCCAAACATTTTATACACCGTGCCATACTAAAACGGGCTCATCATCGTGGAATCGATTTATTAACACGCGTTTGCTCAACTAATGTCCAGCGAAATCCTCTGTCCTTCACTGACATAGTGTCTTAGCTCTTCCATGATACAGTGAGAAGCTGTACCTTTGCAATGCCTGATCTCAGAAGACAATCTCTATGGTAATGAGTGATAAATGTGAAATTAATAAAAACAGTGCAATGTGCTATTAAAGGTTGACAGCTCATCCGCTCTCGAATCCACAGTGTACTTTTCTTATACTGCAGGCAAGGCATTCTGGGGCATCCACAAAATTTGGCCCAGCAGTAAAGCCAGGGCCTCCAGTTGCAATGTATTAGTGGTTTGCATAATGGGAATATGCACCTCACGAGCATTCCTTTTAAACTCTCTGACTAACAGCGGTCTAGCAGCGACGTAGGCAACACGGAGATGACAACAAGACACTCCAGCATCCTGCTTATAAGATCCTGGCACCAATCCTGTCCAGCTGGGTCATTAGACAAAGTAGCCAGTGGCAAGATCAATACTGTTTACATCAGAGCCGTTCTAAAGGCGCTGCTTCTGCCTGTTTCAATTTTAGAAAATCAGTACACGCAGAAGAAGCAAAAAAGAACACTTAAACCACAGGATCCATAGGAGAATACTATCTTTAAAAAATATGTATAACTGGCAAAACGTTACATTAACTTAACACTCAAGTGATTTATTTATTGATTTATTTATTTATATGTACACACGTTCAATAAGTCATCAGGAAATAATCACGGAAATGCAAAGGACATTTACTAAAATGGTGTTCATATGGAAAGAGTAATTTCTCAAGTGGAATGCCTGCCTTTTAAGTGAACACTACAGACGCCCTGTGGGGCTTCTCTGGGATTTTATTCCACACGGACTAAACAGCTTTTATCAGTTCATCATTACAAGCCCTACTTATAGATCAGTTATTAAATAATTCACTAAATAAACACCACCAACATGCATAGCACTTTTTGAATTAAAGACATCATTAAAGAATTTAAAGATGCCTTTTATCCAGGGTAACTTGCATCGATTACATTGTAAATATGATCTGTTTACTAAAGTGAGTATTTACTAAAGCAATTCAAGTCATAGTGAGTACCATACTCAAGGGAGGAATTCTAGCTACATGGCATTTTCTAACATACATTTCCCATCACTATGTATGAATATTCATAAATGCTCATGAATAGTAATGTTAAACAAAGCATATTGTGAAAAATATGTATTTACGTGAACCTGATGTTGTAAAGGCTATTGTGAAAGCCTACCCAGTTAAAGACTGGGTACAGTGAAATGATTGCACCAGTCTGAATTCATCATGCATTTCTGATTAATATAATTTTAATAATTTAAATATGCGAAAGCATGGCTTCCACTTCCAAGTGTGCATTATCGACTCCGTGTTCCTTTCATATCAAGCCTGGGATTATTCATTTTGAGAGGTCAATATCGCAGCTAAAGCCAACGTTTTCTAAGTGCTAAGTAGCTGTCCTCCCCCGAATGAAGAATCAGCGAATACTACTAAAGATCAGATCCAGTAAGTGTGTGTGATCAGATGGGATATACTTGCAGAGGGCACAGTCGTATAGCTACAGTCAGCAAAAATGAACGGAAATAAATCTTGACAAAAAAAAAATTTATAATAAAAATGCATGCATTCTCTCTACGCTACAGATAACTGTTGCCATTAATCTGTCTTTGTAACTCTGAGTTTGAGGGCCAACGAGGTGAAAAAGGCTAAGGTGACTAGAATGTATGACCATGTTGGCTAAGCACGTTTTAAAGGGCAAGGCCAACGGCCTACCTTCATTTCCGCGGGTTTGTAGTATCTCCTGTTCTTGTCCTCGTTGGCGGTCCTGTATCCGTCGCGCAGGAAACGCTTGAACCCGTACTTCCCCTTCAGCTTGCGGACGACCTTGTCCAAGGTCTGACTGTAGAGGGCGTCGTCGTCCACGGCGAAGGCCGGGTAGCTGATGCACGGCAGGAGGGCGGCGTCCGTGTTCTTCAGGGGGGCGAAGGGTTAAATGGACAGACGAAACGTCCGTGTTGACAGAGTGGAGATACGTGTCCACGTTTACCGGTCAGAAAACGGTTGAATAGGCATGAGGAATGCTTTTGTCAAATGCCCAGACCCTAATGTTTAACGCTATATTAGTTACACGCTCACGTATAATTAAGATATACAAATGATTTACTTACTCAGAGTACCCCCCCCCCCCCCCCCCCCAACCCCCACATGGTCTAATTACACAGGAAGGAAAGCTATTCATAATGATTTCATTTAATCATCCCTAATTAAACTCATTTACTACCTCTTGACAGACAGCACGTTTTTTTCTCTACCCTAGTTGTTCACAGTGGGAAGTAATAGAGATTGTTCTATTTTCAAGGAAGTTTTGAAGCCTTTTCAGACACATTCGGTCTGGGTATTTGTGACTCTTAAAAAAGGAGATACAGCGTGCTCGACTGATTCAAGTTCATTTGTAAATGTTGTTAGGGTGCTGAAGCAAGACAAGAAGTACATAAATTAAAGAAAGCCCAGTTCTCTGCAGTAAATATTTGTGCATTTTCTTATCCAGAAACACCAGTCTCTGCTACTCACAAATAAACAGTCTTCTACCTGCGGTCACTTACGTGTGATCTCGACTCTCTCGGAAGCAGGGAAAAAAAGGTTTGTCGGTTTCGGTTGTGAGCATCGATGTCCACGAAAATGACTGACCAAGAGCAACCCTACGGAGGAATGAGAAAGAAAAGCTTTTCATCAATATTTCTTTTTAACGGTGACCTTCATCATCATCATTTTCATCATTGTAAGCATAATCAGACTAATCAATCAATGGATACAAATACAGGCAGATAACTGTTAATATCAATAAAAAAATATAACGTTAATACAATAATCGCCAGAATTCACCAGTGTAATCTAAAATACATTAAAAAAGCAAATAAGAGAACCACTTCTTTCTGTACTACATTTATTGAGATGGCGTTATTTTAAAGCACAGCCATGCTTTCACCTACATATTGTGATGAAGTAATGCTTAATAAAGCTGGCAGACATGACTCCTGGGTGTAGGGAAATGGTTGCCGGTGGGTGCGACTCTGCACCATAGCACACAAGCCTGACACCACCAGCAGCTGCCATAATGATTTCAAGTCACTTTCACAACTAAATGCTCTACAGGCGTAAGGAAGTGCAAGCATCGTGCTCTCTGACTCTACTACAAATGGTCAGCAGACAGGATCGTGGCCCACTTGTATTCAAGAACTGTCCCCTGAGCTGGTATAGACAGATTTTAGTCATATGTTCTGGGTTATTGAGTACAGCATGTGCACACAATAACAAAAGTTCACTATAGAATGCCATTGCAGCGGGTTGGCACGCAGCCTAGCTATCGTCCTACATTCCAGAACATAGGAGAGTAGCGAATTAATCTACTGCAATGGCACTTACAAACAGTCATTTACAAACAGTCATAAATGCCAACGCATACCCATTAGCAATTGTAATACTGTTCCCATGAGTTGACAGTGAGCAGCCAACCAATCAATTTTATGACATTGCTGGTGTGCTTATAAGGCATTCACTCCCATACAGTAAACCCACACAATGTCCTTGCCTGAAATAAGGGGTCTTGTCCAGAATCACATATGACACATACCGTTCCATATTATTAGCCTATTGCCCATCTTACTGCCTATTGGTCGTGATACTTATTATGAGCTCACTTTCACATGGATTCATTACACCTTCATGATACATGGGACCAACACCCAATAAAATCAAGGCTAGTGAGCTAGTAGCTGTGAGCAGGTTCTCCTGACAAAGGAAAAAGTAGTTAAATGAATGGATTATGTTAAAAGGCATATAATCCAAGAGATAAAATATCAATAGATAATACATATAATGTAGATTGACATAAAGGAAGTAGCTCATAACACGGTTTGGAATATCCATTTATTTATACATTACATAACTGGCATTTTGCACACTCTCATATACAGAGCGATTTAAACAACTTTTTGCATTGAATTACCTTTCTCAATGGTACAATGACAGTGTCCTATGTGGGAATTGCGCCTGCAACCTTTAGGTTCTCTTCCCATTCGAAGCTGCCATTATTTGAGTAGCGTTGCAGTTTTCCATTCAGTAATTTCAGAAACAATTCCAAAGTTGAATTTTCTCTAATGTTGAAGTACAGTACACCCAATGAAATATATATTGCATTATTACAATATTCTATACTGTAAAGGCTACTTTCTAATTTGTTCAGTATATCCTATTATTGAAGTCAGAATTGGTTTCTAGTCTACTGTACCTACAGTTCCCATCAAACCGAGTATGATGTTTTATTTATAGATTTATATTTGGAACTAGTTCGTCAGCCTAGAAGGATCAACAGATATAATTTCTATTAACAGGCCGCCCACAATCATTTGCATACTGCAGGAGTTTGTGGGCTGTAATGAAATTGGTTGTGACTTGCGTAGGACCCTGCTGTGTGAACCCTCTGTCCTCCTGCCGCTCTTCACGTTCATTCTCTTCCCCTCTTTCTAATGGAGTGAAGTAAAAGTCACTCAGGAAATTAGGCCGGAAGACCTCATTAATAAACCCATCAGACGACTCACAGATATTGAGTCTTCACAGTCGAAGCACAGACTAGTCCAAAAGGCTCAGGCCTCTATTGACAAATAAAGGAACGTTATCATTATTCCCTCATTCCAGAGTAATATGGTTTTGTTGTGTTTTTCACATTAGGGATATATTGATATAATACTTACTGCTGTCATTATTATCGAGTTTAGTTTTTATATATTCTCAAATAAAGTGATATTTAAGTTAGTTAGTTGAAAACTGAAGAGCCCACATTAATTTCCAACAACACACAGAAAAAATGTATTAACATGTATTATACGATAGTTGGCTTTATACATTTTTGATTAGTATTTTGCCATAACATGCACCGTGCCTTTCAAGAAACTCAAGGACAAAACAGTGCAGTGTGCAGGACTGTGCAGTGTGGGAACATTTGATATTTTACACACATCCTTATTTTAAAAAGTGTCAACTACAAAATAATTGCAGAATTGTTAGTAATATTTTTATTAGTATGTCAAAAAAAAGACCAAAACAAAAAACTGCGCTTGTAGCATGCTTGTAGTAGCATGTTTGCTTGGTCTTTTTTTACATTTTGTTTCTTCACAATATTACCTTCCTAGCAGAAGGTGTCATATGTTTTTACAAGTTCATATTCAGCAGATTCCACAGCAAAGTACGGATGATTAAGAGATACATATAGGCATTTCTGACTTTGAATTATTTTCCCTATTCACTGTACCCACAAAAATAAACTGAAAAAGCCTTCTCATGGCTAGTGAGGTTTTTTTTCCAGCTCTTTTTTCAGCTCTTATTCATCATAGTCATCTCTGTCACCTTCAGAACAATCACCCTGGTGATTAGAATGAGAATGAGAGGGCTTAAGAAAAGCTTGAAATAAGAATGAGGAAGAAGACGAGCAAGTACCTGGTTTCCAAACAGGTTGAATCCATTGATAGCTTCAAGTGCTGCTTTGGCAAGCCCGACAGAACTGTGATGAAAAAACAAGCAATAAGCAAACACTCCTCTTAAATGCTGCAAGTACCTGACTCGTCCCTTCTTGTTTGAACTCAAATTGCGGCACATTTTGCTGTAAGTTTTGCGAAAAACAAAAACTTAATCTTAATTAATATAATCAATTTTTTTACACCTTCAAGTAGTAAGTCACCCACTACTTTGTTCGACATTCTATATTACCTTCGCTAAGCGACTACCTTGTCAAATTTAATTGCATAAAGATTCATAACAAGAAGAAAAAACAGTGCAGTAAAAACAGCCTTTGCCTCTATTATTGACTCTGTCGGTTTTGTGCGGAATGTTTGTCGGCCTACTCGCTACTGTCGCCATTCCTTAGAGCGGTGGTTCCCAAACTCGGTCCTCGGGGACCACTGTGTATGCTGGTTTTCCTTCCAACCACAATTGCAATCCCAAAATCATTTTTCTTAATTAGGTGCTTTTCATGTTTAGAGGGATTATTTACCCTCTTAAGCCACATCGTGTCAGAAATAGCTATGCATGCCATGAAGAATAAAATTTCCCATGTTCCTACTGTGCTTATTGGGCTGTTTTGCAAATAGGTAACATTTTTTTTAAACTGATCAAGTTAAAGACTGGGGTGAATCAATTGGCTCCTAATTAGGTAGTTGAAAACGTGAGTTTTTAAGTTCCCTCATCAAGTTTTTCTTAAATGTATTAACACTGCAAGTTTGGCTCGTTATCATTTTTTTTGTCTTTTTTCATTATTTATCAAATGGTTCATTTTAGTGGCCATATATCCACAATTTCACCAATTAGGAGCCTATTGATTCACCTCAGTCTTTAATTTTATTTAATAAAATAAAATAAATTTGGTCAGTTAAAAATGTTTTTAATTTTTTGCCCCTTTTTGTAATTATTTGCAATATAGCACAATTATTCATGACATGCATAGCTATTGCTAACATAATGTGGCTTAAGAGGGTAAATAATCCCTCTAAATATGACAAACACCTAATTAAGAACAATTGACATCTTGTTAAAATTCTGGGATTGCAATTGTGGTTGGAACGAAAACCAGCATACACAGTGGTCCCCGAGGACCGAGTTTGGGAACCACTGCCTTAGACCAAGTGCTATCTCATGGTATCTTTGTTGTGAATCTTACTGTTGCACTCCATAACTCTCTATTATCCGATAATTTCCTTAGTATGTTTTCAGGCATCACTCCAGATTTGATGAACAACCCAGCGCTTGGTTACCACAGAAAGAGATATCAACAGCGGCACTATACTGTTTTACGTCCATTTATATGGATGAGCTGTCTAAGCTAGTTATGTCCTCAAAAGCGACTTTCTCTCTGCTCGATCCGATTCCCACAACTTTTGTTAAATAATGTTTTCCTGTACTAGTTCAGCACATGCTAAAAATAATGAACTGCAACGCAATGCAACTCAGTACCTAGCTTGAACCATATCCATTAAATATTCCCATCAGGTTTTAGACCCTGTAATAGCACTGAAATCACACTTAAGGTTGCTACCAATTTACAATGGTCTGCAGACTGTAACTCTGTGTCTATTCTTGTACTCCTTGACTTTACTGCAGCGTTTGATAGAATAGATCATCAGATTCTATTGGACGGACTCCAAGGCTGTGTTGGGCTTCACGGACAAGCACTCACATGGTTCAGATCACATGATAGGAAACCCTTCATTAAATTGAAATAGCAAGTGCGCTACTCAGAGGTGAAATATGATATGAAATATGTCCACAAGCATCAGTTCTCAGACCAGTGCTTTTCTCATTATATATGCTACTTCTTGGTTATATTCAAGCAGACACGTGATGTAGAGTTTTGCTGCTATGTGGACGCATGCACGCACGCACGCACGCACGCACGCACGCACACACATCGATGAATTCTGTTGAAGCATTGCCATTTTTTCGGTTTGTGGCTTAATGTATTGCAGATATTAAGGCTTGGATGCTTTCTAATTTTCTGGTCTTGAATTCAGATAAAACTGAAATGTTGGTTTTAGAACGGCAAAATGAAGGGAAAATAGTCTACACTTAGTCAAAATTTTGATCGTTGTTTAGTTGTACCAAATGAAGCTGTGAACAACCTTCGTAACTTATGACACACAAATAAAAAACATATCTAGAGTGGCTTTCTTTCTGTTACGAATGATAGCTAAAATGGTACTTCCTATCATTAGTGGATACAGAGAAATTGATGAATGCTTTTGTTATGTCTAGGCCAGACTACTGCAATGCCCTATCTGGCTGCCCCAATACCAAATTATCTCCAGCTTGTGCAGAATGCAGCCGCTTGCATCTTGACGAGAACTAAGAAGTATGAGCATATTACCCCTAGCATCGCTTCACTGGCTACTGATTAAGTATGGGATAGATTTAAAGGTTTTGCTTCAAACTTTTAAAGCTTTGCATGGACTGGCGCCAGTCTACATAACTAACCTGATTCTACCCTATAAGCCCACAAGGTCACTTTGTTCTCAAGATACAGGCTACTTAGTAGTCCCAAGTATATCTAAAAGCTTGACGGGTGGTAGAGCTTGCTCCAAAAGAGCCCCACTACTGTGGAACACAACATTTGATGAATCTAATAATAATATTAAATAATAAAATAACTTGCAATTTATTACTTTAGATATGTTCAAATAAAGCTCACAGTTCACAGTGATTTCAGTCAGCTGTGAAGAAGTTACATAACAGCATTCTGAGTGTATATCCTGGCATGCCACTCTGCACAAAGACTGCAATGTTTCTCTTTCCTCTCCAACAGAGAGGCTGTGCCAAGATGCCGCCAAGATGAAAAGCTCTTAGAAATCCAAGGCTTTCAGAGAGAGCGGAGCTTCAGGTGAAGGAAAATCATTACGGGGCCTACGTGAAGGATAAGGCAGAGCTACTGTTCAAATGACCGGACGTCAATACATTCTTTACACAAGATCACTCTTGCGGCGTGCGCATAAATCCCAACGTCTCTCCATTCCGTCGCGTGCTCTGACTGACTTCTCCTCGGAAGAGTATCATTTCCCACATTGACTTGTCTGCCCGTCACTGCAAGATAGTGGCCCCTCTCATAACTTGCCGATCCTCTGCGACGATTTGTAAAATCGATCCACCATAATACAAATCAGAGGGAAATCCTCAACATGCCCCTTTAAGGACTTCCTCTTCCACTCCCCCCCCCCTTCCTCCATTGCCCACTTTACATTTAAATGCCTTTTGTTGTTTTTGCTACCCTATGCACACATGCATTGATCATTGTATTGGATATGTGTTAAGGTCCTCCACAATAATTATGGTTAATTTAAAAACAAATTGTAACATGTCCTTTCAGATTTCGAATAGCTTTTTTATAATAGGGTTTGTTCATTGTGAGCCTTAGATAATGACATATGCCACAAATAATAATAATCTTCATCTTCATCATCATCATCATCATCATCGCCAGCAAATCATTATCACCTTGAATGGAGCTCAGTGCTTCCATTATTGTATTTGCTCCCTCTTTCCCACATTCCAAAGTCAGGGACTCTGTATGCTCTCTCCACGCAGAAGACCAGGTTCTGTATGAAAGACACCTTCAAACAAAACGAGAAAATGTCTTTAAGTTCTTGTGTGCAAGAGAAGTGATGCCCTGCCTCTCTTTACCAATTCAAACTCCATTATTAATTACAGTGCACACACCACAGCTCATTTTGCCTGACTTGGACCTCCATACAACCATTGTATCATACCTAGTGGTTCATAACTGATCGTTATCACCTATATATGACCATAAAAATCAATAAATAAAGTACAGAAGGGAACACATTATGCGAGCACAAGTGTACGTGGTTTTACTCATATATATATATATACACTGCCAAAAAAAAAGTCGCCGTTGCACCCGTCATGCATAGTGCTCACTATACAAATCTCTGGAGGCAGTGTTATGATCTGGGGTTGCTTCAATTGGTCAGGTCTAGGCTCAGCAACGTTATGCAGCAATAAAATGAAGTCAGATGAGTACCTGAATGTACTGAATGACCAGGTTATCCCATCAATGGGCATATGCCAGGATGACAATGCCAAGATTCATCAGGCTCAAATTGTGAAAGAGTGGTTCAGGGATCATGAGGAATCATTTTCACACATGAATTAGCCACCAGTCCTGACCGTAACCCCATTGAAAGTCTTTGTGATGTGCTGGAGAAGACTTTACAGAGTGGTTCAACTCTCCCGTTGTCAATACAAGATCTTGGCCAAAAATGAATGTAACTCTGGATGGAAATAAATGTTGTGACGTTGCATAAGGTTGTCGAAACAATGCCACGACGAATGCACGCCGTAATCAAAGCTGAAAGCGGTCCAACAAAATATTAGAGTGTGCAACTTTTTTTTTGGCCAGGCAGTGTATAAATACACACATCCATGCACACACACTTTTGGACTTACTTTCATGTACAAAAATAACTAGTAAATAAATTTAGAAAAAAAAAATGGTACTGGCTGACATTTTGTAACAAACGGTTTTAGTACAGTGAACAGGTACATCAGAGATAATCCACACATTTTCCACATATGTATTGCGTAATGCTAATCAGCACAATGACTGCAAGTAATGTCAACAATCTTAACTTTAACCTTTTTATTTCTTATTTCTTTTTGACCGCAGATAATCCAACAGCTCATCTCACTGGGATGGCGTCTCTTGATCTGGACAAATGGGCGTGGACTCCACGACCCATTAAATTACCACAAAATCACTCCGCGATATGAAGGAAATAATAAATAAAATAGTATTATGTTTTGATTAAATTACAACATTTTATCCTTCTGCTATTCTTACACAATGTTTAATTTATTAATTTTTCCAGCCTTGCAGTGTACATACTCGGGAAAAGTAAGGGTTGTCTAAATGTGTTAATAAAGGTTTAGTGTAAAGTGTACTGTATTCAAAGACTGAGCATTAGTGCTCTAAGAATGAGCCAATTGGTGAGCATCAAGAGAAAGATGGCTGACAGTGCCTTTAATCTAACATGGAGAAAAGGCCCACAGGTGTGTTCGACTGGAGTGGAGAAGATGAGGAAAGGAGACCAGCTGTAGATGAGAAGGATTCCTCCATTTATTTTCCACTGGGGAAAATGAACATGGTCAGCAGCTTTACCGTGCCTTAAAGACTGTTAATGGCCCTGGGTGATACAAGGTTTTTTAAATTACATTCTGTTCTGTCCTCTCTGTATCTGGGCGGGTTGATACAGTCATTTACAGGAGAGAGAACACAAAGAAGCTCGGAGATCGTTCTCCTTTTTCCCCCCACGTCCGATGCACTGGGAGGTGCGACCCGTCCGGAAACATCAGCGCTGCACTGTGGGAAGTGCGTCTTCCAGGTGCCTGGAGACATGATTTTTCCCTCACAGTCCACAAATAAAACTTTCACCAGCAAAGTGCCACAGCTGGTGTAATGAGATAAGGAAACGGCAGACGGAAATAACACAAAATAACACAAATAATGATTTCCATTTTCAGCTCATTTGTTATGCCTTATATTAATAAAAGGATAAAAATAGCCATGTTCATGCTCTTTAATTGTGTTAGGCAGTCCAATAAGCATGGTTTCAAAATGCAAATAAAGACTGCTTTTCTAGTGATCACCGCTATACCAGTAAAGCCAAACAGGCATAGCAGAAGCATAATAGCTGGAAAGATTCATTAACTGTTGTTTCAGAAAAAATCATCCATGGAAATTCACTGTTACTGTTTAACTACATGATTTCCTATTACATGTTTTACAAATAAGCTTTAAAAAATCTAAGGCAAATAAACAGGCATAAGGAAGGCTGAAGGCTATTATTTCAGTAATAGTGTTTCTAGCACAGAAGAAAACTGGAGGAAAAGCAATATAGTTTATATATAGTTTTACTGAATAACGATATACATAATTCTGCAGTAAAGGGGCAGATATGCTAAGTCCAGCTTGGGTGTGGTCTGCGCAGAGTCATGTGATCTGGTGTTACCTCATCTGTGTTGTAGATGATCTGAAGGCCAGAACAGATCATCTCCACCAGGTAGAGAAGGAAGAGGGAGACAGCATCAATCTACATGGGGGGCACAGCAAACCAAACGTCAGTCAAGTCTTGGAGCTACGACCACTGAGTGAGAGATGACACATTCCAGAAACATCTCAGTGTATGCTCAGTTACTGATGCAAAGGATGCCTCAATTATCCCGTTAGAGGTCTAAATTATAATCTATACATAAAAGCTCCAAAATCAGGAAATTGTCTGCAGAGGAAGTGAATACCAAACATTCAGGGCTTCCATATTTAAGGCAATCATAATAATAATAAAGCAAAATACACAATGTAGAAATTCCATTTGTTTATTTTTTTGCAGGTGGCTGATAATGCAGCCAGCACATAAACACACTCATTACATTCAAATTGAAAGGACTCCCAAGTAATACAAAACAGTCGTACAAAACAGAAATACCTGCAGCAGTTGTGATTAAAGAGCACGAGAGAGTAGTGACTAATAAATGTAATATAACACGTTTCCCCTCAGAATTATTTCCACAAGTCAAGTCTAAATGACATCTTGTGGAATAAATGACTTTCAAATTTAACAAATGTGGTTTCCTGAAACAAAGTTTAATTACTACATTTCATTCAAAATGAGTACAGTTATTACCTGGAGGTGACTATAGTCCTCGTAGGTGTCTATCTCATCGCCTGTGTGCACGTTGAATACTGAATGGAGGCATTTCAAGGGACTGGGGTCCTGCTTAAACTGCTCCACCTGAGAGAGAGAAAGAAAGAGAGAGAGAGATGTATCAATCTATCTGTGTGAATGTAGTAATGATTATAATGTCATTCACATATTTTATACATAAAAGTTATATCATTGTATGGAACTGGTTAACATTGCAGTCCTCTTTCACAACAATTTGGAGTACTGAGCTGGCATATTGAAAAGTCACATCACTGGTTCACTGGAATGCTGTATAACATTCTCCACATTTTAGCTTCACACAAATTTGGTATATCATGATTCCTGTAATGGCGAAGTAGCAAGGGCTTATGGGTAATACCAGGGGAAAATGGCTCCTTTCAATCTTGACCTGTCAGACATTTGACACTCATAATGTAACCTTGGGAGTAATGACCATTGGTATGATTTTGAGAAGAAAAAAAATTAAAATAAACTATCATTAAGAAAATTAGGAACATTGTCCATTTTCATTTCAGGAAATTTGTGTAACTTGTTTTAAAAAAAAAGTGTCAAGAAGAACAGCTAAAACACAAGAATTCTTCTTCAAGTGTCAGAAGAAGATTTTCCTTTAAGTCAATTCCCCCTTGTAACAGTCTTGTAATAGCACTGTAAATCAAAAAGTACAAGAGCTCCAACTCTTGTAAATTGGCTTGTGAATACATTGGACTTTATAGAACAACACATGAACAAATAAGATCAATTTCAAAAGTAGTTTTCAGATTAGATTATTAATTTGAATTAATTAATGCAAATAAGTAAGTCAAAGTATTAAAACATTAACCATTCTGTAGAGCAAGTATTTGTGATATTGTTTGTGATAAGACCAAGACATTTGTTTTCTAATTTTCTTAATGATGGTTTGTGATTTTTTTGGTTTTCCCTCAAAAGTATACCAATGGTCTGAAGTGCCAAATATGAGAAAGATCTGAGAGGTCTATATTGAAAAGGAGCCATTTCCCCCTAGGTATTACCTGGTCCCTTACACTACGTTGCGTAGCATGGAACATCACATTGGCCCCTTGTTTGGCCTCAAACAAACTGTGAAACATTCCGTTTACTACGCAAAGTGCATCACCGGGCAAATCTGTGCTAAGCTTTAGTGTGACGTTATAAATATGTGGCCTACTTTTTGGCCCTCTTCTAGTAATTCATCAGGTCAATGCAAACGCCCTTCTGTCCCAGATTCACAATGTGCTTAACTCGTAGCCTGTCTGCTAACTGCATAACAAGAGAACTGGGAACTGCGCCGAGAAGCAGACCGGAGCTGAGAGACTCGCAGGCCGCTGGGCATAACATCTCAGACATTTGTGAATCACTTCCGGCTACAGCGTTAAACAAAACAACCAGTCCTCATTACACAAGTTGTAGAAAAAGAATAATATTAGCCCTCAGAAGGTATAGAATGACTTCCTCTTTTATTTCTCATTTTTTTAAAAAACAATCTATTGGAACACTGTTACTGAACATAACTGTAGAGGAAGTACCATAAGAGAAAATAAATGGAGCTCACACAGTGAGAAGATATGTTTCTTGTGCATATACTTCCTAATAACCTACTAGTGCCTGTGCTGCTGTGCTCAAACACACGTCACAATATTTTTAAGGAGCGTTACCCCTATCTTCCTTTTTTGTTGTTTGAATGCAAACGCAGAATAATTCAAGCTAAAATAATCATTTTCTCTGAAACTTCCTGTTCAGTTTTCTGAAATTACAGGCTGCCGTAATGACGTCTTTCTCTACTGCAGACAAAAATGGGAAAAACCGTGCACTGCAGTCTAGGAAACTGATGCAGTTGTGAAAAGAAAATAATGGACCATTCTCAGTCTTGTGAAAATTCTAAATAAATACTGCAATTCCAATGGGAAGTGCTTAATATGCCCGGGATAACTGCCATGAGATGAGGCCCACATATCAATAAACACAACGGATTTGTAGTGCAGCTATCTATCTATTTTCATACCTTTTAACTGATTCCAACAGTTTTCCCTAATAAAATGCTTTATTTGAGAGAAACACATTTAATATAATGTTCTAATTTTGGCGTGAAGTTGGCCTTTGATATTAGACCTATAGCAGCAATAAATTATTCCGCCAAATTACCGCACACAACTGTCGGAATTTGAGCTGCGGGTCTGTGGCTATGTGTGTGTGTGTGTGTGTGTGTGTGTGTGTGTGTTAGTGTATGGGTGAGAGAGGGTTGAGAAAAGGACGGTCTGATATCCTTAGTCCCGAGTTCCCTTCCTGGAATGTACACACAGTGCTCTCACTAATCACTTTATTCATAGTGTGTTTGTTTTTCTGGCTGATACTTATGAGGAGTTTTCGATTCCTGTCAGGGAAATTTGCAGACTCTGTTCTACCTCAACTCAGTCGCCATTCATCACTTGTTTTTCTGATAGTCTCTCTGCACTGTGTGCACAGAGAAATGGCTTGTTCTTTTTCAGCAGTGAAGACAGATGCTAATAGGTACTATACGGTGCAATTAACTGCATACATGGCACATTATAATTAAGACACAAGAAAGCCCCTTAAATTAGGTCTGTGAAGTCATGCGGAAATTAAACGGAGCAATTTTAAAGACAAAAAAGACAATTAAAGAACAGTACAAGAAAAGAAGACTACAGAGGTAGGTTTCCTTCAGGAAAGAGATGGTAAAGATACATTATCTAGTGTGCAGTATCAGACTGAAGACTGATGCATCCATATTTTCCCTAGTGACAAAAGAATCCATCTAGTCTAGATACGGTCTCCGAAGAGCAAACAAAGAACAAAGTTGTGGATTCATCAGAATACAAAACAAAGAAATCAATCACATCGGTAGAGCACGGTTTCTCTGAGTAAAAAAGGAAACGACAAGAAGAGAAAAGAGAAGAGAAAGACAACGCGCACCCACAACCGCAAACCCGAGCAACCGAGCATGACTGACAATGTCGTTCGAAACAAAAGCTGCCCACTCCGATCGAAGAAGCCGTCAGAAAGCAAGCCGTCGGGGACGCTGAATGGGGGGGGGGGGGGGGGGGGGGGAGTGCTAGAACCGGTAGTCTCCAACCTGTGGTGTCGTGACAAAAACCGCCACTGCGACTGTCACTAAATCATCAACTCTGAACAGACACGTCGTCACGGCAGCACAGCGTCTGCTCTAATGGCAGCAAACTCACTGCCTCCACTGCTATCTTATACCACGTCCGTAATAGTCAATTAGAGGCTGGAGAACCTTCTGGCAACACACCAAGTCACCTCAGTGCCGCCTGTGTGCATCCCAGTGGACGAGAGTCCGGCCATTTGTCACGGAACATTACCTCTGATGTTTTTCTATTTAACACCACAGCTAATTAAAAACTCACTGTGTGGGTGAGCAGAGCTATGATAAAACACAGTCCATGCCGCATATTTTTACACCACCACAACACTTTGGGGGAATCCACGAAAGGATTTTGATTCCTTTGCACCCGTTAAACTGTCAAGTACTAGAAAAATAAAAACATAGGATTCACAAAGCAACCGCAGTGGATGGAATTGATGCACAGCTACGGCACAGTGCAGTCTGGGTCACGCAGCACAGCGCACAGTCTGGGTCAGGCATATTTGAACTGTCTTATATACGTATATTACAGTTCCAAAATTATATATTTTTATGAAAATGGTGCTCAAGAAAATGCCTGCTCGATTCACAAAGATGATCACAAATTACCGCTCGCGATAATAATGGATATTTTAAGATGACTCGAAAGCCGGTGGCAAGCTGTTATTTAAACGGAATGCAATATGTGAACTCAATGACCACAGCAGCTGTCATAGGAAGGAGGAAGTCACCACTGACATGTTAGATGTGCAAGAAAATCAATCTTACATACAAGCGTATTCCACATTGGGCTGTCAGAGACAGAAATTATTCATCATTACAGGCACAGGAGAATTACTTGATGGCAAAGATGACATGGAATTTGGCCCTGTAATTTGGTTTCTGCTATAATTTAAGAAGGCTATTTCATTGGACGGAGACAAATATTTAGATAATTCCAATAACCACATGACAAACAGCCTTTTTACTTTATTTATGCATCCTGAGATAATCTGACAGTAAGACTTATTTTTGAGTTAAAAAAAACAAAAAAAACAAAAAAAACAATAAAACTGAGATGAGGTGGAGCCTAAAATGTTAAATCATGCAGCAGAGAAATTTCAACTTTACACAATGTCTCACATGTAAATAAAATCTTATGAAGGCTGATCTGACGGCTAAAATGTCATTTCAATTTCGCAACAAAAAAAGTGTACTTGTGACACGCGTTCACCAACTATTTGAGCGTGCCTGCATGGTTAATTTATTTGCATTATTAATTTTGTGGCTCAATTTTTGATTAACGGATATGGCGTGGATAGTGTTAAAAGCCGCATAAACTGCGCTCTGTATTTTTTCTTAGCGGATCTACCTTCTTTGAAATGTTTTCATGAATAATATTGGATCAAAACTAAGTTGTCGTGACTCATTATAAATGTGCATGCATATTAAAAATATAAATGGATTGAAGTCCAAAATGAAATAAATAAATGGTGTTTTGTGCTAAGATTTGAATACTTGATAAATATGCGCCGCGGTGGCGCAGCGGTAAAAGCAGTAGCAGTTGCACACTGAGGATCACAGGGTTTGAGCCCTGGTCCCACCAGATCCGACTATGGCCGGTACCTTGAGGGAGCGGCAAATTGGGCGGCCGCTCCCGGGTTGGGGGGAAGGACTCGGATAGAATTGTCGCGTGCGAGTTGGAATAAAGGTCAGAGACTCGAGGAGTCACGCCCTGAAGAGGGCGTGGCACCCTCCTTCCTATCGCCAGCTGACGGGGTTGTGTAGCAGCAAATTCTCAAGCGGTTGCTACATGGGGAATTTACTTGCTATAGGGTACAATTGGGGAAAAAAAACTGAAAAAAAATTTAATCAGGGAGAATACTAAGTTATAAGTTTGAGGCCCAGTGTTTATTTTCTAACAAGCTTGTTTTCATTTTCAATCCTTTGCTTCAAATGAGCACAAAGCTTATCTCTGGCAACACATAATTTATTCACACATCTATAATTGACTTCGCTCAAAATAATAGAAACTAAGATAATTAAATTGCCGAAGTCAAATTAGACTGAACCAAATTGTCACACAAGTCATTCAGTCTATCAAATTATGATTGATATTCATATTTAATTCTATTAACTGGCCCACCATTTAAATAGTGACAGCTTTTAAGCAAACAAAGATAACAGTAACACAATAAGTGTTCATGAAAGAGATGCTATGTCATTCTATGGAACATTCAGCTGTGGAGTTAGAACAGTGATTTTCAGTTTCTCACAAGCCACACAAGTTTACATGATTGTGCAGCTCCATTTTCAAGCTGATAAAGACAGTTCAATTGTACTTTAAAAAAACACAAGCAAACAAATCAGATGACAATGTACCAGACACCATCTGGGCCTTTTTTTAGTTTTTATAAATGACAGGAAAATTTGCTATGATGAAAATTTGGGCGCTAAGAACCAGCGTTTACTGTACAGTGCCCTTTGACCCCCGTGCAG
Source organism: Synaphobranchus kaupii (assembly GCA_029718625.1). Classification (NCBI taxonomy): domain Eukaryota; kingdom Metazoa; phylum Chordata; class Actinopteri; order Anguilliformes; family Synaphobranchidae; genus Synaphobranchus; species Synaphobranchus kaupii. Next base: position 15,871,918 of record CM056388.1, on the reverse strand, counting down.
TCCTCACCTTGTCCGACTGTCGCATGTAGCAGTACAGGATCCCCCTCATGCACTTTATCGCGGAGTGCTCCAGCTCGTGAGTGCGCCCCATGTCATCATCAATACGTCTGCATGAGTCAGAATACAGGCAATGAATGGGGGGGGTGTGGCACATGACCTCACAAACACCTGGCCAACATTATGAAGGCTAATTGCCTGCTGGCTTTGCCTGCCAGTACATAAATGATGACCTCAGGCTGTATTCTAAAATGCCAAAGGCATACTCTCATTCATCTTTAATGTGATATTATTTTTTGACCATGTAATACTGTTTTGTTTTAAATGCACCCCAAGGGAATATATCCACAAATCAAGGCTGTTTGCTGGCATGTTTTTTTTACTTGGTATGTCCAAACAGACACTTTCTTTGGGTTCTTGTCACTCCTGGCACATTTTAAATGCCCATGCTGCTAGCAGAAATTAAGGTGATGTTTCAATGGAAATTGAAACAGCATGCTTCTTTTCTGTAGTCTATTTGCATGCAATTATTATTTTTAATTGCTATTCAAATCTTTCTGCTGAGGCAATCTGATGTGCCCACGCACCCACGACGCCAGAAGGATTTATCAAGACCAAGTGTCCTTGAAAAGATCTCAAAGCCAAGCTACCACACAAAGATGAGACGCATAGAGCAAAAAAAAAAAACAAGTTTAATTTTGTTGGCTAGATTCATGAATCACATTGTCACGAAACATGAATACATAATTATCGGCATATACACTGGAGTGAATGATGGGTGGAAGAAAGGTACAAATGAAGGGTCTGAAACCTTAAGTCCATAATTCTAACTCTGGTTAAACTGTTGCATATCCTTAATAGTCCATGGGCCAAGACCCAAAATTTGACGTATCGGTACCATCTGGGTGGGCAAATTCTAATTGTGATTTTTTTATTCCTATACATCCCTAGTTTATGTTTTGATATGATAGACCTTTGGGACTGGTAGCTTATTAGTGGTTATCACCTCATGAAGTCACCCCCCCCCCCTAAAGTAAATTGCATTTTAGACACACCTGCATATCCTGGTTTAGGCTCATGGTCAAGACATTTGTCAGTGTTTCATAATACTGTGTTTGGTATCATTTTAAAGGGGACATTCTAAGCTTTCATTGAAGCCCATTGGTGAATCTATCTGACAAAGATAGAGGTCACTGGTGCTCTTCAAACTGTCAATGACACACATTTTTCCACAATTTTCGCCTAAACTACATACTGTCTTTTAGCCCTGTGGCATCAAGGAACATCAGAGACACAAAAGACAAAAACTGGAATACTCAAAGGACTCCAAGGATTCAGGAAATGTATAATATAGCCATATTATTTCATTGTGAGATGTGATTACAGGCCTTAAATTAGAAGGATGACTTGGGCAGAAATCTCTCACATATTGGGCCCTATCTTACACCCGGCGCAAAGCGGCGCTAACGCAAACGCAAGTGTCTTTGCTATCTTACACCCGGCGCTAGGTCCATAATATCGCCTAACGCTTACGCCGTCAAACTAGCATGTTTGACGGCGTAACTCTTGCGCCATCATTAGTGAACTGGGCGTGTTGGTCTTAAGATGAGGAGTGGCCAGGATTCTTTTTGGCGTATTGCTATCTTGAGCCAGCAGAAAGCGCTTGCGCTAGAACCACCACAAACCTGGTCTAAAGTCATGTCGCAGTTGTTTACATGCTATTTTAACGGCGCATATAAGTGCGTCTACATAGGCGTGTGCACAACGCGCATACCCTCCTGTCTGTTACACACAGGGGCGTGCACAGGCATGACTAAAATATCTAGATCACAATGTGAAATATTATTATTGTGTAGGCTATATAAAAAATGCATAATAATAAAAGGTTCCATAGGTCCACATACCTTTCCCTCAGCGAAGGGAAACAATGCCACATTACATTGCTCTCAGCCCACTCCATCAACATCCAGGCGATGTGCGATGGTACAGGACAATGGCTATCCATTAAAAAGGAGCTGATAACACTTATAGCTATCAAGCCTAATGCGCGAATTGTCTTTGCACCTAATGCGTGAATTGTCATTCAATGGAAAACTCGCGCACGGCAATAGACGGACATTTAAGTTCTGAAAATGCGCTTCAGATGTCATTACAATACAGCTCTGTTTATCTATGAATACAGCCTGTAAGTAAATAGAATGGTTTGTGACTGAAAAAAGTTCAAAACCTTGTCCAGTGAATATTGCATAATTGTTTTTCAAATAGCCTAGGCTACAGCGAATTCGCTGTGCATAAGGTTTTTTTCGATAGCCTATGGTTAAAAAACGGAGATGTCACCATGTTAACTAAATTGTAACCTTAGCTATTCTTCGTCCTTCATATTTTTTTTAATTACAGTGACCAGGTTTCCATACTCTCACCGTTTAAAACCCAGCTGATTTCACCCGTTATTCCTTAACTGAACAAAACGATTTTAAAGAGAACTAAGCGTCTAATTAGAAACTAAAACAAATTTGCAGCACGTTACACAATTAATTCACATTAATTTTAATGCCATTCTCTGCACGTGAGCTGCATGTTCTCTGTTTTCCCTGCTGTAAGTCGCACGTTTAACGGTCTTCCTGGGAAAGTGGATTGTTTTAAAGGATTACGCTACGAGTAAAACAGGTTGGTCACATTTCCATAAACAGGACATTATTAAACAAGGGGAAATATGCGTGAACTTATGGGTTGCGAACCTGACAGCTTTATTGTATGGCTATTTAGTGTCATCATTAAGGCAAAATAACGGTATGTATGTTATTAATCAATATTAGCCTACTATGCAGGTAGCCTAATGAACTTTGGATGAAGCTTGAACTTCGAGAACTCCATGAGAACAGCCTCTTGGAATTGATGTTTGACACTTTCATTGCATAATCAAACGAAATTCGCTGAACAAGCAGGCTAATTTGGCGTTTTCTAAGGTGAGACTGAAGCCATTGATAGCTTATTCTCAGCTGTTGCAGGTCCTTTTAACGAAATTTAACCGCACATATTTTCTAAAATAACAGCCCTGTCTGGAATTACCGGGAACTCATAGGCTAATGGTTAGTCCGAATAATATTGATCATACTCCATTTAGCCTATTCCTTGATCACACTAAACACGCACGAGCATGTCTGTTTCGCCATCATAAGCAATCCGCCAAGGTGGAAAAGCAGGCTTTTAAAGGGAATGGGATATGACATTTTGATTGGTTTATTGAATGTCACGCCCAAGACACACCTATAATTAATGAAGCAACTAGGTTCAGCCCAGTTGCGCCATGCGCCGTGCTTAGCGCCAAAAAAACACGCCGTTAAAATAGCAAAAGTGGACTTGGACACGCCCTAAATGGACTTAGCGCCATGCGCTTAGACTAAGCGCCAAGATCGCCAAGATAGGGCCCATTGTCTTCATTGAGTCCTTAGTCCATGGACCAGACAGTTGAGGGGGAAAGAAAACATAATTTCCCCCAATAGGCTATACATTATATCTAAATAAATGATGTAATTGAAAATACACAGTAGCCTATTAATAGTAGTATTATTAATAATAATAGTAATAGTAGCTAGACATAATTTGAAATAAATAACAAACACTTTTTGAAGGTTTTGTCAGATTCCATCCCTCTAGCACGCGACTCTAGTGACAGATGACTGCTGGGACCATCAGCTGTGACCGATGCCCTTGTAAGTAATTTTGTTCAACCTTTTGAATAAAATGTTAAAAAAACATAACCATACTATTTACTGCCTCAAGTGAATTATCTTATCCCCAGCCAGATCCATATTTAGAGGTAATGTTAGCTAGCTAACTAGTTTAGCTAGCTAGACTAACTGCCTAAAGAGGATTAATTTATCCCCAGCCAGAGCCATATTTAAAGGTAACATTAGCTAGTTTATCTTGAGACAGGAGTGAGACAAGCTTTTATAATGTAGTATCAACTTGGGCAGCACTGGGACTGGGGTGCTGGAGGCACTTCAGCAGACACCCCCACACACACACACACACACACACACAGTTTTAGAGCAGAGATTAGCCTACTGCCTATTTTTCCACAATTTTGAAACCTAATGTTATATAGGCTATTTGCCAACATTTCTAATCATTAAAATTTGGCTGAGTGGTTAATAACACCTGTTTCTCTTGTGTGACAAACTCAAAACACATTTATTTTTGCTTTACAGAGACTCATTCTGGTTGCTGGTGGTGATTGTTTAAAGTGGATGTGAAGGAGCTACATCTTACATGGTAACAATTGTCTAGCTAGCTAACTTAAACGTTTCAGAGCAGAGATTTTCAATTTTGGCTAAGTGGTTAATAACACCTTTTTCTGTTGTATGACAAACTCAAAACACATATTTATTATATATTTTATCTTTACAGGGACTTTAAGAAATTCAGAGACTCATTCCGATTTCTGATGGTGACTGTTTAAAGTGGATGTGAAGGAGCTACATCTTACATGGTAACGATTCATATTTTAAAGGCAGAATATGCAGCATTTTCCTAAAAATCTATGTATAGACTCTAAAAAAAAACCTCTCAATCATCACTTATGACCCACTAGAAGTGTGTGGCAGTGTATATATCTGCAGAGGCCCTGCCCTCTGCCTGTAATGAGATCTGTGCCCTTGATTGGCAGCACTGAACCAGCAGGCAGGGCCCATATTACGACGCTGTGATAATATTTCAGTTTAGGACAATTAAAGTTGGTAATTTCATGTCAGACATTCATTCCTCTGTTTCAGAGAGGCACAGTACTGTAATGATGGATCCAACTTCAGGTGAAGGAAGCAGCGACCTGCCAAGAAAGCGAGCCCACATGGACTGTATCATCCACTGCTCTGATGAGGATTCTGACACAAAGCTGGTGTCACCCCAAAACATGGACTCATGGAAAACTTTGTTGAGGGCAGCAGAAATCAGACAACATCTCCCAATTTTGAACTTAGCCAAATACTTGTGTGAGGGAGATATTCCACCAGTGCAGTATCATCGCCAGTGCCGTAGTATTTTCACTTTCAATCCCTGGATTATATCACCAAAAAAACTGCTTCTGCCTCTGGAACTGCTCAAGTAAGTTCAAGACAATCATCTAGAGATGCGCCTAGCAATTCAATGGTGTATGATGAAACGTGTATCTTCTGTGCTAAATCAAGGAAGTACCTGAAGGGACAAAAAACGACAGAACCTCTTGTACAGTGTTCAGAGTTACGTGCGGATGACCGGATCCGAAAAGCAGCACGTAACTCTGAACACTGTACAAGAGGTTCTGTCGTTTTTTGTCCCTTCAGGTACTTCCTTGATTTAGCACAGAAGATACACGTTTCATCATACACCATTGAATTGAACCATTGAAGTATTTGGCTAAGTTCAAAATTGGGAGATGATGTCTGATTTCTGCTGTCCTCAACAAAGTTTTCCATGAGTCCATGTTTTGGGGTGACACCAGCTTTGTGTCAGAATCCTCATCAGAGCAGTGGATGATACAGTCCATGCGGGCTCGCTTTCTTGGCAGGTCGCTGCTGCCTTCACCTGAAGTTGGATCCATCATTACAGTACTGTGCCTCTCTGAAACAGAGGAATGAATGTCTGACATGAAATTACCAACTTTAATTGTCCTAAACTGAAATATTATCAGAGCGTCGTAATATGGGCCCTGCCTGCTGGTTCAGTGCTGCCAATCAAGGGCACAGATCTCATTACAGGCAGAGGGCAGGGCCTCTGCAGATAAATACACTGCCACACACTTCTAGTGGGTCATAAGTGATGATTGAGAGTTCTTTTTTTAGAGTCTATACATAGATTTTTAGGAAAATGCTGCATATTCTGCCTTTAAAATATGAATCGTTACCATGTAAGATGTAGCTCCTTCACATCCACTTTAAACAGTCACCATCAGAAATCGGAATGAGTCTCTGAATTTCTTAAAGTCCCTGTAAAGATAAAATATATAATAAATACACTACTCACAAAAAGTTAGGGATATTTGGCTTTCGGGTGAAATTTATGGAAAATGTAAGTTCACGCCACAGTGATATTATACGTATCATGAAAGTAGGGCATTTAAGTAGAAGCATGCAATGGTGATTTCCTCATCTCAAACAATTTATTGAAACAAAAGCCAACAACAGTGGTGGGTATACCACAACAAAAATGTCAATGTCTCAATAACTTGTCATGTGCCCTTGAGCATCAATTACAGCTTGACAACGACGTCTCATGCTGTTCACAAGTCGACTTATTGTCTGCTGAGGCATGGCATCCCACTCTTCTTGAAGGGCGGCCCTCAGGTCATTGAGGTTCTAGGGTACAGAGTTACGAGCCTCTACACGGTGAGTCAGCTGATCCCATAGGTTTTCTATGGGATTCAGGTCTGGAGAAAGTGCAGGCCACTCCATTTGAGGTACCCCAGTCTCCAGCAGCCTTTCCCTAATGATGCGACCTCGATGAGCTGGAGCATTGTCGTCCATGAAGATGAAATTAGGCCTGTGTTGTTCATGCAGGGGCACAATGACTGGATTAATGATGTTATTCAGGTAGTATGGGCTTGTCACTGTACCATTCACAAAGTGTAGGGCAGTTCTGTATTGACTAGACACACCTGCCCACACTGTAACACCGCCACCACCAAAGGGTCGTCTGGTGACAACAGTGGCTGATGCATAGCGCTCTCCTTGACGTCTCCAACATCGTTGGCGGCCATCATTTCTGCTCAACGTGAATCGACTTTCATCAGAGCACAGCACTGAGGCCCACTGGTCCCTCGTCCAGCATAAATGCTCCCTGGCCCATGCAAGACGATGACGCCTGTGCCTGGTGGTGTGGTCAGGTACCCTTGCTCGTCTCGTCTAGCACGCAGACCACGCTGATGTAAACGGTTTCGAATGGTCTGACGTGACACTTGGGTGCCTCTCACCTCCCTTAAATGTGCCTGGAGTTGAGTGGCATTCATCATCCGGTTCCGCAGGGCACTGTTCACAATGAAGCGGTCATCAGTGTGGGATGTGGCCAAAGGACGTCCACTTCTATGCCTTTCTGTGACTCTTCCAGTCTCTCTGTATCTCTGTTGCAACCTGCTGATGACACTCTGTGACACTCTAAGCTCAGTGGCCACTTCCCTCTGAGAACATCCTGTTTGAAGCCTCGCAATGGCGAGGTACTGTTGATCAATTGTTAGGTGTCGTCTTGGTCTCATGATGTCAAAATGTGAACAGCATGATGAAGAGGACTGTTTAAATACCAATTCTAATTGAACCAGGAAATTTATTGGTCGATTCATGGATCAAACACCTGTTGTGAATTTTGCCGTTCAGCTCCTTGTTAGAGAACAGCAAGTTGTGCAAAAAGTACTGAAACATTGAATAGTTGGACATGTGCATTCAAAAGTTTAGAGAAGGTCAAATTAATTTCACCTGTAAAGGTTATAGTGCATTTTAGGTTAATCCTGAAATTTCACCCGAAAGCCGAATATCCCTAACTTTTTGTGAGTAGTGTATGTGTTTTGAGTTTGTCATACAACAGAAAAAGGTGTTATTAACCACTTAGCCAAAATTGAAAATCTCTGCTCTGAAACGTTTAAGTTAGCTAGCTAGACAATTGTTACCATGTAAGATGTAGCTCCTTCACATCCACTTTAAACAATCACCACCAGCAACCAGAATGAGTCTCTGTAAAGCAAAAATAAATGTGTTTTGAGTTTGTCACACAAGAGAAACAGGTGTTATTAACCACTCAGCCAAATTTTAATGATTAGAAATGTTGGCAAATAGCCTATATAACATTAGGTTTCAAAATTGTGGAAAAATAGGCAGTAGGCTAATCTCTGCTCTAAAACTGTGTGTGTGTGTGTGTGTGTGTGTGTGTGGGGGTGTCTGCTGAAGTGCCTCCAGCACCCCAGTCCCAGTGCTGCCCAAGTTGATACTACATTATAAAAGCTTGTCTCACTCCTGTCTCAAGATAAACTAGCTAATGTTAAATATGGCTCTGGCTGGGGATAAATTAATCCTATTTAGGCAGTTAGTCTAGCTAGCTAAACTAGTTAGCTAGCTAACATTACCTCTAAATATGGATCTGGCTGGGGATAAGATAATTCACTTGAGGCAGTAAATAGTATGGTTATGTTTTTTTAACATTTTATTCAAAAGGTTGAACAAAATTACTTACAAGGGCATCTGTCACAGCTGATGGTCCCAGCAGTCATCTGTCACTAGAGTCGCGTGCTAGAGGGATGGAATCTGACAAAACCTTCAAAAAGTGTTTGTTATTTATTTCAAATTATTTCTAGCTACTATTACTATTATTATTATTAATAATACTACTATTAATAGGCTACTGTGTATTTTCAATTACATCATTTATTTAGATATAATGTATAGCCTATTGGGGGAAATTATGTTTTCTTTCCCCCTCAACTGTCTGGTCCATGGACTAAGGACTCAATGAAGACAAAATGTGAGAGATTTCTGCCCAAGTCATCCTTCTAATTTAAGGCCTGTAATCACATCTCACAATGAAATAATATGGCTATATTATACATTTCCTGAATCCTTGGAGTCCTGTGAGTATTCCAGTTTTTGTCTTTTGTGTCTCTGATGTTCCTTGATGCCACAGGGCTAAAAGACAGTATGTAGTTTAGGGCGAAAATTGTGGAAAAATGTGTGTCATTGACAGTTTGAAAGAGCACCAGTGACCTCTATCTTTGTCAGATAGATTCACCAATGGGCTTCAATGAAAGCTTAGAATGTCCCCTTTAAAATGATACCAAACACAGTATTATGAAACACTGACAAATGTCTTGACCATGAGCCTAAACCAGGATATGCAGGTTAATGCAATTTACTTTAGGGGGGGGGGGTGACTTCATGAGGTGATAACCACTAATAAGCTACCAGTCCCAAAGGTCTATCATATCAAAACATAAACTAGGGATGTATAGGAATAAAAAAATCACAATTAGAATTTGCCCCACCCAGATGGTACCGATATCCGGTCTGGCCCATGGACTATAATGTTTGTTGTTGGCACAGAGAAACGGGTAAACTGCAGGAAGTTCTAAGACAGATGTAGCAGTTTTCACGAATGTCCATTTGGACTCATAAGAAGAGAATGTCCGCTCCAGTGTGTCCATACTGCTTGATTAATGCATGTGGAGTACAGTGCTCACAAGAATTACTGGAAATCTCAATTAATATGAGCAAGACCGTCAGGATTAAATTGAGTTTATTGTTTATCAAATGTCTTCTATGTTCAATAGAAAATGATGGTTTAATTGTGATACCATTGATCAGAATAAAAACTCATCTTTGAGCAAAACAATTTTTATCTTGAAGATGTGTGTCACATTTACTGGCATCCCTGTATTTAGTACTTTCTGCACCTTCTCTTTGCCAGACAACAGCACTGGGTCTCCTCCTGTACACATATCAAGGGATTTGAGGCCATTCCTCCATACAGAATCTCTCCAGATCTCTCAGAATCATTGGTCCTCGCTTGTGGACACTCCTCTTCATCGCGACGCAACAGTTTTCATTGGAGTTCAGACTGGGATGGCTATTGCAAAACATTGATTCTGTGTTCAGTGAACCATTTATGTGTAGATGTTTAGGTATGCTTTGCATCATTGTCCTGCTGGAAGATTCCAAACACGACCCACTTTTAGCCTTCTGGCAGAGGCAGCCAGATTTTGGTCTAAAATCTCCTGGTATCCTGAGGCCATGTATCCTAACAAGGTTCACAGGGCCTCTGGAGGAAAAACAGGCCCACAACATCACAGATCCACCACCATACTTCACAGTGGGGATAAGGCTCTTTTTGCACAACTATGCCTCTTATTACACCAAACCCACCTTTGGTATTTATTGGCAAAAGGGTTTCATATGATCAAAGCACGTGGTTCCAATCTAAATTCCGGTAACATTTAGTAAACTCCAGGGCCCAGTAGTTCAAAACTTTTAACCCCTATCCGATCAGATCAGATTTAGAAATCCCATATTTTGTGATCCAGGATCAGAAAACGCAGTCAAATCTTTTCAAAACAATTCAGGACAGGATCACCCTGATCCAGATTCAAACTTTTCAAGATTACCAGATCCTGAATAGCAGTGCTTTAATCCTACCTATCACCATCTATTGGATATGAAAAACAACATAAGGAAGACAGACAGTATAGCAATTTAGAGCCATTTATTAAGGATATAATGATTAATTATATTCTCAAAGTACATAACACATAACGCTTAAAATCATAATGGGAATTATGGAATCAAAAATAAGGAATCTAATAGGGGTAACAACAACAAAAAGTTAACGGATCCTCTGCAGAGCAGCAGCATCATCAAGGCGTGCTTTGAGAAGCTGAATCCAAAGTCTGGTTTCAGTTCCACGGCCTACATTACCTCACAGATGCACTAGAACAATGCCCATGGAAGAACAAGGTGTGCCTTTGAGCTCCTAAATGGGGTACTGAAGAGGCGCTTTGCATGCCTAAACTATCTGCGAGTGGAACCACAATGAGCATTGTACCAATTTTGTTGAAGACATTTTTTTATTAATCATTTCTGATTGACATATTTTTGTTGAGCTCATTTTATGATCACAAACTCATTATTTGGTTGAATAGACTGTTCTGAGAGGTAGGCAAGAGGCCACTGCAAATGTAACAAAAAAATAAATGAAAATATATCAACCATAAAAGCTACAAATAATGTATTATTTCAATTGACTAACTTTACCATTGCTTATTTATATTGAAACATATTTTTTAATTAATTGTATAGTAGGCCTACATTTAGCTCTGGTAATCCACTCTAAATCCACCCCTCCAGTTGGATCAAGGAAATCCTGATTTTTTGGATAAAACCGATTCCAATCCTATGTTTGAACTACCCGTTTTGAAGATTTGATCCAGATTAAAGCTTGGATTTGATTTCCTGATGCCGATCGGATATCAAAGTGATCCCAAACCTGTTTTTTTGGTTTTGAACTACCCAAAATCCAAATCTGATCCAATTAGATAGGGATTAAAAGCTTTTAACTACTGGGCACAGGCGTATACATTGGTGGTATGATGACAGCAGAGGCTTTCTTCTGGCAAGCCTTCTAAATAGCTTGTTGACATAGAGGTGGCGTCCAACTGAACATTTGGTGATGCAAGATGCAACCAACTTCTGCAATTCTCAAACAGTGACCCTTGGAGAAATCATCCTCCTGACTGTGCGTGCCTGCAAAATGCACGTGCGTCCTCTTACAGGCAGGTTCATCACAGCTTCAGTTGCTTTAAACTTCCAAATTATTGCCCTAATGGTGGAAATAGGTAGTTTCAGACATGAAGCTATTTTTCTATAGCCAATGCCCGATTTATGAAGGTCAACAACCTTTTGTCTCATTTAATTTGTGTGTTCTCCGATCTTCCCAATGAGATATATGAGAAGAACTGGAGACAGCTTCCGCTTACCGGTTCCATGGATTCCTATCAGAGCTGCTCATTGGTGCATGAAGCCTATTCATGGAGACGCCATGTTAGACTATGGGGCATTTTTGGGAACCAGAGCATGCACACTTGGTACTTAACGTGGCTTTTGGAACCAGAGGAGCATGCGCACTGGGTACCTAAACCCAATTGGAATGAAAAAAAATCTTATAACTTCTTCTGTGGGGCTCAGAAAAAAAATCGGTCCCTGGAGAGTAATTGTGATTAAATTTAAGATTTTAAAATAACTGTCCAAAATAGTATAATTTGGGCCTGGGTAATTTTGTAGTTTTTAAATGGACTTCAATGGGGAAATTTGCTTTTTGGCACCAGAGGCAGCAATACCTCCGGTGACCACTGGAATTTGCGAGCTTCAATCCCTGGTCCCCTGGATCTTCCCCATGTTGATGGATGACTGTGGCTGTGTCCGAATACGACCCCTACACCCTTTTGAGGGCGCATATTTGAGTCCACTTCTTCAAAAAGCTTTTGAGTGGTCGACTTTTTCTCACAAATGGGGGGTACTTAAAATACCAGGATGAACCCCTTATTTCCGGGATTTACCACGTTAGGCAAGTCTATGGACCAGACTTTGTGTTCGCCAGACTAGACACAGCCCTAACGGGTTTTGGCCTCTGTCTTACCACATATTTATGCCCCAGTGAAACAGGAAGTTGAGAATGACTACATAACAGTTCCTGAAGACTCAAGTGTCCTTAAAAAAGTAAAATATGAATGGGAATATATGGTACTTCAATTAGGCTTTGTTTGTAACTATTTCTAGCATTGGCAACAATTGCAAAGTTTTTTTTGAGAAAAATTTTTTTTTTTATTCAAATAATTTTACCCTAAATTAAAGATATGTTTCTAATATTTTGAGTGTATGGTCATGTAAACAAAGACAGTTTTTATATTTCCTATTTTGCTCATATTTTCCAGTGTCGTCAATAATTCTGGTGAGCACTGCAGTAGTGGACTTGGCCTTAGCTATCCATTTTAGAATCATCTTAATTAAATTCCACTGCCATGCTAACCATGACTGAAAACGGGTTCATCTGTTCAACCTTACCCCTCCTTTTTAACTCTCACACTACAGTATCTTCACCTCAAACCTCACTGAAGGCTACCTCTGAGGGGTCTGAGGTGGGCAACATTGAAGATCATGACTCTAATGTAATTTTCCTAGGTATACTGAAATTTAATAATTTAAGATTTCATGTGGCTTTTGAGAGAGGTTATATACACTGCCTGGCCAAAAAAATAAGTCGCACTCTAATATTTCTTTGGACCACCTTTAGCTTTGATTCGTTCATGGCATTGTTTCGACAACCTTATGCAACGTCACAACATTTATTTCCGTCCAGAGTTGCATAAAGTTTTGGCCGAGATCTTGTATTGACGACGGGAGAGTCGAACCACTCCGTAAAGTCTTCTCCAGCACATCACAAAGACTTTCAGTGGGGTTAAGGTCGGGACTCTGGTGGCCAATTCATGTGTGAAAATGATTCCTCGTGCTCCCTGAACCACTCTTTCACAATTTGAGCCCAATGAATCTTGGTACTGTTGTCCTGGAATATTCCCATTGATGGGATAACCTTGTCATTCAATACATTCAGGTACTCAGCTGACTTCATTTTATTGCTGCATAATGTTGCTGAGCCTAGACCTGACCAATTGAAGCAACCCCCAGATCATAACACTGCCTCCAGAGGCTTGTACAATGGGCACTATGCATGACGGGTGCAACGGCAACTTTTTTTTTTGGCCAGGCAGTGTATTTAATGACATACAGTACAGGTGATGTGTTTACAAGGCTATGATGCAAGGCTTTGACTTACTTGCGCACTGAAGTGCAGTTGACCCAGATGTAACGGAGACAGAGTGACATTTTCGGACGTCAAGTTAAGATCAAGCAGAGGAAACAGAACATGACTTTGAGATAGCAAGAAGAGCTTGCGCACATTTAACGTGAACCGAGTCTGACCTGTACGCCAGAGCCAGGGCCCAGGCACCTCGCTGCGCAGTAGAGGGAATCTCGTACTTTGGCCTCATTGCAGTCAGAGTACGTCTTTACTGGGAACAGGCCAGTTGTAGGGCTCTGGTAATTAAGGATGGTTGCCTTCACTGGGTTGGGGGGGGGGGGGGGGGGGGGGTGTAATTGAGAGGAAAAGATAACACAGGAAAGGCAATCTGTAACTCAAATAAACATGTTCAAACTGAACTGCATGGGTTAGCCTTAAATGCATGCTTATACAGTCTCAAAAATATACGCACACACAAAAGCACACGCACACACAGCCTAATAGTATAAATAAATGTAACTAATGTTTATCACGTCTTTTCACAGTTCAGCTTAAGTAGCTATCAAAAATGTAACATTCACGGACGATCTTATATATTCCCCATGTCTGGGAGATAATGTGACGAACCACAGGAAATGTTTCTGTCTTTCGGACAAAACTACGTCCAAGAAATACATGTGATTTCTGGTGCTGAAACCATTTATTGGACTAAATGCTATTTTTCATCATCTAGTTTAATAAATCAACACAACAGAGGAAACTGTTGCTGTTGTATATGGACTGCATCAATCTCTCCCTTAGCCAGCAACATTAGTAATGCATAATCAGTCTGAATGGTGCAGTACATTTGTCATTGTCATATTAAGTCACCACAAATGAAAGAGCCATTTGTTTTCAGCCCTGATCAATTCAGTGTCAGGAGCACTTGTACAAGGAGGGAATGTGCGAGAATTAACTAGAATATTACAAAATGAATCCACATCTATGACACTGATAATTATTCTGATGCCATCAGACTATGTTGCGGTGAATAAAATAGCATTTCAAATTTACCTCAGAGGGACCAGTGAAGACAAAATAAATCATTTAGAGTGATATTAAAATATTTTTCTCTTCAACAGATGTCCGATACAGAGTCATCCACACTACAGCCTCTGTAAATACCTGTAATCGTTAAGTGTGGTTTCATTATGGTTTGGTGCGTGGAAAACAAGGTTCGACACGTATGACAGACATTTTGTGCACTCTTTGCATCACTTTTATTCAGTATATTTAATTAATTTGACATTGCCTGTGTCACAGAGATACGGCAAAAATCATTACAACAGAGGGACCAGGAAAGATGTCGCTTTGGATTAAAGCGTCTGCAAAATGACTAATGCAATGTAATGAAAGAGAAAATTGTTTTTTGTCGTTAGGCAACCATGTATCATGCTGCTTTTAGACCTAATCATTCCCAGGTTTCACCTGCTTGACTTGTTTTTGTTTTTGCCTTCTCATTAAAGCATTGGTAACCTATATAATGTCTCTGAGATACTTTCTGGGAACAGTATTTCTCAAATAATGCTTCAAGTATGAGCCGCGAATTGAATTCAGTCCAATGAATGATTTATTTATTTTTTTCTTCTTCTCATCACCAGGGGAACAAGGCTTTTAATTATAGACCATTGAAGAAAGAACAAACATGAACTTTAGCAAGGCGAGCAGACATAACTTCATAAACTTTATCAAGGAGAGCAGACATGAATTTGTTTCTGCCAAACAAATCAAATAATTCTCAAAACAATGCCACAATATACAGTATACACAACATATCCAAATAAACACTGTTAATGTTATATCCTTTTGACACAAACAAGTAAAACTATTTTGCAACTGACATACAGTCAAGCCGGAAAGTCTGCACACCCCTTTCACCTTCTCCACGTTTTATTACGTTACAGACATATTCTACAATAGATTGAGTTCCCTTTTTGTCTCACAATTCTACACAAAATAGCCCATAATGACAAAGTGAAAACAGGTTTTTAGACATTTGTGCTAATTTATTAAAAATCAAAATGTAAAATATATGTACACATATGATATAACACCCAAAAGTGAGCTGAGGTGCATTTTGTTTCCACTGATACTGCTTGAGATGTTTCTACAACTTAATTGGAGTCCACCTGTGATAAATTCAATTGATTGGACATGATTGGGGATTGCCAACACCTGCCTATATAAGGTCCCACAGTTGACAAACTCCAAGCCATGGGGTCAAATGAATTATCTGCAGACCTCAGAAACAGGATTGTGTCAAGGCATAGATCTGAAGAAGGGTAGCTGAACAATCTCTGCAGCTTTACAGGTCCCAAAGAGCACAGTGGCCACCATCATTCGTAAATGGAAGAAGTTTGGAACTACCAAGAATCTTCCTAGACCTGGCCGCCCGGCCAAACTGAGCAATCGGGGAAGACGGGCCTTGGCCAGGGAGGTGAGCAGGAACCCGAGGGTCACTCTGACAGAGCTCCAGCATATCCTTGTGGAGATGGGAGAACCTTTCAGAAGATCAACCATCCAGGCAGCACTCCACGAATCAGGCCTTTATGGTAGAGTGGCCAGACGGAAGCCCCTCCTTAGTAAAAGGCACATCACAGCCCGCTTGGAGTTTTCCAAAAGGCACCTAGAGGACTCTCAAACCATGAGAATCAAGATTCTCTGGTCTGATGAAACCAAAATTGAACTTTTTGGCCTGAATACCAAGCGTCACGTCTGGAGGAAACCAGGCACCACTCATCACCTGGCTAATACCATCCCTACAGTGAAGCATGGCGGTGGCAGCAGCATGATGTCGGGATGTTTTTCAGCAGCGGGAACGGGACGACTAGTCCTGATAGAGGGAAAGATGAATGCAGCTAAGTACACCGATATCCTTGAAGAAAACCTGCTCCAGAGCGCTCTGGACCTCAGACTGGGGCGAAGGTTTACCTTCCAACATGAAGCACAAAGCCAAGAGAACAAAGGAGTGGCTTCGGAGAAAGTCTGTGCGTATTTGAGTGGCCCAGCCGCCCAGACCTGAATCCAATTGAACATCTGTGGAAAGAGCTGAAAATGGCTGTGTACCGACGCTCCCCATCCAACCTGACGGGGCTTGCAAGGATATGCCAAGAGGAATGGGCAAACATGTCCAGAAACAAGTGTGCCAAGCTCATAGCTTCTTTCCCAAGATGCCTTGAAGCTGTAATCGCTGCCAAAGGTGCAGCAACCAAGTATTAGGCTAAGGGTGTGTACAGATATGTAACCCCTAAATAACCTATTTTTGTCAGTAAAATAAAATTGCATATTTTCTAAAAACCTGTTTTCACTTCGTCATTATTGGCTATTGTGTGTAGATGTTTGAGGCAAAAAATGAACTCAATCTATTGTAGTATAAGTCTGTAACGTAATAAAACGTGGAGAAGGTGAAAGGGGTGTATATGACTGTATATGACGGCTTGACTGTATATATACACTGCCTGGCCAAAAAAATAAGTCGCACTCTAATATTTCTTTGGACCACCTTTAGCTTTGATTCGTCATGGCATTGTTTCGACAACCTTATGCAACGTCACAACATTTATTTCCGTCCAGAGTTGCATAAAGTTTTGGCCGAGATCTTGTATTGACGACGGGAGAGTCGAACCACTCCGTAAAGTGTTCTCCAGCACATCCCAAAGACTTTCAATGGGGTTAAGGTCAGGACTCTGGCAGCCAATTCATGTGTGAAAATGATTCCTCATGCTCCCTGGACCACTCTTTCACAATTTGAGCCCGATGAATCTTGGCATTGTCGTCTTGGAATATGCCCGTTGATGGGATAACCTGGTCATTCAGTAGATTCAGGTACTCAGCTGACTTCACTTTATCGCTGCATAACATTGCTGAGCCTAGACCTGACCAATTGAAGCAACCCCAGAGCATAACACTGCCTCCAGAGGCTTGTACAGTGGGCACTATGCATGACGGGTGCAACAGCGACTTTTTTTTTTGGCCAGGCAGTGTGTATGTAGTTTGACAATCATATCACATATCATATTCATTCCCACTCACCTGTAAAGACTGCTCAATATTTCAAAATGTGGTGCTCTACAGTGATGATGTCTACTGCCTTATAAAACTAAGATTAAAACTGATGGAGAATACCAAGCTTATGTGTGACATTTTGAAGTTTAAAACCAAAATTATTCACTTGTTTGTATTAGAGGCTGGCACAGGAGAATTTAGAGCAGACAATAAAGATTAGATCATAAAAAAGACATTTCAACAGGACAAAGTCTCATCTATCCAGTAATCTCAACTCATAAATGTAATGATACATCCTCTACCTGAGATGTTTTTTTCCCCTCCATTACCCAGACCAAACCTCAAACCAATGTATTTATTTGTTTGTTTATTTATTTATTTATGGTGCAGAAACACTGTCAAATAAGACAAAAGTAAAATATATCTTAAAATTCATACAAAACAACACAAAGGCATTCAGTATTTCAGTTTGCAGCCAAGCTTTGAAACAATTAACTTTATGACATAACTGATTATAAGAAACAGGAGACTTTAAAATCCACTGAGCGAGAACAGACTGGTGTTAATGACATGAAGCAGCCAGACTGAAATTATTACTCAGACTAAACATAATTCACTGGACATAACTGACCAAAACAAAGTCACAACGTTTTACACACATCACTGTGTCCATAATAAACATTCCATACGGTTCTCAGACGGTAAATACTATTTACAAGATTGTCATCAATATAAAACTACAGACAGATTATTCAGCCTTTGAGCAAACATTTGCAATATCATGATTCTAGTCTCTCCTGCTGTAAAAGGTGAATTGTTCTTCTGTAAATAAAGCACTTAAGAAAAAGATTGAATTTAAAAAAAAAAACAGTTGGGATGTTGCATCTCTGAAATAAAATGGAGAAAGTTCAGGGTTCTTGACCCTAAAAAAAGTGTGTAGGCAGACTGTTTGAAGCCCAATTATCTTTCCACTGGGAACAATGAGCAACAAAGCAAAATGCACACATTTTATATTGATGTTACTGGCATTTTTCTTAAAAAAAAAAGAAAAACAACAAGGCCAATTCTCTACCATTGCACTACACTGCCCATTGCTTACCAGCACTGTAGTACCGGTCCAGTTTCTCCCACAGTGGCTCATCTCCACGATGGAGAAAGGAGAGTTTGAGTGGTTCATAGATGGAGCCTGGAGAAATAAAAACATGAATCAGTTGCCTAGTCAGTCAGTTGAGTTTGAGTTTGAGTTTGTTCATTTGCTGCATGTTGTTGTTATATTGCTACCATATGGAGAAGGTATTTAAACGAAGTGCAGAAAGCATGTTGTCCCTACACTACTTCTAAATAAAAAAACTAGAACACAACTACGGTGTGTTATATGATGGGTCTACAAGACATGTTCATAACAAAAAAGCAACTCGTAGATTTATCAAACGAATCAGTAACTGCCACAGCTGAAAAGTTACGTAAAAAAACAGAGTGCCATGCAATGTCAGCACATTTCTGAGCTGAAATTAAACACGAAAGCAAACATTCACGTGACTACAGGAAGATATCTACAATGAAAAACCAACTTATATTGTTCAATCGTGAACACGAGATTCGAAAGGCACAGTTCTGAAAGTGTCGCGCAGAACCGATCAGGCAGCAGCAAAATTGTACACCTTCAAGAAGGGGGGGGGAGGGGGGGAGAAAGGCATTGTCCACCCATTCAGAGCGGGAAATTGCAGGCATGTGATGGTGACATTCAGTGAAATGAATAAAACAAATGAGATGGGATCAAAAACGACCAACAACAAAGCACGCAGTCACAGTGAGCCATTGCCTCAAATGCCTTCATCAAAGCAAACATTGCAGAGAGAGCATTGCACAAACTGTGATTACAAATAAAGGAAGGGCACAAAGACTCCAAACCTGCCACCAGCTAATTCAACCCTTATTCTTGGAAGAAGAAAAAAAAAAAAAAAACGTATAATTTGTTGAACCACATTTATTTCAGACACATGTAAGTTTGGAGCAATTTGCATTTTAATAGAATCGACCGTGGCTCAAGGCGCCAGAACTTGTGTAAGGACAGGAAAATCACCATAATTTTCATCAGCTTTTAAAGAGCAGGGACAAAAGCATAACTTTTATGATAGCTCAGTAATGCACTGTAGCTGGGGTCCTGAAAATAAAGTTCTTCTTTTATTCTGTACTCAATTTATTTTGATAGAAAGCTAATATCTAACATATCAAACGAGCCTCAATCCATCACTCTGCTGCCAGATATGCAGTAGATATGGATGGATCACTTGAAGGGTTGTTTCTCCTGACAAATTTTTCTATTGAACTATATGGAAAAATAAGTCAGAAGAAACCCTTCAAGTTATCCATTCATATCTACTGTACTTCTGGCAGCAGAGTGATGGTTTTAAGGCTTCTTTGATACATCAGACCCTTGGTGCCTTAGAGCCATTTAGCCAACCATGTGTTCCATACTGTTCCAGTGTAATTTACAGCTAAATCTAGTGCCACCCCCCAATTCCCATGAGATCCATTCAAATGCAGAGACGTTATAGTATCTCTTGTAAGAGTACCAGAAAATAAGATATCAAGAGTCTTTTGATGTTGTAGGGTCACAGACATCAGGAAGACATTGCATGCAAAGGATATGCGACCAAATATTAAAAATGATTACTTTATTCTATATATAAATGCAGGGGTGACAATAATTGCGGCACACGTGGTTTGTTAAAAATAACAATTTCTTGATGAGGGTTTTTTTTTTTTCTCATAATAAATCGACTTCAATTAAAGGTTGGATTTTTCTAATTTTTTCTGTGCGAGATTCAGCTAATTCACCAAACGGTGAATTTTTTATAACCCTTTTTACTCATCTTTACCAGGGGTGCCAATAATAGTGGAGGGCACTGTGCATACACATACTGACCACTTACCATATCTTTGAAGTTTATGACGGGCGCCGGACACCTCATATGCTGAGCAGGCCATTTTCAAAAGGTGTAGTATAGGGCAACGATCTTTCAGCTAAACTACAAAACTACTGCAATTCAAACGGTTAGTATGGTGTTATAGGAAATCGACAAAGAATTACACAGCAAGCACATTCAGCAGGGTTAATCCAGCTTCACACAGCAGTCGCATCTTTGCTTTCAGTTTTCACATTATGTTCTCATTTTTTAATCAAGGCTGGATTATTTAGATCATAGGCTACGTTGGAAATTAGGCTTGATGGCATGGGACATTGCAAACTGCAGGAGATGTACTGCTGAGTTATATTAAAAATTGTCTAGGTCTGTTTCTCTGAATATTATAATCACTAATCATTTTGGTCTTCCAGTTTTCACAATAAGATATGTCTTACTTGGATATTTTAATTGATCTGCACATAAATCGGCCACATTAAAACCAGACGGTACACTACACGCACATGCCTGGACAATTAAGCACATACAGGCTTATTTAGATTAGCTTTTGTTTACGTTCTCCATGCTTTTAAACAGCAGTAATTAATTATATCAAACTATCTTCAATTTCAGCATTTGCCACAAATTGCCAGGCATACAAAGTCTGTATTATTTGCTGAAATTACCTCTTCAATTGGATTGGCAAAATATTAGGTTGACCAGTAGTAGCACAGGCGTAGTAGTGCACCCACGAGACATCCTTCACAATAATTAGCTATTAATTCTTAAGATGTGTGCATGAATAAAAATTTAGATTTTGTAAATGTGCCAATAACATCAAATGCGATAAACATGAAAATACAAATAAAAACGCATACTGTGGACACCGGTATCATTTTGTTTTGCCTAATTAACTTTGTGCAGACTTCTCCCGTATAATTGGAATGTACCCAAAGCCATTTAATCATTAATATCCCTTACTATTCAGAGTAATAGAAGGAAAGGTCTCCAAGAGAAGGCAAGAAACTGAAATCTGTATGTTAGTGTAGACATGGTTTTACAATGGCTTTTGCTTGTGTCATCTGGTCTTTTTTTAATGGAAAACAAATTGCAGGGATGATATCGCACTGCATGAACAGAGATGCTTATGAAAGGAAATATTGTAGCTAGCTATTATATGACACAATCAATAACCGTTATACACTGTACATAGCCAGAATGCCTGCACAACTAGCAGAACAAGCTAGCTAGTAGCCATAGCCTTGCAATATTTTAGCTTGTCATCCATCTGAACTGCCTTGAAGGTCAGAGTGACGGGCTGAATCTCAGACATAGCCACTGACAAAATCAGTCAGCATACAGCATCAGGATACAAAGGTGATAACTGCTATTTTACCATAACCTCACACAGGCTCCAGAACAAATCATTCTTAAGTGCAGTTTATTGAATGAACCATTCTCTGAGTTTTCTTGAGGAGGCAGAGCTGCTGCATCCTAGGTTAAAAGGTGCTGAATTTAATTATAAGAAAGGGCTCTAATGTGAAGAGTTCAAAATTGCCACTGATAAAACCAAGGAATTCTGAACTTTACTACTCCTCAAAGTATTATGTTACCTCACAAGAACACAAAACTGAAAGAAAAAAAAAAGATCTTAGGCAAGCGAATGCATTGTGGACTTGTCTGTATATGTCTGTACATTGTGCAAAGCAAAAAGAAGAGTGTATTTGTTTGTGGTCTAGTTATTATTATTTTTTTAATTCTAATCTTGTTCAAGCATATCACTTGCCCTAAAATGTCCTCTAACCTGAATGTGAAACCAGATCCTCAAGATTGTCAAAGACTGCGGTTGGAATCAACCACAAATAGACCACATGAAAATATATTTTTATTTAAAATAAAATAAGAGTGCCGAAGAAAAAGCACGTGACAACTCTAAAACACAATACAACTGCTTCAGCTTTATAAAAAGCAGCATCCGAGCTAACAAGAGATGTCCTGGGAACATTAGGCGACGTCCCTATTTGGTGCCATACAGGTTAAGACGTGATGTTGTTCTTATTACGTCTCCGATCTATACGTTATAGAACCTCTAGAAAGTCCCAGAGCCCTTTCTAGTTCTATAAGTCCTAACGACGTCTCTGTTTGGTTGATATAACGTCACTATCAGGTAAGATTGTATCAACCATTGTCAACAAGTCGTAACAGTTAGCTAGATGGGCAATGTTTGAATATTTTACAGACTATGACATTTGATTGTGCATTTTGCTGCTCTGCAGACAAAATGCAGCTAGGCGAGAGCTACTATGGAGCGCTATAAATAGGGCTTGAACTTTATAAGACTGACCTTTCCATGATCAGCCCCCTGTCTTGAGGTAGCAAGGCAAATGTGCAACTGTTTAGCTTATTTGGTATTGGGTAACGCAAGACACTAATTTAAACAATGAATCGCATCACACCTGCAGTACAACTTTAAAGGACGATGTTCAATACCATGCAATTTAGCTAATAATTCCAACCTGCACGTTTTGATCTGGTTTTGAACTCCAACAGCTTCCAGCCGACATCCGCCAAGTTAGCCATCTTTTCTGAAGCGACGGAAAATAATAATACAGCGCGACACATCGTAAAGTAAAACGCGCTGTGATGGCACGTCAGCTGAACTATTTTCAGTTGCTGAATGTTTCATTTTTAAATGTTCACCGTCTATGTTTCTAACACTTCTGAAACCGAAACCGCTTTACAGTATTGTGCATTTACAAATTACTATGCCACGCCATTCTAACCTGTTATTAATGAATAAACCACATACCCTTGTAAAATCATGTCACGTTCCACACTGCCGTAAAGCATTGGACCCCATTCTGCTATAGCTCTTCAAGATGTAACGGCTGATTTGTTCGGGTCTGAATATGATAGGGCAGTTGCTGCATTTGCCAAACGGATGTTTTCATCATTAGAGTACGTTAGTATATTGATGTGGGTAACTGTCAGTGTTAACGTACTTTCATGCTAGGATAACGTTACGTTTCAGTGGCAAAATGTATGACTGATGGATAATTATACTGTTTCTGATTATTAGAATGATTGATAATGGCTAATTCGTTATTAGCAAAATAATTGTATCATGCCGGGTTAAGTAGGACTCCCAGAATCATTACATTGTAGCAAGCCGTCAGTTACAACTATAGTCTTCCCTGTTATTGTTACACATTATCCTGACTGTGGAAAATGTGGGGTTGGTGAAACTTTGAACTTGAAAGTTTTTTCCATCTCCCCTTCGCTATTTCCACACTGGTGATATTCCTGGCAGAGTTGAAAGCCCCATACTTCAAGCTAAAAGTATATCGGATGCATTCCCAATGTAATAATCATTACCTGAAGTCTCGGATACATTTATTGTAGGGCATGATAGGATGCTCACAGATCTTTGATATTATGTTTTAGTGATGCTGTCATTAGTAGCATGGTTCCTGGTGACTATGATGGAGATTCCCAGATGGATCTCACACTCATTCCAGGAGCAAGGGGTCTGGGCAGATAGCCATTCATGTTTTCTGGGGAAATAATCAAACTTTGGGTCAATACAAATATCCATTCAAGTCACCCTTTTCATCGCACTGTTGTTGGTTTAATTGAAGTTAAACAAGGAAGTTATAAAGCCAGGAAAAAGCTTCATTTTGAAATGCAGGTGTATGTACAGATGGGTGACAAATTAAAGGAAAAACCCCTACAGTGAGGGGGTCCAGTGGCTCTGTTATGCTGTGGGAAGCATTTTCCTGGCATGGTTTGGGTCCACTTGTCCCCTTAGAGGGAAGGGTCACTGCAAATCAATACAAAGTTATTCTGAGTGATCACCTTTATCCTATGATAAAACATTTCTATCCTGATGGGAGTGGTCTCTTCCAGGATGTCAATGCCCCCATCCACAGGGCACAAATACACAAGTTAATGCTGTATATGTTTGTTTAATAAATGTAAAAACAATGGCATAGCCTTTTTATATTGACAGAAATGTGAAGGCTGAACTGAATAAGACTTTTGTGGATGAACCTCTTGTAATGGAGTAAGTATCAGTCCCTTCTAACAGTGGAGAGGAGAGCTGTGGAGGGTCTTTAGTTCCTACAGTACTTTGGCAAAATAAACCGTGCCTTGTATGTATGTTAAACATGGAGTTTATTAAGAACTTTTAATCAAACACAGTGGTATTGACCCTTTGTGATGAATGTGCCTTTAACTGTCGACCGGGTCGGACTGTCCTCGGCTGCCCCGGGACCGGCCCACGCATAGGTGCCAGGGGTCCGCGGCGATGTCGGCGACCCACCCGACCCGGTCTTGAAACACGGACCAAGGGGCCTTAACGCGCGGGCGCGAGTCTGAGGGCCTCCGAGCGAAACCCCGTGGCGCAATGAAAGTGAGGTGGGATCCCCTCCCGCTCCCCCGGGGACACAAAGCGGGGCGCACCACCCGCCCGGCTCGCCCGCTCTGTCGGGGAGGTGGAGCGTGAGCTGAATAAATTAGTTTCACCAATCAAATTTGCATTCAACAATGTTGGAGGGAACATTAATAATAATAATATGTTATTTTTATTTTCTTTGCCTTTACACTGTTGAGTATGTTGTAAGCACTGATGCAATAATGTGCAAGGAGTGAGTACTCATTGTATTTAGACCGCATATGAAATATTAATAGTACATTTTTAAATTTAAATATTAAAATACATGATTTATCAACTTGGCCTAAATTCAACAACCAGCAACAACCTCAGTGGCAAAATATTACCTCAGTGGCAAAAATATCTGTGAAAATTTTAAAGAGAGCCTCCAGGAGTCATGCCAAAAAGGCAGATTTTTCACGTTTTCCTTGATTAACTTTAATAATTTTTTTTAAACTACTACACCATGAAATATACCTTTGTTATTTCCATGTTACTTAATTTTCCACTGCAAATAATTTGTGAATCCATTGCTTTGCCACTCATATGACTTTATTGCTAATTGCTTCCGCGTTTTTATTGCGATTTTATTGTTACCTTTTAGGCAGAGGGTTTTATTTTTTATTTGGTTACTGTAATGAGACATGCAGTCACAGTTTTAAAAATCTGGAAACTGGAAGCTGCAAATCAGAATTCTTAATGTCTGGTCTTCATTCAGGAGCCTGGTGTGGCAGTCTGCTCTTGGTTCAGAAGTTAAAATGTGCATCCCTCATTCCAATGTGTTCGTTGTCCTCAATGGGGATTTCACTGCTGGTAAGCCAGTGTCCATGATCATGGCTTGTGGTACAATATCAGACCTTGTCAGCCAGGGAAGCCTTTTTGCCAATTGCATTTTGTTCTTTAACAAATTAAAAACATTTAAATACATATATTGAAAGGAAAAGTTACTGAAGTTAACATCATAAACAGTAGTACTTGCATTACAGTAGCACCCAGTGTCTCTGAATGTTGTAACATTGTGAGTGATTAGACATTGAATACTTGAATTGTGAAGACATGGTAGAAATCATAATCTGTGTATTGGACAGCATTGTGGATTTGATTTTCAGGTTGTGCATTAAACAATGCAGAATTTTAAAAAAGGCAGTATTCTTGTAGCATACCTTTTCCAGTAAAATAAGACCAAAATCTACTTCTTCCACACATGTTAATATATGACATGAATATACTAGTTTAGTGCTGATATCTATCCAATCCATACCACCCTACAATTCAGCTGATATCTTCGTTGTAAGTATTTGTCTTCTCTTCCTGTTTTTTGTGGAAGTGAGTTTCACAGAGCTGGACAATCTGTTTTACACGCTCCTGCACCAGGCTTATGCGACCTTGTACTTCACAGTGCTCTGAACACACACAAATACAATAAAACATGAAGCCTCTGAAGGCTTCAAATGAACGTCAAGGCACCGTTTCACGCACATATATTGAAGTTGTCCTACAGATGGTTTTTCTGATTTGTACAACAAAAATGATTGCACCTTTGGGAAAGCTGTAGTTAAAAAAAAGGTTCATTACACATAATGCCTTTGATCTTGCCTTTGATCTTTGGTTTGCCAATCTGTGGGTCCATAAGTGTTCTTCAAGACCCGTAACAATTGGGTGGCAATGTAACAATTTTCAAGTTGAGAGAGTTTCCTATTTTCTTAACCAGGGAATTAATCTCCTTCATCCTCTGGATTGTAACCCTATCACTTTCTGTAATGTCACTCCCTTACCTGCTGCTTAGAATAGATTCATCTTAACACTCCAAAATGTGAAAATGCTTAGATATTTTAACACCATCTAGGCCCGTGACCTGTCGGCTAATCCTCTTATATTTTTAAACTCCATGGCATTGGTGTACGAGCACAAATTAACAGAAATATATGAGCTGCTGGGGAACAAGAAAAAAAAAAAAAACTATTTCCCTACAAGTCTGAATTCCCTTGCCTGAATCGGAACATTCATATCCATAAAACCGATTGCATCAGGACAGTTTTGGATGCAGCATTCCACCAGAGCGAGGAAAATAAATCCCGCGCCTCCCTGCTTACTGATGTTGCACACTTGTGAGATGATAGCAGGATGTGATAATGTTTGATGTGTGCCAGTATGACTTGATGTGTTCCTTTTACTTATCTAATGGCCACGGCTGCCGGGGAACAGCTTTCTCCCTGGGTTTCAGTCACAGCAGGCCCGGCTACCATATCTGCTTGACACCTTCAGTGCCTCACCTTTACTCGCAGCCACTGCGGCGCCTTGCGACCTCCCAACGTGACAATTATGACAACTGCGTGCATTAACTGGGATCCGTTTTTTTTTATTTTTTTTTATCTGTGGCAAAACACAGCTGCCAGTTCCTGCCGACATAACTGAGTCAGACCAAGCAGGGCTCAGAAATGATCTGGAAAGCGTCCTGATTCTGTGGAAAGCAGTCCGCTCCTCTCCAGTTGGCAGCACTAAAGAAAAGAGCTTTCGAAATCTGTACAGCTGTAAAGAAATTGCTGTAGATTAACAAACTGAAGGCTGCTCTGCAATTATAGCAGAGCTTTTTGTGTTTTTTTTTTTGGCGATTTTAACAAATTAGAGTTTGCTTCATCAGAGGCACTTGGTCCAGAGTGGTAGAAGAAAATTAGGTGCATTTGCTTTTTTTGCATGCATGCAGGCACGTTCAGGCAACAGATCTTAAAGCACAACTGATCTTTGGTAGAACTTTTGGTTTTTACTTGGAACGTAGATCCGGTTGATAATTCTTGCGCCAGAAACATTGTTAATGCGCTGATGCGTCAGAAACCACTCATTCGTCCAAATGTCCACGGAAGCAAGTGTTCCTGGTAGTATATATATATATATATATATGTGGTAAACAAACCAACCTGCCGACATTTTGCTAGTCTTTTCTGGTAGCTTGCTAACAACATTGAAGAAAATAGTACTTTTATAAATAATTTTAATTACACAAAAAAAAATATGTACGAGGACTGGTTATTGTTTGTATTGACAGAATCCGCTTAGTTATCGTTCGTCTACGTTCTAGAAGTGTCATTTTGAGACCGTTTCAGCTGCCCTAGGAAAGTGAATGGAGAGCGACAAAGACCCTATTCTGGATTATCACCCCACCATTTGGACTCATATCATGGCCAGGTAACTACACAACCCAAAGTTCAACCAAAGGTCAGTTGTGCTCAGTTACTGCAGTCCGCAATTTTCACTGGGAAGTTCGCTAGACATTTTAAGGCGTAATATCTGACTGTGGAAAAATATATAGTTTAAAGAGCATCTACAGTTTTCCCTGCTATGTGGGCTATGTGAACGCCAAAAATGGTTGGCAGTATATAATGCACTGTCAGTGACTTATTTTAGCCAATCAGTGTTTCTCTGTGAGGGGCAATTTATTAGATTTATTTAGTTGGCAGCACACAGTAGCTCACCTATGACGGTTCATGAAGTATCACACTCCCATCACAATTTCAGCCTTAGCCTTTGCCCCCTGCTTATATGTAAATTATACTTTTTTGGTCTTATAAATGGTCATTAGTTATTGTTATTGTTATTTATTATAATATTCTCTCAGCCCCATCACATTACTATTATACACTGAAAAGTAATAAACCTGCTATAACCATATATTTGGTGGTTACCATGTCCAGCCCAATACTGTATTTCCATTTCAAAAGTTTTAAAATCGTCTCATTCTTAAAATAAACCTCGGGCTTTGATAAATGCACACGTCAGGTGATAACTTATTAGTAAGATAAGATTTAATAGAATTTTCTTCTACTCTGTTATTAACTTCACTCACTGGCTTTGCATTGTACAAATGCTGTCTGTGAAGAGATGGCAGATTTCATTGCACCTTCATTAAATTATCTGGAAGTATGTGTTAGTTACTGAAACAACAACTGGAGGGGCTTTGAGCAAAGGTTCCGCCAATGTCGTGCCTCCTCAGTCATGTGAGGAGATTTGTGCAAAGACCTTGACCGTGCTTATCAGCTGCCGATAAAATATCTGAAATTGCTTCCCCTCTTGTGTCAAGGCCTCATTTAAGTTTTAAATTGGACTGTCCGGCAGCCCCTTCCTGGCGCTATGTTAGAGGCTTTTCCTTCCATCATTCACATGCAGGTGCAGGGCAAATAATATTACAAAAACACTGACTAGTGGATAAATGCTATTAAACTTTCTGAATGGGCTAATGCAGACACATGAGTGAATAGGTCACTGTAGACATAGCTGACTGACGTTGGACTGCTAGTTTTGAGTCCATATCGCTTACACTGAAGAAGTAAATTAAACTTGGGAAGAAAATTAGTATAGGAAATGACCCAGTGGAAAATCTGATTTGTTCAACTTGAAGCTACTTTGAAATCTAAAATCTTATTTTGCATCATTATAAGTTCTGCACAGTCTTGGTAAAATAATGTAGGCCAGAGTAATCAGTTTATATAATGTGGTTATCGCCAAACAATTAGAGAAAGAATTCATTATGTTACACACTAAATGTGCGCGTAGATAATGATAATTCCGTGGGACTGGTTGCTAAGCAGCATGACTTTACATTGCTCTTTGCGGCAACCGTTTAAACAGTCTGTTTTGTGGGAATGACAAGATAATTGTTATGCCTTATGTGTTGTAAGGAAAATAGATTTGCCAAATTGAGAGGTTACTGGAGGGGGAGTTCATTAAAGAATTTATGGCAGATGAAAATTACAGCTCAGAAAGCTGTGGGAGCTGTATCAGAGCCCGATATTTAGCTAAACTGAGGACAATCAGTTTTATGCAAGACAAAATTGTCTCTTTCATACCAAACTTAATATAGAATGTTGTGTAGCTTGGTGCCTGTGAATATTAATCCTGATTGAAAGAGAGGGAGAAGGATGTCAGACAGGCAGCGAGAGAGGTCATTGATCGTTACAGAGGGGGAAAGACGTCAGGCAGCGAGAGAGGTCACTGATCGTTACAGAGGGGGAAAGACGTCAGGCAGCGAGAGAGGTCACTAATCGAGAGAGAGGGAGAAGGACATCAGACAGGCAGTGAGAGAGGTCACTGTTCGAGAGAGAGAGAGAGAGATGGACATCAGACAAGTAGCAAGAGAGGTCACTGATCCAGAAAGAAGGAGAAGGACCTCAGACAGGTAGCGAGAGAGGTCACTGATCCAGAGAGAAGGAGAAGGACCTCAAACAGGTAGCGAGAGAGGTCACTGATCCAGAAAGAAGGAGAAGGACCTCAGACAGGTAGCGAGAGAGGTCACTGATCCAGAAAGAAGGAGAAGGACCTCAGACAGGTAGCGAGAGAGGTCACTGATCCAGAGAGAAGGAGAAGGACCTCAAACAGGTAGCGAGAGAGGTCACTGATGATGAACAGAAATGATCTGAAATTGTAAGGGTGGTCGGGTAGGAGGATCAGACGCGACCAGAAAAGGATAGGAAAAGTATCCCACGCAAGTGAGTAATCACTAGAAAAGAAAAATATAAAGAAAGACGGGACAAAAACTCTCGAACAAACAAACAAAATGCTGCTTTTTTTTTGTAATTGTACATTGTAGTTATACTCACCAAAGTGTTTTTTTTTATTGCTATAATTTTTTAAACACAAATGTAATGATCATTCTACAATGCACAACAAAAATCTCAACTTGACTGGAAGTCGTTTGCATTAATATACACTTGAATTAAGTCAAAGCCCTACAGTTACATCAGTAATGCAATCTCTTGTGTGTGTGTGTGTGTGTGTGTGTGTGTGTGTGTGTGTGTGTTTTTTTGTAATTTATTTTACAGATTTATACTGCGTAGCTTCCTTCTTCAATGTTATCTAAAACCATGCCTTAGGAGGTGACGACGTGTTTACAAAACCTGATCCTCCGCATAAAAAGGGCTCTGAAAATAGGTTTCTCGGATCTGACAAACAACTGAAGCCATTTTTGTGTTGCCCAGGGCGTACGTGAGCTTGTGAGCCTTTGTGCCGGGTAAGGGGAAAGCAGTTCCACTTTGAGAGGGACATTAAGTCCTTATTATCATTAAGCTTGACATACTGTATGAATAGAAGTGGAAACTTGTAACCTAGCTTTTGTAATAGCACAACAAAGCAAATTTGTCATCAAACAGCTTCTGTTTTTCCAGCGGAAATGCAGTTTACCATCAACTGTGTAAATTTTTTTTCCCATTCCATTATTCAGTGGCTGAACAGACACCCCATTCCTCTCTCCGACTGACGTAGATTCGACTGGACTTAGCATTCATTTATGCAGTTTCATTTCTCAAGGGTGCGAGAGGTGTGCTCCATCCAGGATTCAAATATGATGCAAACCTGAAGGTGTAAAGTCCAATTCCCCAAATGCCCCCCAAACACCACCACCGTAGTCCGCGTTACAGTATCCTGTTGGCTGTGAAATTGATTCCCCTTGTTACGAATAATAATAATAATTATTATTGACAATACTGAATAGCTTAACTGCTGTAATATTTGGATGACCTTTTTCATACATATGAATCTCGTTTAACTAAGAGCTTGGTTCGGCACAGACGTCATGGGGATGTGCTAGACCTCCTATGGGGAGAAGGTCATTGGTTAAATGTAGATGGCGCCGTTTTCAGTGAGTGGCAGAGGGATGTATCTTATCTCCATATGCTGTGTTTAATTAGGTGAATTTTCTGTATTGAAACTCTCACTGTGTTCATGTTCTAGTTGGCAGTCGCCGTTGTGGAATGTATTCACTTTTGGACTTTGTGGCATTGAAACGAGAGTTTTGTTTCATGTTGATAGAAATGAGTGTTGTTGAAACCTGGGTTATGACAAGTTGATGGTAGCGCAAGGTGTATATCCTTAAGCTTGGCACGATCAAATGAATTACACAATGTGTGTACCAGACTTTTGCATTTAAATTATTTAATGGAAAATTGTTCATATGACATTTACCAATTCATTTTTTTTAAATGAAATGTCTTGTATTTCACTTTTGGCTCATATTCAGTGAGTCCCATAGGAAGTGTGAATGGTGAATAAGGTCCTTTGTAGTGCTCATTGACTGAATGCTGTTCCTGGATCAGCGCTGTCCTCTTGTATAGGATTTTCACACTCATAACACTGAGGTCAATGTTAAAATATAGGAACTTTTCCCCATGAGAGTAATCTTTCAGTGCCAAATCAGAAATTAAGGTTCAGTTTTACATTTACGTGGAAGGAAAATTGGCTTTTTGAAATACAGGCGTATGTGGATTTATCATTTAATGGGAAGGAAAATAGAAAGAAAAATAGAAGCCCTACTCTCTCTACTAGAGTAGCCTATTTGAGTGCTGCCATGTATTCCCACATCAATCAAATTGTCCACTGTTTGTGCTCGATTTCTATCCCTCTTGAGAAAAGAGGTTGAATTGTCAGTGCAATCTGGGCAGGAAGTAGTTCAAACTCCATAGTACTATAGGTGCTGATGTTACTTGCGTAACCTTAAAATAAATTAAAGGAGAAAATTCAGCTTC
Source organism: Synaphobranchus kaupii (assembly GCA_029718625.1). Taxonomy (NCBI): domain Eukaryota; kingdom Metazoa; phylum Chordata; class Actinopteri; order Anguilliformes; family Synaphobranchidae; genus Synaphobranchus; species Synaphobranchus kaupii. Next base: position 15,839,729 of record CM056388.1, on the reverse strand, counting down.
TTGATCACCTCACTGTCATGGTTACGGTGCCCGTTCATTTCTCAAATATCAACATTTTTGCTACACTTCATAACTATTATGTTTTATGTTCTGAAAAACATTTCAGAATAATTTGTTGCTTGTGTACAGCACTATGGGTGTCTTTACGTTATTCAAAGATTAATAAAACTTACTAGCATTTACCATTAGTCCCTTTTTACAACGAACAAATGTTTCTTAAATGTTCAATGCCTGCTCTCCATCTTGCCACCAAATTAAACTAAATAAGCAGTGTGCAATATATTATAATGACATCAGTGAATTTATTGAGTCACCACTGTGGTAACATCAGGTAATCAAATTGCAAACTACACCTCTCCTCATATCTTGAAGACCTTCAAGCTTAGATATAATAGTCCATGATTCACAGAAGAACGTGCTGGAGGAATGGCACAGTAGAGACTTCAGATGGCACTCTGTATTCGGAAGAAAGAAAAGAGAAACTGTTAAAAAGCAGAAAAAAGCTGTTATTGGATCAGCATTTATTTTATTGTTCATTGATTTTTATGCTCCTATACAGTGTTGAGACCCTGAGGCTGTAGACTTGTGTTGTTTATGACAACACAGCTTGAAGTCAATACATGAAGGGACATAGTGGAGTGGAGAGCTCCTGTTATCACAGTAAGAATAAATACTGTAGATACTTTACTAGTGTGTTCAGTATAATCACTCAGGAAACAATGAAAGCACACACACACACACGCACACACACACACACACACACACACACACACACACACACACACACACACACACACATCATTTGGTTCTTTATGTTCTGCCTCTTTACAACATGCTAGTACTGTAGTCTTTCTCTCAATGCTGTCCTCCTTCTTTTTCACAGCCCAGTACAACGATTAAAAAAGAAAAGACACTCACTCAGCGTTAGAGATAACAATGAAATCCAATGCAAATTACCTCATTTTTGATCCTATCACCACACCGGCTCAGGGAAACACACATATTCTTCCTGTAATTTGTCACTGTCTGGGATTAGAAGCTGTAGCCTGTCAGTGGAGCAGACACCTAACAAATAAGTCCATTCAGAGACATAGACACTGGGGAGCAGGGAACACAAACCCGGCCTCTTCGCAGCGAATGGAATGAGGCGTGGGGAGATAGGCCGGGTGATATCTGCAGACAGGTGGAATCGGAGGGACCCCGCCTCTCGACAGACGCTAATGCGCATTTTCATCACGGAATGCCAAGACCAATTCACATATCAGTGTCCTAGTCACGGCCTTGGGTTTTATTTATTTATTTATTTGCCTGTTTGTTTGTTTTTTTGGGGGGTGTCCTAATCAAAGTTACTAATTTCATCTGAATACCCCAACAGTCATCTCACAGCTACATGGTACATAATCTGCACTATATGCACGATACAACAAAAAAAGAGAGAAATAGGAAAATGTTTTGACTGGCAGAAAAATAGGACTCTGTAAAACAATACAAGCCATTTTCTAAGGTATTTCACCTGCGTACAGTGTGCTATATTGTGTGGCAACTGATATATTTTAACATAGCCATTTTTATGAGCATACTTTTTCTTTAGGATGACTTCAACTTGTAAAAAATGCTCCAGCCAGAGTTTTGTCAAGAACGAATAGAACAGAACAAATCACTTCAGTCTTAAGGTCCCTTTATTGTTTGGCAGTTAAATTTAGAATTGATTTTATATGACCCAAGTAGACCTCTCAGATCCACTGACTCCCATTTGTTAACCATCCCAAAAAACAAAGTGAAAAACATATGGAGATGCAGCTTTCTGTGTATATGGCCCTAAGCTACGTATGTGCCAGTGGATCTAAGAACACACATGCTCAAAACCTTTTTGTCTTAGCTTTTATGTAATAGACCTACCTTTTTAAGCATAGTTTTTTATTTAATAACTGCTATTTCTAGAATATAATTGTTGGGGTGTTTGTGTGTATTTGAATTAAAAAATATATATACTATTTTAACCCTTTAACTAGCAAAGTTACTGAAGTTGCACTTTGTACATTTTTGCATGATGGAGAGGTGATGATTTATATTTTCTTTAAACGCCTTAGGGTCTGGTCTCAAATGCCATCCATGAGTGAACAATATCACAAATACTGTGTTTGAGTATTGTTATGTAACGTTCATTGTACTTCCTAAAATCCCATTAAGGAGTAAAATGCATGTTACCAAGAAATACAGTGTTAACACATATTTTAAAAGAATACAAATCCTTAAATACAATCTAAACATGATGTCTGGGCCACATAGTTTAACCTGTATGGCTATTGAAGTGCAATGAAGCAAGGGGGCTGAATACTTAAGGAACTGATTGTTTTCTGTTTTATATTTGGAACAAATTGTAGATGTTGAGTTGTTTGTGTTGAATACCGGCAAAAAAGCCTGACTAAATACATTTTTATGAAATGTTCATACACAACAAAGTATAAAAATGTCTATAAGGGGGCTGAATACTTTTTCAACCCAGTGTGTGTGTGTGTATATACTGTATATATACACTAGCGTTCAAACGTTTGGAATCACTGAGACATTTTTATGTTTTTGAACATTATTGATACTTTTATTCACCAAAGTAGCATTAAATTGATCAGACAATACAGTCAAGACATTAATAATGTTATAAACTACTATATGTCTACTTCCGCAATTGTAGCCATTTTTACACATAGCCCCCCCCCCCATTTTAGGGCAAGTCAAGTCAAGTCAAGTTTATTTGTATAGCACATTTTCATACAACTGAATGCAATTCAGAGTGCTTCACAGAATAATGAAAAAAAAAAAAGATTGATTTGACAGTACTTAGTGGTAAAAATGGTCTTGAGCCTACTCTTAAAAACTGAATCCAACAGCAATCAGCTTGCTACCTGCTATCTGCTGTGCACAGTACCCCCTTAGCCTCTCTGTGGGTGGTACTTTTGCCTGCCAACTACCACTGCAGTTATTTTGCCTCCCAGCTGCCGCTAGAGGTCTTTTGCCTCTCCTAGAGGTCTTTTTAAGTGCTCAACAGACAACAAGCAACAACTGAACATCAGATAACAGTAATAAAAGAAGAATTTGATAAAAGAATAAAAAGTGCAGATAAAAACACATTGCAGCGAAGACATTAAGAAGACATTAAAATTGCATTTAAAAGACAATAAAAACAAAAAGCACATTTAAAAGACAATAAAAACAAAAAGCGAAAACATGCAAATAAATAATTAAAGATAAAAATGATTTAAGTATATGCGGCGCAGAACATGAATGTTTTTAGCTTAGTTTTTAAAAGTAGTTAGAGTTTGGGCATTTCTAATATCTTCTGGGAGTTTATTCCAGTTGTGAGTAGCATAGTAACAGAAAGCTCCATGTTTTGTTTTAACTCTTGGAATGGTTAATACGCCAGCATCAGATGACCTTAGGGCTCTGAGGGATTCGTATGGCAAGAGCAGATTGGAGACATATGAAGGCCCTAAACCCATTTAGTGACTGGCACCAAAAGTAATTAACATAAATTTAAAGTCACCACATTTAATATTTGGTTGCATATCTGTCATGGTTTTAACCCTTTTTTCTGTAATGGGGCGTGACGTCTGAGGTGGGAGGAGCCAAACGCAGCAAGGGGAATCATTAAGCCCTTAGGCCACTAAGGCGGGATACCCCGCAGAAAAGGGGAGGAGACAAGACAAGGAACACAAACACACCATAGCTACAGACCGGCTCACTGATACACCTGAGCCAGGAATATAACGCCCTGTCTCGATAACGAGACGCATACGAACAGGCGAGTAGCACAATGGCACAAACACACACAACAAATAACACACAGAATGAATACTTGATGAGATAGGGGGCGACGGAACAGAGATAACGTTCCGAGGCTACTTTCATTAGCTAGCAGTCAAATGCAGCAAACAGACCTGGGTAAACACCCGATCTCCCAGGAGAGAAACATTTTACAGGTGAGCCAACGGAACACCGTTGTCCCAATGCTTTACCAGCAAAATGACAAGCTAACAATAGAGCCACGCCCTAATCTCTCAAACGGGAGGAATGAACGTAACGAGGGGAAATGGAACAGAGAGCTAATGTTCCGAGGCTATTATCAGAAACACGCAGTCAAAACACAACACGTCCACAACATCGCCCAAGCTCCACATAAGGAGACAACACACCCGGAGAACGAAACAGAACAACAGTTCACAACAAAATCGTCTCACAGGCAAAAAGGGCGAACAGGAGAGCTGCAACAAAAGACCTACGCCAACATAATAGCACGACAGCCTCTCAATACAAACAAAAACCCTGACTCACAACAAAGGGGAACGTATTCCACGAGAAGGAGACAACAGGGAATAAACGTACCAAGCTACTAACTGGCTTACCGTAACCCGGAAATGAGGAGCTAAAACGCCAGGTATCTCAATAAGAAAACCAAACTAAAGGCGAACAAATGGACCAGAGAAACTGCTACTCTATCGAATCCCCTATGGGAAGACGTGCCGAAGGGCGAATAGAACTAAAGTTCCCAACAGAATCGCACAAATCTCCATACACGGAGATTAAGCACAACAACGCGAAATAGAGCAGAGATTTACGGTCCCAAACTCCTACGAGATAATCAACCACCTAAGCCAGCTAGAAATAAGCCCTGCCCCTACGAAGAGACGCTAAAATGGGCGAGTAGCCAAAATGGTACGAGCACTCACAGCCAAGAATACACCACAATACAAAACAATTAACAATCAATGTAGAAGCCCCGAACGAAGAAAACGGTAGGCTTATATACCTCTCTCCAGGTGACTAAGCACAGGTGTGGGGGCTTAACAGCAGCTCCGCAATCTAAGCAGGGCGGAGCAAGCATCCACCCAATGAACAGCGCCCTCGCGTGGCCACCAAGGAGAACGACCGCATAGGGAAAAAGGGTTAAAACCATGACAATATCCTTTGCATGACATGACGTCCTGATGTCTGTGAACCAACAACATCAAAAGACTCTTGATATCTTATTTCCAGGTACTCTTACAAGCGATACTATAACCTCTCTGCATTTGAATGGATCTCTCTGGGAATTGGGGGTGGGACTAGATTAAGCTGTGAATTACACATGAATAGTATGGAACACGTGGTTGGCTAAATAACTAAGTCATCGAGGTATCAAACAAACCTCAAACCAACACTCTGCTTTATAGCCTATTGATAGTATTAATCTAGATATTATTAATATATGAATTAATGATTTCCTGAAATATCTCAGGAGCTTACAGCACTGCATTTGCAATAGCATAGTCTGAATTCTCCATTGTGTCTTCAGCAGTGGCATTGAATGATTTATTCAACAATGCGGGTCTTCTGTTGTTTGGAAGCATCACGCAGGGAGATTTGCAGACTCCACGTGAGCTCCCGTTACGGAAACATGTTTTGGGTAAAACATGTGCAAAAACAATGTGTTTCTGAACAAATCAAACAGCATGCTACCCAGGAAAGGTTTAGCACTCATGTGTTAGTATTGTCTGATATTAATGATTCAGAGAAGAAAACTGAATGCACTGTAATTAAGCCTGCCTCTATACCTAATTTGCAGAGGTGGAAATCCAGGGGACATAAAGTAAAAGTTCTCCCCAGTATTTTGCTCCAATCACCTGGATTTGCTAATTAACACAATTCTTCAGCAAGGAGGTAGAACTAATTAGTGAAATCAGCTGGCTGGGTGGAAGAAACACCCCTGGATTTCCACCTCTGCTAATTTGTCATTTTGTGGTCTTTAGCAGACCCTGTTTGTTTTAATTTATTTGTAGAGGATATGGTAAACCCAAATCTCACAATATTTATAGCAAATAACACAAGAATTGTATTAAATGTTTGTAGCATGTCTAGTGTGTTATTTAGATCTTGGGTTTTGTGCCTCGGAGCTCTCCGTGTGTTAGCCGCTTTGCAGTCAGAAAGGCCTGGAGAGCAGTTAGCAGCGAACTTATAGCAGAAACCCAGAGATGGGCAGCTCATTACAGTATTACAAACAGCAGTGAGGGACTGACAGCTGGCTCTGCCAACATAATTCTCCTAAATGACTTGCTGCCCTGCGCCGATATAGAGATTAGAATGCGGCAGTGGGGTAACGGCGTCCTGCCCACTCCTGACATCTCAGAACCAGGTTAGAGAATCTCACATCATCGGTATCTAAGGCGAGCCAGGCAGTTAAGGTTTATCGTGAGGGAAGTTGGGGGTTGTCTGCTCGTATAGAGGTAGTTTGCTTTCCTTGATTGACGTGAAAGAGATATAGAGATTTTTTTTTAATGCAGTTTGATTCGACTCGATCTCTGAGGCTGCAGCAGAAAAGGGGAACAGCCACGTTTAAGGAATTTTTGTTTTTCCTCGAACCAATGTTCAACAGAATGTTTTCATGAATTATTTTGAGAATAAGTAGCGACAGTGTGTTTGAATGTGGTACCAGGTGTTATTTGTGGCTTAATTGTGGGGCAACATCTGTCATGTACAGCAGCTAGGATGTTCTGGCTTCTGTGGAGAAAGCGGCGCTTCAGACAGTTAGTCTATTAAGATGTTTGCTCAGACTGAATTGCAAACCTCAATTCCAACAAAGTTGGGACAGTATGTAAAATGCAAAATTTTGGCAGGGGGACTCATTTTGGCACAACACCTGCTCTGTTAGCTTTCATAATCTGCCAAGAGACGGAATGTATCGATAAGTTAGGTAATGCAAGGCAGTCTATTGTGAGTTTAGCCCCGTTTGGTCAAGAGAGAACTGGTAACTTCGCTCGCTAGCTAGTTAGCTTAGCTATCATTTATGAATAATGTTAGCTAATAAATTATAACAATTCTCTCCGGACCAAGTGGAGCTATATCAGGGCGTTACAACCAACCATGTTCAATATACTAACGTTACTGTGTGACTGGGTTTTGCTGTGTATTTGAATGTATTCAATAGTAACGTTACTTTAGGCAGACAAACAAGCTAACTTAGCTAGGTAACATTAGCTCTACCATTCGGTTACATCCCTGGTCCTCTCCTCCCAACCAATACAGCCAGGGCGGCGGCTGCTGCTGCCAGTGGCTCGAATGAATACGGCAACATCTTCGCGAGGAGAGTCTTCCACCAAGAAGGAATCCTCTTCCTCCACTTCAAACTCCTCCACCTCAAAACTCCCTGCAGTACAGCTGTTGCTTGTTTAGTAGTGAGGACTGGAAAGAGCAGGAAGGGGGCTGAGCATAGAGCACATTGAGTCAGTTCACCAAAGACACACCCTTTCACTCCTTGACCGTATGAATATTCATAATATGACTATGTGGCATCATCGTCATATGACCACACCTACTCAGGAGTTCCAGTTCAAATTGAAGCGGTAAAAAAGGCCTTAGAAAAGGCACTGCAGTATCTCTTTAATGTTTTACCTTATCAACTTTATTGATTTTTATAAATATAGGCCTACGCTAATTCCGAATTTGATGCCTACAACACTTTCCAAAAAACAGTCGGGACAGGGGCAACATAAGACATTTGAAACAGTCCACAGGTAAACAGGTGAATGGGTAACAGGTGACGCTATCATGACTGGGTATAAGAAGCATCCTCGAAGATTCGGGCGTTTACAAGCAACAACAGGTCGAGGTTCGCCACTTTGCGAAAAACTGCGTGAGCGAATAGTCCAACAATTTAAGAACAACGTATCTCGACGCGCGATTGCCAGGAATTTTGGGATTTCACCATCTACAGTCCATAATATTATTAAAAGATTCAGGGAATCTGGAGAAATCTCTGCGCGTAAAGGGCCAGGGCGAAAAGCCCTCAGGCGAGAGCCACAGCGAGAGAGTGCAAAACGCACACGAGCATCTAATGCTGCGGGCACAGGCAGCTGCTGCGGCTACAGCTTTTCTCTGTTAAGTGCTCTCATTAGACATGTTAGAATATCTCAGCGGGGCATAGAGGACAAGTTTGCTTTAAAAACATAGGATTCTGTCGGAACTGCAGCGTGCATTTTACCTATCGTCAAGAAAACCAAAGAAGGCTTCGTTCCGACAGGGAGAGAGTAGAGAGGGTAACGCATAGAACGGATCGCAGAGCTTAGAAGGTGTTGTGTGTGTGTGTGTGTGTGTGTGTGTGTGTGTGTGTGTGTGTGTGTGTGTGTGGGAGGGCGGTCGTCCTGCAGGCTCTTCCCATCACTGTAATGTTCTCGGACAGTCAGGCGCGGCTTCTTTCCCCTCTGCCGTCCGCCGCAGTACTGCTCAGCTTGCTCAGAAGCAGGCAGACAGCAGGCCCCTGTTTGCCCAGAGGAACTGAGACTGAATGATTAGGCAGGGGTTACCATGCAAACTACAAAGCTCTCTACCCGGGCAGTGCTATGGCCTATAATATGGGGCCACGGTCGGCACTGGCCACGGTCTGGACTTAATTGTAGAATGGGAATTTTTATTTATTAAACTTTACTTTTGCTGTCATTAATTTAAGTCACCGAACACCACACTAATCATTATACAGGGTTATCTTTCTGCTAGCAGAGGCAGAAATATAACCCTGTATAAAATACAAGCCATATATTTCTGGGCCATAAACTTACATGCCGTGTGCTATATTGTGTGGCTACTGATATTTTTAACATAGTCATTTTGATGAGTATACTTTTACGGGTACATTATGCACATCGATTGAAATTCTGAGCAGTAGAGCTATACAGTAGACCTGCTATTCCATCATATTCGATATATAAAAAAAAAAAATCATATTCATTTCAGTGTTGCATTTATTTTCCTGCGATGGGGTTTGTGTTTAGTCGATTGCTTCCATTCAGTTTAGAACATGGCCTTTTGTGATAGAAAACATTCAATTTATATTATACTATTGCAGAAGTAAAAATTTGCTCCATTTATATACGTCCGTATCGCATGCATGTTTATGGCAACGTTCATAGATCAGTGTCATCCATCTTCCCATGCCATTTCTGTAAAAACAGAACTCATATATATTATTTATCTTCTTTCTAACCGTTAGGCCACAGTACAGAGGCACAGTAAAAGAGTAAATGTGGCTGACACTGTGCAGAGCCTCATTTTTTATTCTTTCACATTCTCTCGTCACAGCTTGTGATTTTTTTAAATTATAATTCCGTTTACATTTGCCACTCACATAAATCTAAAATCGTATATCACTCCAAGATATATCGCTCTGTTTTATTACCTGAATACCGGCACTATGGCACTATAAGTAAACACTGGGGACCTCCAGAACCTCCAATGCCTGTAATGACCTAGATATTTTGTTTTTTTATTCTTCAGGTATAATGTAATGTATGCATATATTTTAGCATATTCGTTTGCAAAGATATAAGAATTGTACTTGGTGTTCTCTTTATTACAGTTATACGCACACATTGTTTTTATCCGAATATTTGTATGAATATTTATGCGTTAAAATATGTTTTATACAGTGCAAATATATTTAAGTGTTCACATTTATGTATGTTTTAATGGTGTGATTATTATTAATTATGTATTTTTACGGTGGACTATTTCCTTTCAGAAATACTTCATGTGATTGTGAGTGGCCCTCTAGCTTGTGATCATCATGTCACATTCTGTAACATTTATAAACTTCTCATCTAGTAAGTGAGTTCAGCAGAACCTTGGCAGAAATCTTGCCCAAGAGCTTTTGGAATTCATGGGGGGTGGGTGATGGATTAGGTCAGTTTAATTCTGGGGCATTCTTTTATTTCTGAATGAATCACCTGGATGATACCTTCTCCATCTATAGCCACACTGTAAATCATCTCCTTTGTAACCAAAAGGTTGCATGGAGGGCTGTGCTATAGTAGGTATTCCTGCAGAACGGTTCATTGCATCACTTGCTTCAGTAACATATTCAGTTGTATCAATGGATCATATTTATTCCAGGTGAATTCCAGATATCTGCTAAGCCAAACAGTAATGACATGAGCTCTTAGAATATGTTGATGTCATATCAAGATCATCAACCTTGTTAGGTATGAATGGATAACTTGAAGGGTTTCTTCTCCCGACTTATTTTTCCATAGAGTTCAATAGGATTGTTTGTCAGGAGAAACAACCCTTAAAGTGATCCATCCATATCTACTGTATATCTGGCAGCAGAGTGATGGTTTGAGGCTCGTTTGATGTATGCCGACCATGTATTCCATACTGTTCCAGCATAATTTACAGCTAAATCTAGTCCCACCCCCCACTTCCCATAGAGATCCATTCAAATGCAGAGAAGTTATAGTATCATTTGTAAGAGTACCAGAAAATAAGATATCAAGAGTCTCTTGATATTGTTGGGTCACAGACATCAGGAAGTCATGGAATGCAAAGGATATGCGAACAAATATGAAAAATAATTACTTTATTCTACATTATGTTAAACTGTCCAATATTTTTTGATGCCCGAAAATGGGACTATGTACAAAAGGTTCTATAATTTCTAAACGGTTCATCCGATATGGAAATGGATGAAAATACCCTCAGATTAAAGCTGACAGCACTTCAACCTCATTGTATCCTTTCAGACTCAAAGTGCGAGTACAGAACCAAAATAACAAAAAATGTGTCACTGTCCAATGAATTATGGTGCTCACTGTATATGTAGTTCATTTGTTGCCATATACTGTATATTTATAGTACCACTGCAACACAGAGGTGGGCTCAATAGGGTATTTCATTGATAATAATTTCAGTAATTCAGGACACAATCCAAACATTTTTGAGATCAAACATTTTAGAAAGGAACTTTAAGCAGTACTAGTAGGAATAGATAATGGAATTATACTGTAAGTCATATGTTGAAACCAGGACTATGTATCCTTTAGGACAAGATACAACAGATACTGCATTAAAGCATGGACTTCCTTGATGGCGATTCAAGGGAAGTGTTGTAGAGACATGTTGATTTAACAGTCGATGAATATGTGAATTGTTGTGAGCTCTGTGAGGGTACTAAATGCATGCCTGCTGAGACACGTTCTTAAGACTGACGCTTACCGTGGCAACAGACGTTGTGTAGAATGCTGATTGGCATGGATTAAGCTCTCCAACAAACAGATTGCGTCTCGTCAGGGGAGACCGGTTCACCCTGCCTTTTTGATTTCAGCTGCGAAGAATGAAAAGTGCTTCTATATGATGAATTCATTAGTTTCCTTGGCCTGGCCGCAATCTGTATCCTGCTGAGGCCGGAAACTGTGAAATGGAGTTATTGCTGTTAAATATGTAATTACACGCTTCAAATTTAAAATGCCATTGGGTGGACAGTTCAGCCACAACAATTCAGTCAGGCACTGGACAGCACATAAATGATCCAATATGGTTTTATATGGGACTGCTGACATTTTGCTGTTCATAGTTTTTGTTGCATCTTGAAATGGAGTGCTAAATAGAATCAAATTAATGTATTATCCCTTACACCAAAGCATCTGTCTTTTCTGTCTTGATAATGTGTAAGTGTATAAAAAAAACTATAATGTGTAAGTGTAAATAAACCATTATTTGTTCACTAAACACATATTTGCCTGCTGTTTAACATATTCCTACTTCCAGTTTTGCAATGCAATGTTGTAGTTGGTTGTTTGAATTATGATAGCTTGATCAGTTTTGATGACTATTGACTGTTTACTATTTCTTTTGATTAAAGGTGCGCTAAGATTTTAAGCATTATAAAATCGCAATGCTCAGTCATATCGATGATGCACTGGCAATTGTTGAAACCTTGGTCCTCTGCCTGTAGCTATTTATTATATTAATATGGATTCTGGACCTGGACATGACGCTCTTTTCTGTGTTGGGAGGGGTGGGTGCCATTTTCAATTCAAGCATGTTTCTTGCCCTCGACGGAGGTGAGCCGGCAGAGTTCTTTGATTTGTAAACACAGGACCGCAGCAAGGCTAAGCATCCCGCATAGTGCACCTTTAAATTTTGGTTCTTGAGTATAACACGGTGAGCTGAAGTGTTTCAAAAACTGAATTTACGGAGCCTGAACTGTAATATTCCCCAGATATGAGGTCTATACCCTGGGGTGAAAGTATGAAGTGATATTTAAAGGCCTCGGCTCTCCCTCTCCCTTTTACCGATTCGTTCCTCGCAACTCCGGTGGAAATGCAGTTTTTGAAACTTGGATAAATAAGGTGCAGTATATTTAACCCTCTGATCCACTGGAAACCTGCTGTTCACCAAGTAGAGGCGAAGTTGATAATATGAACATTCAAAAGTGGGTAAATCACATCTAAGTCAGTTCATAAAAATGTTTAAAAAAAAATAAAAAAAGGTATCTTTTGGTACCCATGTTGAGTTTTCCTACAAGTAGGATGTGGATATCATTGTGTTGTATGCGCGCTTTGCCCGGAGCTCATGAACAGCAGTAATTGGTTTGGCAAGCCGTAGCTAATAATCTGTTGCTGAATTTCTAGCCTGCTGGAAATTTTCACCAAATCGCATCCAGTAGTTGGTTTTAGGTGCCAAGAAATGTAATCATGCGGTAATGCAGTGTGCCAACTAGAAGCAGCTGTTTCTGTAGAACTATGGCAAAGCTCAGAAACAGGGCTGCAGGGGGGGGGGGGGGGGGGGAAGGTACAATTGCAAAAAAAATTGGGGCCGAAAAAATAATGGAAGATCAGGAACTCAGTGAGATGTGGTGAGAATGCAAAGGATTATCAGACAGACACCGACAGAACTGAAACAAGTGGAAAAGGCTTTCTAAGTGGACTGAAATAGCCTTGCTGCTGGCTAAACATGATCGTGGAGATGTATTCAGTCTCACCTTATTACGGGGATTACTCATTGGCAATAGAATGGCACTCTGCCGGGTGGAGATCCGAGGCGACAGATCTTGATTTGGAACGCAAATTGTTTGAAATCGAAAAACTTCCTACTTTTCGGTCCCCGCTTATTGCGCTTGTGAGAACCTGCGCACGGGTGAAGAAAACACAAAAACGCCTTTAGCTAAATGACCTTGTACCCTGTCAAACATTCACCTGTGCACAGGCCACTGTGACTGGCCTTATTGGCGCGTATCGGGGGCCCGTGTCATTAATGCCGCCTGAGTCTTGTAAAGGAAGTACCCCCCCGGGGTCAAACAAAAATGAGAGGAGAGAGCTCTCTCTCTCTCTCCCACGCCACACTGAAAGGACTTTCATCAGTGCTGGGGAAGGTCAGGGGAACTTCTTGAATACGTGTCCCTTCTTGTGATCTCTCGCTCGTCTTTGAAGCGCGGCGAAAATGACTCCTGCTCTCTCCGAAGACGGTAATCTTTTCTGTGATGTCTTCAAGGTGGAAAGCGGCTTTGCTCGAGTCTGCCAGGTAAATTTGGAGATTTTAATCCAGGGAACACTGCAAAGGACTGGCAAATAATCGGTTTGCCTGACCTGCATTTTTTTTTAGCAGCAATAATAATAAAAAAAAAACAGCTGAAGGGGGTGGTGGGGTCGAGGGTTGGGGGGAGGGGGGTGGTGGTGGGTGTCCCCACCGCACCCCGCAACAGATGACCCTTAGCGAGAAGCACTCATTTTGGTGTCATGCTCCAGTCAGACCAGAGTAATCCCTGTTTCCTGCTCTATTAGGCGCTCTCCTTTAAGCGTGGCTCGCGCGACGCTCCGCTGCACACCCTGTTCTCCCTACTTAATTTTAATTGCGTTTCGCTAAAGCCCCACGCGACCATCATTCTGGGCCCGATTACAGAGACAAGCCTCTTGTAATCGTCGTCTAAATTAAAAGCGGGGGGGGGGGAAAAGAAAGAAGAAAAACACCAGACAGAGCCAGCGTTCGCTGAAGATGAGCTAGCCCTGAGCCATTATCACGCCACAAGATATCATCTGTCATTTCCAGACCTTTCATTTCAAGAAAATAGCCAACAAAGGAAAGATAGGTCTCCTGATATCACTGCAGTGCAGGTATTCATTGTTTGTAATGGTGCAAATCAAGATGGTGCATCACTAGATAAAATAAACTAAAATGTGCCTTTGCCGAGGAACTGCAAATTTTGTGAAGAAACCCTGCTTGAGAACACGGACGTGGGGCACGATCTTGACCTCTACCGGTAAAAATGGACGGCCCCCAGACTATTGATGGAGCTGTCAGAGCAGACAAATGATCCGTGATCCTGAATGAGACAGAGCAATCCATAAATCAATGCAAACTGCTCATAAAACCTAGTTGTGGTTTTTTATCCCTGTTATCTGACAGCTGTATTATTTTTGGTATCTAATAAACACCGGCGTTGAAATGGTTGTTTTTTTTCTTCTTTTTTTCCCCTTCTTCTCTCCCCCTGAGATTGCCCTACATCACTAACGGACTCATCCAGAGGCTCCCTTCTTCTCTCTCCCCCTGAGATTGCCCTACATCACTAACAGACTCATCCAGAGGCTCCCTTCTCTCTCTCCCCCTGAGATTGCCCTACATCACTAACGGACTCAGCCAGAGGCTCCCTTCTCTCTCTCCCCCTGAGATTGCCCTACATCACTAACGGACTCATCCAGAGGCTCCCTTCTCTCTCTCCCCCTGAGATTGCCCTACATCACTAACAGACTCATCCAGAGGCTCCCTTCTCTCTCTCCCCCTGAGATTGCCCTACATCACTAACGGACTCATCCAGAGGCTCCCTTCTCTCTCTCCCCCTGAGAATGCCCTACATCACTAACAGACTCATCCAGAGGCTCCCTTCTCTCTCTCCCCCTGAGATTGCCCTACATCACTAACGGACTCATCCAGAGGCTCCCTTCTCTCTCTCCCCCTGAGAATGCCCTACATCACTAACAGACTCATCCAGAGGCTCCCTTCTCTCTCTCCCCCTGAGATTGCCCTACATCACTAACAGACTCATCCAGAGGCTCCCTTCTCTCTCTCCCCCTGGGAATGCCCTACATCACTAACGGACTCAGCCAGAGGCTCCGTTCTCTCTCTCCCCCTGAGAATGCCCTACATCACTAACAGACTCATCCAGAGGCTCCCTTCTCTCTCTCCCCCTGAGATTGCCCTACATCACTAACAGACTCATCCAGAGGCTCCCTTCTCTCTCTCCCCCTGAGATTGCCCTACATCACTAACAGACTCATCCAGAGGCTCCCTTCTCTCTCTCCCCCTGAGATTGCCCTACATCACTAACAGACTCAGCCAGAGGCTCCCTTCTCTCTCTCCCCCTGAGAATGCCCTACATCACTAACGGACTCAGCCAGAGGCTCCCTTCTCTCTCTCCCCCTGAGATTGCCCTACATCACTAACGGACTCATCCAGAGGCTCCCTTCTCTCTCTCCCCCTGAGAATGCCCTACATCACTAACGGACTCAGCCAGAGGCTCCCTTCTTCTCTCCCCCTGAGATTGCCCTACATCACTAACAGACTCATCCAGAGGCTCCCTTCTCTCTCTCCCCCTGAGAATGCCCTACATCACTAACAGACTCATCCAGAGGCTCCCTTCTTCTCTCTCCCCCTGAGAATGCCCTACATCACTAACGGACTCATCCAGAGGCTCCCTTCTCTCTCTCCCCCTGAGATTGCCCTACATCACTAACGGACTCAGCCAGAGGCTCCCTTCTTCTCTCCCCCTGAGATTGCCCTACATCACTAACAGACTCATCCAGAGGCTCCCTTCTCTCTCTCCCCCTGAGAATGCCCTACATCACTAACAGACTCATCCAGAGGCTCCCTTCTCTCTCTCTCCCCCTGAGATTGCCCTACATCACTAACAGACTCATCCAGAGGCTCCCTTCTCTCTCTCCCCCTGAGATTGCCCTACATCACTAACAGACTCATCCAGAGGCTCCCTTCTCTCTCTCCCCCTGAGATTGCCCTACATCACTAACAGACTCATCCAGAGGCTCCCTTCTCTCTCTCCCCCTGAGATTGCCCTTACATCACTAACAGACTCATCCAGAGGCTCCCTTCTCTCTCTCCCCCTGAGATTGCCCTACATCACTAACAGACTCATCCAGAGGCCCCCTTCTCTCTCTCCCCCTGAGATTGCCCTACATCACTAACAGACTCATCCAGAGGCCCCCTTCTCTCTCTCCCCCTGAGATTGCCCTACATCACTAACAGACTCATCCAGAGGCTCCCTTCTCTCTCTCCCCCTGAGATTGCCCTACATCACTAACAGACTCATCCAGAGGCTCCCTTCTCTCTCTCCCCCTGAGATTGCCCTACATCACTAACAGACTCATCCAGAGGCTCCCTTCTCTCTCTCCCCCTGAGATTGCCCTACATCACTAACAGACTCATCCAGAGGCTCCCTTCTCTCTCTCCCCCTGAGAATGCCCTACATCACTAACAGACTCATCCAGAGGCTCCCTTCTCTCTCTCGCCCTGAGAATGCCCTACATCACTAACGGACTCAGCCAGAGGCTCCCTTCTCACCACTTGGCTCCTCAGCTTCTGCTCTTCCAGAAGGGAAGTGCAGATAAGAGGAAAAGAGAGGCATTTCTTCACACTCAAGTTTCACTCTGAAGTTTTTACTCCTTTAAGTTGTGCTTTGTTTATTCCTGGTGTGTGTAATATTAAAGGCTGGGGTTTACTGATGATACACCCTCCTGTCACCTCTACTTTCCAAACCATGGCGATGCAAATGGAATGTAAATGACATGCAAATGACATGCAAAATGTTAATGCTGCCATAATTAGGCAATGCACCGGCGTACATTTTACAAATAATCTCACCTTTTAGATTTATATTCACTGTGAGTTCATATTTATTCACACCACAGTTATTAGTTATTTTTTTGAGTTGGTGAGGTGAGTGTTTGCATTACACTCAGGGTACATCACAGTCAAAGACGCATGGGGAACGCCACCTGATCCTTATGCAGGCCTCTTATTCGCTCGTCTGAAAGCCGCTGGCCGTTTTCTGCGGTAAGATCCACGTGGCGCAGTGCAGGACAGCTACACTGGAGGAGAGCAAAACCTTTTGTTTAAAGGCACTGCAGCCTATAGGCATTGAGTGAGTCGCTAGGGGGTGCTGATACAGGGTAACCTGAGGAACCCGGGCCAGTCTAATCCCACGATAATCCTGCACTCTAATCCAACAAATGACACTCCAGGTCACTCTCTGATAATGTCAATCCAGATTCGAGCTGATGATGTTTTGGCTACAGGGCTAAGCCAGGGTACTCGGCATGCACCTTTACTAGCAGAAGCGGCCACGAACCACAGAGCTGGCTTTTCCATTAACCACCTCTCATACATTCTGCTCCTTCACAATTCTTTGTTTGAGCTGTGAGCTTCTTTCCAGGGCGTGAACCAAAAAAAAAGTTCTGTCATCTGGAGATTGCGACGGCCAGCACAGAACATTGATTTTGTGTTCATTGAACCATTTCCTCATAGTCTCAGATGTGTGCTTTGGATCACTGTCACGCTGGAATGGCCATTTTTAGCCCATCTGGAGCTTGAGCTTCACAGCCAGCCTTATAGCAAAAAAGTTGATAGTAGTATAACT
This sequence comes from Synaphobranchus kaupii, assembly GCA_029718625.1. Lineage (NCBI taxonomy): Eukaryota > Metazoa > Chordata > Actinopteri > Anguilliformes > Synaphobranchidae > Synaphobranchus > Synaphobranchus kaupii. The sequence continues at coordinate 15,822,283 of CM056388.1, read as the reverse complement.
TTGCACCCCTTTTTCCCCAAAATCCTCACCCAGTTCTTCAGGACCAGAAGTTGTCAGAGAACCAAACATTAAAACTTTGTCCTTCTCTTTGTTTTGTTGCTTCAGAAATGGCTTCATCTGCAGTCAATAACAAATGTGCATTCCCGAGACGCTGGCCCGGATTCAATCAGCCGTTTTCCGTAATTTTGATTTACAAATGCATTGCAACCTTCTTGCGAGTATATTGGATGTAGGGATGAAAAACGTTTGATTCTCAATTTGATGAGTAACCCAGATGTAGAGATGAAAGCTCTTCAAGTTCAGATGCTGTTTAAATAATATCACTGCTATAATAAAATGTGCAGTTTCTAAGAATGATTATTGGCTCAGTCCTAACATTAAATATTCATAGAATGCACAATCTATTACTGTCACATAATTTAAGTTTTAGTGAGTAGCTATGTCATTTCTGACATTACAAAATGTTCACAAAATATTTTTTTAAAGTTCAGGACTCATCATCACCATTTTTTTTTTGCCACACATTTAGAGTAAATTGCAAATGGCAGCATAACTTTCATTCTTAAAACAATTTAGGTCCAAATAAGGTGATGTCATTTTATTCTGTGGTTGAGTGGAGTGTCCTGTCCCGTGGCCAATATATTTAAGTTCAGACGCAGCTTCACATTGCGGTGTGTGTACAAGGAATTTTCATTCCTAAAAACTGACATGAGTAATGCTATATTAATGTTATAGTTTTACCATGCAGTTCCATAACTACCATGTTTATTAAAAATATGTTACAAACAAGCATGGCTTTGTTAACTGATATGTTGATGAAAAATGCTCATTTATTAATACATTCACAAAAACTTGCACTCTCCACTCAATGTACGCCGTTTAAAATATAAAACAGTTTAGGACAGGTGCTGTACAGACTTTGTTGTCATGCAAGTTCAGTAGTCACCAAAATTATTTTGCCAAACTCTTGTCAAAGTTAAGGACAGATGGTGATTTAAACCAGGCCACAGTATCCTGACAATCACAGGTTTCCTTGAGGAAAGCCACCATCTCAAATTATTGCCCTTGAGTTTGAATTTGCCCCTGAACCACTTTTCTACATGCTGCGACCTCCTGGTGCCCTCCTCCTGGCAAGGTAATGGCTGCTCGCTAACTTTTTACCTTCCAGATAATGGGCTCTACTCTGAAAAACTGGCAGGTTCAGCTTTATGTGAATTGTATAACCATCCATTTTAACTTGGGGATGTCAAGTTTCAAGAGAACTCAGATTGTATTGGTGATGACAAAATGGTGTAATTGTTAGCAAGTGTTTTATTTATGCAAATAATATTTTATACAATGTTAATACAGGTAGTAGAAACTTCTATAATGTTGCAGAAGATTCTGTTACCTTTCAGACTTTGTATCTATGTGATGTAATGGACGTTAATTCAATTTATGAATGCAATGAATAGTAAAACTTTCAACGTTACTCTTATTTTTAAAGTTATATTTGTAGGGCTTGTCAGCTTCATTGGACAGCACAGTGTAGAGACAGGAAGAATGTGAGAGAGAGAGAAAGAGGGAGAGGGAGAGATATGCAATGTCGCCGCTCGCAAAGAGCATGTGGATGGTGCTCTTACAGGCTACGTCACCGAGACACCCCATGTTACTCATTTTTAATGTTTCAGCATAATCCCATACATGCATGCTTGTGTTCATATTAAGGCACAGTTTTGTTTTGTATTTAATCAACAGTGAATGCTTATGCTTCTTTATTTCAGTTCGTAAACTCCTGAAAATTACTGTTTTCATGTTAGTTTGAACAGATCAGAGCAGAAAAATCATCTCCTCAATGCATATTCAGAGGTTATGCCATATATCAGAATGTCACATTTGGATGTCACTATGTCACATTTGGATGTGAATATTCCGTTTTTTTGGCTCCCCTGGATTGTCAAATTCTAAAAAGCTGTAAGGGGCTGGCCCGTCCTCACACAGTGCCCAGGGGATGAGTAGCTCTCCAGTGAAAAGTTCAGACGATCCCGTGCTCTCATTTTAAAGGGCAAGACGGCATTTTTGTGGGTATCACCTTTCCAGCGAGCCCTTTCCCCGCACCTGCAGGAAAAGGGTAGAGGTCATGTGAGTGCACCAGCACGGGGTATTTCTGTCTGTTGAGAGGATTGTGGATGTGGTCTAAAGAGTGCTCGGCAGTCTGTGTCAGTGCAAGATCCTCGGTTTGACAGCAGTCACTCAACAAAAACCTCCCCTTGCTCTTGGCTTTTGGCTCTCTGCATTTGCTCAGACTGAGGCTCATGCCCCAGAGTTCAAACCGCAATCACATATCTGCATTAACCCCCCCCCCCCCCCCCCCCCCCCCCCCTTAGGAAAACAGGGGTGGTCTAGTACGGTTAACCTCAGCTCAACACACAGATCAATAATGTAGTGAAATATAATTACTAGAATATTTTTAAATGCTTTGGATAGCCCTTTCCAATGAGAATAATTCAGAATCTGTCAAATCCTAATATTGTTCAATATCCTCTGTACAA
>CM056388.1:15755280-15819252 GCA_029718625.1 Synaphobranchus kaupii | reverse complement strand
CTGAATGAGACAGAGCAATCCATAAATCAATGCAAACTGCTCATAAAACCTAGTTGTGGTTTTTTATCCCTGTTATCTGACAGCTGTATTATTTTTGGTATCTAATAAACACCGGCGTTGAAATGGTTGTTTTTTTTTCTTCTTTTTTCCCCCTTCTTCTCTCCCCCTGAGATTGCCCTACATCACTAATGGATTCATCCAGAGGCTCCCTTCTCTCTCTCCCCCTGAGATTGCCCTACATCACTAACGGACTCATCCAGAGGCTCCCTTCTCTCTCTCCCCCTGATATTGCCCTACATCACAAACGGACTCAGCCAGAGGCTCCCTTCTTCTCTCCCCCTGAGATTACCCTACATCACTAACGGACTCATCCAGAGGCTCCCTTCTCTCTCTCCCCCTGAGATTGCCCTACATCACTAACGGACTCATCCAGAGGCTCCCTTCTCTCTCTCCCCCTGATATTGCCCTACATCACAAACGGACTCAGCCAGAGGCTCCCTTCTTCTCTCCCCCTGAGATTGCCCTACATCACTAACGGACTCATCCAGAGGCTCCCTTCTCTCTCTCCCCCCTGATATTGCCCTACATCACAAACGGACTCAGCCAGAGGCTCCCTTCTCTCTCTCCCCCTGAGATTGCCCTACATCACTAACGGACTCATCCAGAGGCTCCCTTCTCTCTCTCCCCCTGAGATTGCCCTACATCACTAACGGACTCATCCAGAGGCTCCCTTCTCTCTCTCCCCCTGAGATTGCCCTACATCACTAATGGACTCAGCCAGAGGCTCCCTTCTCTCTCTCCCCCTGAGATTGCCCTACATCACTAACAGACTCATCCAGAGGCTCCCTTCTCTCTCTCCCCCTGAGATTGCCCTACATCACTAACGGACTCATCCAGAGGCTCCCTTCTCTCTCTCCCCCTGAGATTGCCCTACATCACTAACAGACTCATCCAGAGGCTCCCTTCTTCTCTCTCCCCCTGAGATTGCCCTACATCACTAACGGACTCATCCAGAGGCTCCCTTCTCTCTCTCCCCCTGAGATTGCCCTACATCACTAACGGACTCATCCAGAGGCTCCCTTCTCTCTCTCCCCCTGATATTGCCCTACATCACAAACGGACTCAGCCAGAGGCTCCCTTCTTCTCTCCCCCTGAGATTACCCTACATCACTAACGGACTCATCCAGAGGCTCCCTTCTCTCTCTCCCCCTGAGATTGCCCTACATCACTAACGGACTCATCCAGAGGCTCCCTTCTCTCTCTCCCCCTGAGATTGCCCTACATCACTAACGGACTCATCCAGAGGCTCCCTTCTCTCTCTCCCCCTGAGATTGCCCTACATCACTAATGGACTCAGCCAGAGGCTCCCTTCTCTCTCTCCCCCTGAGATTGCCCTACATCACTAACAGACTCATCCAGAGGCTCCCTTCTTCTCTCTCCCCCTGAGATTGCCCTACATCACTAACGGACTCATCCAGAGGCTCCCTTCTCTCTCTCCCCCTGAGATTGCCCTACATCACTAACGGACTCAGCCAGAGGCTCCCTTCTTCTCTCTCCCCCTGAGATTGCCCTACATCACTAACGGACTCAGCCAGAGGCTCCCTTCTCTCTCTCCCCCTGAGATTGCCCTACATCACTAACGGACTCAGCCAGAGGCTCCCTTCTTCTCTCTCCCCCTGAGATTGCCCTACATCACTAACGGACTCATCCAGAGGCTCCCTTCTCTCTCTCCCCCTGAGATTGCCCTACATCACTAACAGACTCATCCAGAGGCTCCCTTCTTCTCTCTCCCCCTGAGATTGCCCTACATCACTAACGGACTCAGCCAGAGGCTCCCTTCTCTCTCTCCCCCTGAGATTGCCCTACATCACTAACGGACTCAGCCAGAGGCTCCCTTCTCTCTCTCCCCCTGAGATTGCCCTACATCACTAACGGACTCATCCAGAGGCTCCCTTCTCACCACTTGGCTCCTCAGCTTCTGCTCTTCCAGAAGGGAAGTGCAGATAAGAGGAAAAGAGAGGCATTTCTTCACACTCAAGTTTCACTCTGAAGTTTTTACTCCTTTAAGTTGTGCTTTGTTTATTCCTGGTGTGTGTAATATTAAAGGCTGGGGTTTACTGATGATACACCCTCCTGTCACCTCTACTTTCCAAACCATGGCGATGCAAATGGAATGTAAATTACATGCAAATGACATGCAAAATGTTAATGCTGCCATAATTAGGCAATGCACCGGCGTACATTTTACAAATAATCTCACCTTTTAGATTTATATTCACTGTGAGTTCATATTTATTCACACCACAGTTATTAGTTATTTTTTTGAGTTGGTGAGGTGAGTGTTTGCATTACACTCAGGGTACATCACAGTCAAAGACGCATGGGGAACGCCAGCTGATCCTTATGCAGGCCTCTTATTCGCTCGTCTGAAAGCCGCTGGCCGTTTTCTGCGGTAAGATCCACGTGGCGCAGTGCAGGACAGCTACACTGGAGGAGAGCAAAACCTTTTGCTTAAAGGCACTGCAGCCTATAGGCATCGAGTGAGTCGCTAGGGGGTGCTGATACAGGGTAACCTGAGGAACCCGGGCCAGTCTAATCCCACGATAATCCTGCACTCTAATCCAACAAATGACACTCCAGGTCACTCTCTGATAATGTCAATCCAGATTCGAGCTGATGATGTTTTGGCTACAGGGCTAAGCCAGGGTACTCGGCATGCACCTTTACTAGCAGAAGCGGTCAGGAACCACAGAGCTGGCGTTTCCATTAACCACCTCTCATACATTCTGCTCCTTCACAATTCTTTGTTTGAGCTGTGAGCTTCTTTCCAGGGCGTGAACCAAAAAAAAAAAGTTCTGTCATCTGGAGATTGCGACGGCCAGCACAGAACATTGATTTTGTGTTCATTGAACCATTTCCTCATAGTCTCAGATGTGTGCTTTGGATCACTGTCACGCTGGAATGGCCATTTTTAGCCCATCTGGAGCTTGAGGTTCACAGCCAGCCTTATAGCAAAAAAGTTGATAGTAGTATAACTTTGCACCCCTTTTTCCCCAAAATCCTCACCCAGTTCTTCAGGACCAGAAGTTGTCAGAGAACCAAACATTAAAACTTTGTCCTTCTCTTTGTTTTGTTGCTTCAGAAATGGCTTCATCTGCAGTCAATAACAAATGTGCATTTCCGAGACGCTGGCCCGGATTCAATCAGCCGCTTTCCGTAATTTTGATTTACAAATGCATTGCAACCTGCTTGCGAGTATATTGGATATAGGGATGAAAAACGTTTGATTCTCAATTTGACGAGTAACCCAGATGTAGAGATGAAAAGCTCTTCAAGTTCAGATGCTGTTTAAATAATATCACTGCTATAATAAAATGTGCAGTTTCTAAGAATGATTATTGGCTCAGTCCTAACATTAAATATTCATAGAATGCACAATCTATTACTGTCACATAATTTAAGTTTTAGTGAGTAGCTATGTCATTTCTGACATTACAAAATGTTCACAAAATATTTTTTTAAAGTTCAGGACTCATCATCACCATTTTTTTTGCCACACATTTAGAGTAAATTGCAAATGGCAGCATAACTTTCATTCTTAAAACAATTGAGGTCCAAATAAGGTGATGTCATTTTATTCTGTGGTTGAGTGGAGTGTCCTGTCCCGTGGCCAATATATTTAAGTTCAGACGCAGCTTCACATTGCGTGTGTACAAGGAATTTTCATTCCTAAAAACTGACATGAGTAATGCTATATTAATGTTATAGTTTCACCATGCAGTTCCATAACTACCATGTTTATTAAAAATCTGTTACAAACAAGCATGGCTTTCTTAACTGATATGTTGATGAAAAATGCTAATTTATTAATACATTTCACACAAACTTGCACTCTCCACTCAATGTACGCCGTTTAAAATATAAAACAGTTTAGGACAGGTGCTGTTCTTAGAAGTACAGACTTTGTTGTCATGCAAGTTCAGTAGTCACCCAAATTATTTTGCCAAACTCTTGTCAAAGTTAAGGACAGATGGTGATTTAAACCAGGCCACAGTATCCTGACAATCACAGGTTTCCTTGAGGAAAGCCACCATCTCCAATTATTGCCCTTGAGTTTGAATTTGCCCCTGAACCACTTTTCTACATGCTGCGACCTCCTGGTGCCCTCCTCCTGGCAAGGTAATGGCTGCTCGCTAACTTTTTACCTTCCAGATAATGGGCTCTACTCTGAAAAACTGGCAAGTTCAGCTTTATGTGAATTGTATAACCATCAATTTTAACTTGGGGATGTCAAGTTTCAAGAGAACTCAGATTGTATTGGTGATGACAAAATGGTGTAATTGTTAGCAAGTGTTTTATTTATGCAAAGAATATTTTATACAATGTTAATACAGGTAGTAGAAACTTCTATAATGTTGCAGAAGATTCTGTTACCTTTCAGACTTTGTATCTATGTGATGTAATGGACGTTAATTCAATTTATGAATGCAATGAATAGTAAAACTTTCAACGTTACTCTTATTTTTAAAGTTATATTTGTAGGGCTTGTCAGCTTCATTGGACAGCACAGTGTAGAGACAGGAAGAATGTGAGAGAGAGAGGGAGAGGGAGAGATATGCAATGTCGCCGCTCGCAAAGAGCATGTGGATGGTGCTCTTACAGGCTACGTCACCGAGACACCCCATGTTACTCATTTTTAATGTTTCAGCATAATCCCATACATACATGCTTGTGTTCATATTAAGGCACAGTTTTGTTTTGTATTTAATCAACAGTGAATGCTTATGCTTCTTTATTTCAGTTCGTAAACTCTTGAAAATTACTGTTTTCATGTTAGTTTGAACAGATCAGAGCAGAAAATCATCTCCTCAATGCATATTCAGAGGTTATGCCATATATCAGAATGTCACATTTGGATGTCACTATGTCACATTTGGATGTGAATATTCCGTTTTTTTGGCTCCTCTGGATTGTCAAATTCTAAAAAGCTGTAAGGGGCTGGCCTGTCCTCACACAGTGCCCAGGGGATGAGTAGCTCTCCAGTGAAAAGTTCAGACGATCCCATGCTCTCATTTTAAAGGGCAAGACGGCATTTTTGTGGGTATCACCTTTCCAGCGAGCCCTTTCCCCGCACCTGCAGGAAAAGGGTAGAGGTCATGTGAGTGCACCAGCACGGGGTATTTCTGTCTGTTGAGAGGATTGTGGATGTGGTCTAAGAGTGCTCGCCAGTCTGTGTCAGTGCAAGATCCTCGGTTTGACAGCAGTCACTCAACAGAAACCTCCCCTTGCTCTTGGCTTTTGGCTCTCTGCATTTGCTCAGACTGAGGCTCATGCCCCAGAGTTCAAACCGCAATCACATATCTGCATTAACCCCCCGCCCCCCCTTAGGAAAACAGGGGTGGTCTAGTACGGTTAACCTCAGCTCAACACACAGATCAATAATGTAGTGAAATATAATTACTAGAATATTTTTAAATGCTTTGGATAGCCCTTTCCAATGAGAATAATTCAGAATCTGTCAAATCCTAATATTGTTCAATATCCTCTGTACAATATAAGCTGTCCTGATTTTTGGATGTTTAGGTTTTATCTTCTGGTACCACTTTAAACACTTCCCGTCCTACAGCACCACCCTAATGTTCTGAACTTAACGCAGCCCCATTACGACTAAAATCAACCTCATCTTTTTCATAGTAATTGAATGTGTATTGGTGTCCTGGAGTATACCATGGAAATGCACATATGAAATATGTAGAGCATTCTAATAGGAGTGATATAGAGTTATATCATATTTTCAGTTTGTTCTTCAAGCAGGAAATCAGGGCGCGGAGCCCCTACACTCTCTTTTGGCACCCGTGCACTCGTGCATGGCCTACATCAGTTAAGCAGCTCAATGAAAAACCATCACGGCAGCACATCATTGGCCTGACCTCCATTACACCCTTTTAACATCAGCCTTTTGAGACAATCCACAGCTGAAAACACATCAGAAGTAAATGACTCATTTGTAATGACTAAGGCAGGATCTCCCTTGATCGGATTATCTTTCCCAGTCCTTTATAGAAGGGAGGAATCTGGTAAAACATTGACAAAGTGTGGGACTGATGGAAAATAGATCAACAAGTTTGCTGGAATTGGACAGAGTTACGGCACCGCCAAGGACTTTAATGGAGACCTAAAAGGTCAAAAAATTAAATGAGTGACATTTAGTGATGATTAACATGGATTAAAAATGACAAGTCTGAACTTGCTATCTTTTGCATTGCTTTGTTTTTTAATGCACTTGAGTTGTAGAAAAGTTATTGATTTGTTGTCTGTTATACTGTCTCAAAATATACCTGTATGTCCAAAGGAAAAACAGCTCCTGTGTATTACAAAAATCTAAGTTCACTGCTTGTATGTCAGTTTAATGTAATTAAATATTCGCTTAATATGTCAGTTTAACCAAATAGCTGAATGTTGCCTTCAATCAATGATTTCCTCCAAAACACTGAACCCCTAAAACCAAACAAACCTTTTCTACTAACACGGTTTAACGTGCTGTAACTGTGTTAAACCAAACAGGCCCTTGGATAAATGCTTACATTAAATATTAATATTAGCCGGTAAAAAAGCGATTTTAAGTTTATGCTCACGTTTAATATGACCAGCTTGGTTAGATAGCTGTGACAGCTGCCAAGAGCTGGCAACAGTGATTAATCACCAGTGGGTGGACAGACCTTGTTAAGTTATTATTCTCTCTACGTCACAGAATCATAACATCTGCTACTGGTTGTCAAAAAAAGGCTTTATAATATGTTACGCAAAGCACAAAATTGCAATTTGAGTGTCCCCTTCAAAGCACAGCCTACTTCAAAATGTCATGCAAGCACCTCCACCATATGAAGTGAGTTGCAATTTGACTGTCTGTGGATAAAGGAGGAAGGAAAGAGGGAATTATGATTGGTCTGCCAGAGAGGAGCCATTCTGTGTATTGCCTCTGACATAGAGACAGTCTCCTGCTCCTCCAAGACACCCCTATACATACACAAGCTCATAAAGAAATCCCATTAATGGACTAAATGCACACTGTGTTCAGTGCCATAGGCATCTGTGCCAAGCATAATCCTATCAGCACCTGAATCCATCTCATGAGTGATGACACTTTGTAGTGCCTGTCTAATTATGAAATATCTTGGGTTATATCATCAATTATGCCTGGACAGCCAAGACTCTTATCTTACTTTCCTCAGCTATGGAATATAACCTATCTTTACCCTAAAAATAAATGACATGGGTTTATTGATTAATTTAACATATTCAGGTTTGATCTGTTTTGCAGTCAGCACAGCTGTGCCCAATGTTGCACCACAACAATGATTTTAATAAAGTGTTGGTTATTAGCGACAGTTTTTTTGCATCAATAATTATGAAGCAATAATTTTATAGCAAGCTAGCTACTTGTTTTGCCTTCCTTTTGAAAGTATAGCTAGTTGCCAGTAGCTTGCTATTACAGTGGGCAGGGCCACTTTGGCAGGACTGATGCTAAAAACAATGGCTACCTAGCTAGCTAGCAAACAAATGCGATCTCATTATTACTAAAAAATATGTCCCCTCATTACATTCATCAACATTACCTGTCAGGTTCACAGTTCTGTTGGTGGCAGTGGTCTGCTTGACTGGGACACATCGGACACACTTATTGCTGCAATTTTTTTTCCTACGGTGGAACGCAGTGCAGTTCTGCCTCATATTGATGTTGTGTACTAGCAAATGTTGCATTAAATTATAAGCGGTTCCTGACTTTGATGTCTGTATCTTAGAGAATTTTTTGGATTTGGCACCATTGCCATCTATTTTAGAAAAATGTAGTCAGGCATTAAAACGTGGTTGCCATGACATTATGACGGCTTTTAAAAACGCTGCCTCGGCTGGCTGTCTGCCTGGCTGAATTTTTCCCGCCATGTGGCTAATGTGAAAAGCCAATCAGGTGTCAGTTACTAGATATGACAGTCTTCAGTGGGAAACAAACTGATTAGCTGTGAGACAGACTGAGATTGTTTTGGGCTTGGTTTGTTGGATTTTTTTCTTTATTTCATCAAAACTGCAGTAGGTAACTTTCTCAACGGTCGCAATATTGTGAAAACATTTAGAAAAATCATAACACCCGTTGGCCCTGCCCCCCCCCCTGCTCTTCCACACACCTCGCCGTGAACGTGTGTCAATGTTTCTATAGCTAGATATATAGCTGGATTACAGGATTACAGACTAAAATTACTCTCGTTGCAGGTTATCAATAATGCAATAAAACATTTTCCATTTAGTCACCGAGCTCGGTAGCTAATAAAATGATGGCTTTGCTCAGCTCAGTAGTCAAAAGTTAGCTATCTACCTGATACTTGTTAGCTACATATATTTTTATACAAGTAAATTGTTGAACAAGGCTACCCTCTATCCCAGATTTACAGTTACCTGATACACCTAGCCCCAATTCGGTACTCAGCTGGTTTTACAATAGGAATACCTTTTTTTCTGGTGTTCATGATGGCTATAGCTGAATTATATAGCTAGACCCCAAATATATAAACTTATGCCAGGCTTTAGCCCCATTCGGCAATGCAGGAGCGAGTGAAACTCTTTCTCAACATATGCATCTAGCTGTACTGTTATGTCAACATGCAAGGTCAATCTAATTGTTGATTGGTTCAAGACGTGAAGTGGCCTATCTCTTTGATTGGTTCACGTTGTGAACCACTTCGTTTTGAAAACAAGAATTTGGGCCGAATCCCTTGTTTTACAATGCAGACTTTTAGGGTATAAACACAGTGTATTGTGCTGGATTTATCTCACAGCAGGTCTGTCTATGATTGCTACCAGTTAAACATGACCTTTCCCCTTTTCCTGTCTAAAAAAGAGTTACCTACTGCAGCTTTCAGAACTGAAATGAGGAAACGACTATTCTGACGTGTCTCGGTGGTCGGTAGTACCGAAGTAATTTGGTAGGTACCCAAAAGGTAGTGAACTTCGACATCCCGCCTTGGTCCTGGCATCACCCTCCCACAGCTGGGCCTTCTTTTGATTCTAAGACAGGTGTGCCCTGTAGGGTCCGGGGAAACTACACACTCCACCAACCCATGCGCTAAATACCTCAATTCACTCACAGCCCCCGAGGATTCAGGACTGGGGATTCAGGGGGATTCATTAACATTCTGGTGAGCACAGCATGCACCAGGACAGACGGGGCTGAAGAACCGCCGTCTATACACCCACTGTGTGAGTCTGCGTGGGAAGCCTGTCTGAATGCAGCCTGTACTATTCTTTTACTCACACTCCAAGTGAAATAAACAAGACTGGGGTCAAACTTCAGCCATGTCCATCCTGTAAACAACATTTTAGCGGTCATAATGAGAAAGCAAAAGTCTTGCGGAGAGACGTGCATCAGTCTCATTTAGGCCTGACGTTTAATTTGTATTCGGCAGGAGTTTCTACTTCTATTTCAGCTGCTGTATACAAGCAACTTGCAAATATCCATAACTTGATTGATTTTTAGAGTGACTCACTTCCCTTATTGCTTTGGAGAGTAGATCATGATTGAGAGTGGTGATTGTGGAATTGTAAGGGACAGCCTCCTGCTCTCTGATTGGTCGAGCGTTAAAGGCTGTTTTGCCACCAGTAACCTAAGACTCGGGGAAGATGTCTTTTCACAAACAACTCACAAGGCAGACCAGGCATATTTACGTGGATGGATAAATGGTCATTCAGAGCGTCATACATACTGTATTGGCCTTAACATGTTCACAGTTAACCCACTTTTAATCTGGTCTAGTATGCATTCTCCAAAGCATCACAATTTGTATGGAATTGTGCAATTGGAAAAAATAAATGTTCCATTTGTTCATTATAAATGAAATATGCGTGCTCATTGAGTTGTTTTTGCATTTTCATGTAATTTCAATGTAAACTGAAGTGTGAGTTAAACATATGGATGTAGCCCCTTTAGTGAACTTTGTTCAGTAATTCATTATGTAATACAAATTAAATTTGACCTCAGTAGTTCAAGTATGTTATAATGTAATACATTTTTCTTGGCACAGCAAATACATTTTATGGTGTCAGAGGAAGGTATGTTGATGTACAGTATATGTGAGAACACAGTATTTTATAGGTTACTTGGGACATGGAACAAAAAATCTGTTACCATTCTAGACATTCTCTGTTACTCATTACTATTGACATAAATTATCCTCAGTATATCACTCTAGAAAAGCAATAATATCTAATGTTATAGTCCTGAAAATGTACTGCAGTTATTCCTTTATAATGGTACCAAAACTGTGCCAGACAAGACACCAGACAGTGTGAAGATTGTGGGCCAGGCCGTGCTTGTGGATTTTGGTAAAACTGTCATTTTCTCTCATTTTCACTGTCATTTATTTGTTTTTTTTCTCTTTACTGAATCTATCATCACGGTGTGTTTGTGTTGAGATGCCAAGGGCCCACATGCATGATTGTGAGTGCGGGAGCAGGGTTGATTCGGTACATCGTTTATTTTTTTCCTCCTGAGCATATCTCTAGCCCTTTTCACACTTGTAGCCATGTGCAGAAGTCTGTACTATAGAACTGTACTATACATGCACATTATATGGCAAGGCGTTGGCTGTTATGATTCACATTTTTCTTCATTAGCAAGCTAGATTTACCAAGATCATATCTCATCAAGCTTGTTCAGATAACAGTTACTGTCACCATCATGTGTCAGTGCTATCAACCTGGTAAAATACTGGGTAATTCTTGGTTGTGTGAGCAAGAGAAGCCACTAGATTGCCGGAACAGTTACAGTTTCTCATTTGCTTGAACCCAGTTGTCCATTCAGAAGTTACATTTTCAAAACCGTTCACACACAGGCCTAAACTGAAAGTTGCTGGCCAAAATGACACATTTTCTTTGCAAAATGCTTTAACACTCACAAAACATTAAAAACATGCAACAAAAGCAAATATTTCCATCAACGTGACGTTCATTATGGTACAGCTTTTGTACTGCATTCTTTCTTCACCAAAGAACCAATAAAGAATTTCACCCAAACTCAGAAACACATTTATTTATTGAACTGCATCAGATTTTTCCATGTCATTCTACCCTCTAGCGTTTCATACATGGTCCAGCCTCCTGCGAAGAGTGCACTGGCAGAAGTGTGCTGTTTAATGTGCATTGATTAGCAGGACGCGAAAAATATCCACTATACTATTTCCAAACCGTATTGTGGAAGTGTCGTAAGCAGGTCATAAGACGTCCCACCAGTGTTGCCATGTCCGCGGTTTTACAACTAAATTGGGACACTTTCAAAGTGCAGTCACGGGTAAAAATGAAAAGTCCCAAAGCACGCACTTATTTTTAAATGTAAAAACATGATGATAAATTGGCTAGTTTTGAGTCGCCATTTGGCTGGAAAGTCTTACCCTGCGCCCCACTCTTGCGCTGCCATGTCGCGTGTTGTTTTTGTTGTATTTGAAGGATAACGTCAGCGAAGCTGCGCCTCATTTTTCAAAAACGAAACTTCACGTCATATTCATGTGACCAAAATGTTTGTGTACTTCTTGAAAAGTGTGCTCCCGAATGTACTCAGCGAAACCCCGGAAGTAAGTGTGTCATCCGGGTGTTTGAAGTATACTGCAATTTGAAAAAGAATTTGTGTACTCTACGACTTTCTCGCCCTATCTACTCACCAAGGCTACTCAACAGTGTGGAAGAGTGCTGATTCGGACACGGCCCTAGTCTTGTTTCCATACTTTTCAAACTCAGAAATGCTGAATACTATAAATAAAAATAAAATAAACATAAAAGCAACCAAAGAAAACTTATGGGTGGAAATATCCAAAAAAACTAAATAAAGAAATACTCTGAACTTCACATTTAGTCCATCCGTTCCTGACGATTAGGCCACAGGTTCTCATCAACATCGCATTGGATGTTTTCGCTTGCAATGCACCGAGGGAAAAACCTCCTTGCATGGCGTATCCATCCCTGGCGGCCCTCTGCACCTATTGCCAAGCAACCAGCATTCATTGCCTCCAGGAGGGACATCTGGTCACATGGCCGGTGATCATATACCTTCCATCTGCAAGCAGAGAAGAACTCCTCAGTTGGGTTCAGAAAAGGACAGTATGCTGGGAGGAATTGAATCAACATACGGGGCTGTGCTGCAAACCATTCATTCACAAGGCGAGAGCGGTGGAAGGCAACATTGTCCCAAATGATGACATACAGAGTCATGCCAGGCCTCAACAGCCCTCTCACAGGTGGAACCAGTCTTTCATTCAGTGCATCAAAAAATGTGATGAGGCGTTCTGTATTGCATGGGCTGATAGTTGGTATGTGGCAAAGTTGGCATCATTGGAGATGGCAGCATGCATGGTGATATTGGCGCCCCTCTGACCTGGCACTGTAACAGTGGCCCTCTGCCCAATGATGTTCCTGCCGCGTCACCTCACTTTAGAGAGGTTGAAGCCGGCTTCATCCACATGAATGAATGTGATGTGCCCCTTCAGCTTCAAGCTTCATTGTTCTCTAAGAAAAAAGCTAATTCATAAAGAAAATTATTCCAGTTGCATGTAACTGTGTGGTATGACAAGGCATTACAATAACAAATCCTTACCTACACATACTGGAGTCATGATGTCAGAGTTTGGAATGGAACTCTGTTCAGCTGCTTCATTCCGACATGGTTTCGTGTAAGGACTCGATCAATAGTAGCCAAACTCACACTGTTGATATTTCTAAATGCTCCCTGATCTGCAATTACTGCTGCCTGGATTTCACGCAGTCTGATCACATTGTTTGCCACGACCATATCTACAATGGCAGCCTCCTGTTCAGCACTAAAGATTTTTCCTCTCCCACCAGTGTGTGGTAGTCTGGATTCTATAAAGTAAATGCAAAAAGCATGTCAGAATTGACATTATGACAGTCACATAAATGGGATTGATGAAACAACTGCATTACTGTAGACAGTTTGTTCTGCCAACAGGGCAATACAGTAAAGCTGAAATACAGTGGTATACAGTAACATTGTGACTTACCTATTCTCACTCCGAAAAAGTCTGACAATAGATGCCACGGTGCTCCGACTCAGAATGGGCTGGACCCTTTGTCCAGCCTCTCTAAAGGACAAGCCATGATTGATGACATGGTGAATAATTGTTGCCCGAATTTCATTTGAAACTTGAGCTGTATTTTCTCCTCTTGCTGCGGCTCCTCCAGCATGTATGCAAACTCCTCTTCCTCGGGCCCCTCTGCCATGGCCTCTTACTCTCCCTACGTGCCTTTGGCCTCTTCGATCCATGCTTGCAAATAGCAACACAGAGGTGGCATCTTTTATAGATGGATAAGGACTGATTTCTGATTGAAGAGTTGTGCAAAGGAGTTTCACACAGGTGCATTAGAGATTCATAATTATGCAAGTAATTTCTATCACCTGTGAATAGATGTTTTCCTTATGTTTTTTCCAATAGAGTTGTGGGTCTTTCTATGAGAACTGTGTTAACTGTTTTGAAAAAGGGTGTGAAAAATGTGTGAAACCAGTGAAAAAGTGTTAACACGTTTGCAAAAGAAGACTTCTGCTGTGCTAAGAAGGTGATGATGAAGATCAAGTGGATCCCAGTTTCATTAAGCGTGTCTTAGCAATCGAGAAAAACTGTAATATGGTTTCACGTTCTGCACATGAAAGCAGCTACACTTCAGATTTAATGCGCCTCCATCGCAGTCAACTGAAGCCTCACAAGTTTCACAAGCAGCAGGCTTGGGTGTGTAAAATGTTTGTTGTTATTTTTTTTCTCCCTTTGTGGCTCCCTTTATGTTTTGCCGAGCACTCCAAATAACATACTGAAATCTTCTTCCTTCCAGGAGTGTCCATTAAAAATGTACAATTTAAATGTCACCATCTCAAAAGGCTTGCAGCACGGTCCACCCAGGAACAGCAGTGGCGGCAGCATTTCATGCAATTTCAATAATTAACGACAAATGTGAAATGACCTATATGTGTGTGTGTGTGTGTGTGCGTGTGTATGCGTGTATGTGTGTGCAGTTGTGCGTGTGTGTGTTTCTTTGTTTGTGTGTGTGTGCGTGTGTTTAAATATTCTTATCTATGCGGATGAGAAGTCTTCTTAAATGTCATCTCAAGCTGTTGCCATGGTTTTGTCAATCATGACTCAGTATTTAAGCGGACTGTTTCCGCAAAGGTGATGACTTCCGCATTGCATTTGGCCAGATCTCACTTTGGGTCATAATCCCACTGAGGGATCAAAAGCAAACGAGGGTCATCTCTTTTTCTCCTTTGTCTGCGCTCTGGTTATGTTTAATAGCCTCTTCATATGATGGTTTAAGTTGCTGGGCGGATGTTGCTGTGATTTACAGTGTTATCTTTGCACTGCGCGCTGGCAGACGTTTCTGTAGGTTGGATGAAGCCGAAGGTCTCTGTAGCTGAGCCATTTTCAGGCTACGTTTACACTCATCTTTTCATTCAACCTAAATATGATTTTAATCATATCTGCTACAGATGCCTTTCTCAGATCTAGGTCTAAACTGTATTTACACCCCGGTCAGGCCACAGTGCAAATCTACAGATCAGATGCTGCAATGACCTCTGCCTTCCCCTCTGTCTCTCCCTGCGCCTTACGTCCCTCCAGAATTTTAATCGCAAAACACTGCAATCATGGTGATATTAAGCATATTTCAGAGTGAATAATGCCATAAATTCCTTCAGATATGATGGATTGTTGCGTAGACAGCTTCTTCTGCTCTATACTGTATACGATGAGAGCAACAAAGCTGTCACTAAAGGTTTTTACAAGCCCTGCCAATCAATGGCACTTTAGACAAGTATCCTTTATGCTCGGGGCCTGGCTCCAGCATCACCATCAGTAAAGCCTTGCTCTATGGCTGAATGAAAAGCATCACCATCAGTAAAGCCTTGCTCTATGGCTGAATGAAAAGCATCGCCATCAGTAAAGCCTTGCTCTATGGCTGAATGAAAAGCATCACCATCAGTAAAGCCTTGCTCTATGGCTGAATGAAAAGCATCACCATCAGTAAAGCCTTGCTCTATGGCTGAATGAAAAGCATCACCATCAGTAAAGCCTTGCTCTATGGCTGAATGAAAAGCATCACCATCAGTAAAGCCTTGCTCTATGGCTGAATGAAAAGCATCACCATCAGTAAAGCCTTGCTCTATGGCTGAATGAAAAGCATCACCATCAGTAAAGCCTTGCTCTATGGCTGAATGAAAAGCATCACCATCAGTAAAGCCTTGCTCTATGGCTGAATGAAAAGCATCACCATCAGTAAAGCCTTGCTCTATGGCTGAATGAAAAGCATCACCATCAGTAAAGCCTTGCTCTATGGCTGAATGAAAAGCATCGCCATCAGTAAAGCCTTGCTCTATGGCTGAATGAAAAGCATCACCATCAGTAAAGCCTTGCTCTATGGCTGAATGAAAAGCATCACCATCAGTAAAGCCTTGCTCTATGGCTGAATGAAAAGCATCACCATCAGTAAAGCCTTGCTCTATGGCTGAATGAAAAGCATCACCATCAGTAAAGCCTTGCTCTATGGCTGAATGAAAAGCATCGCCATCAGTAAAGCCTTGCTCTATGGCTGAATGAAAAGCATCACCATCAGTAAAGCCTTGCTCTATGGCTGAATGAAAAGCATCACCATCAGTAAAGCCTTGCTCTATGGCTGAATGAAAAGCATCACCATCAGTAAAGCCTTGCTCTATGGCTGAATGAAAAGCATCACCATCAGTAAAGCCTTGCTCTATGGCTGAATGAAAAGCATCACCATCAGTAAAGCCTTGCTCTATGGCTGAATGAAAAGCATCACCATCAGTAAAGCCTTGCTCTATGGCTGAATGAAAAGCATCACCATCAGTAAAGCCTTGCTCTATGGCTGAATGAAAAGCATCGCCATCAGTAAAGCCTTGCTCTATGGCTGAATGAAAAGCATCACCATCAGTAAAGCCTTGCTCTATGGCTGAATGAAAAGCATCACCATCAGTAAAGCCTTGCTCTATGGCTGAATGAAAAGCATCACCATCAGTAAAGCCTTGCTCTATGGCTGAATGAAAAGCATCACCATCAGTAAAGCCTTGCTCTATGGCTGAATGAAAAGCATCACCATCAGTAAAGCCTTGCTCTATGGCTGAATGAAAAGCATCACCATCAGTAAAGCCTTGCTCTATGGCTGAATGAAAAGCATCACCATCAGTAAAGCCTTGCTCTATGGCTGAATGAAAAGCATCACCATCAGTAAAGCCTTGCTCTATGGCTGAATGAAAAGCATCACCATCAGTAAAGCCTTGCTCTATGGCTGAATGAAAAGCATCACCATCAGTAAAGCCTTGCTCTATGGCTGAATGAAACTCCTCCCTCTCGAACAGAGAGCGTTTTCACTGGGAGGAAGGAACAGAAATAGAGCAGCCCGCTCTGCTGCAGTCACGATGAAGGTTGAGCGCCGAAAACTGTTCACAAAGAGCAGCACATCATGAGTTATTCTCCCTGATGCGCTGCGTGTCGTATACGCATCGGTAATGGCTAGTAGGCGATGACGCGTTTCCATGATTTCCTGTTTACTTTCCGAGCTGCGGCATGCACTTTAGGATGCATGCAGGACTGAATCACCGCGAGGAGTACCTGCAGCGATTATAAATGCAGATGTTCACCTCTGGGGAATTGATCGGAGGGGAATAAGGCTCCGCTCACACCCTCGGAGAGGCCCTGTGAGATATGGGAAGGGATTCGCATGTGTGGTGATGGTGATAAGCCGAGAGAGGGCACACGCCTCGCTGTGCGTTCGCTCTCCATTTCCAGCAAGTTGCATTGATTACCGGACAGGTTTTCCTTCAAAACCTCCCGTGCTAAATCCCACGCCCCGGTCAGTTCCTCAATAAACATTGCTCTGTAAATTAGGCCATTTTTCTTCTTATTGTGTTCTATGTAAAATATAAATGGATTGCTCATGTTTGGAGAAAAAAAAAAAACAGTTATACATAGATTTTAGTAACTGCATATCCACTCTCAACGTTTTCAGTAAAGATGAATCAGATCTTTCAACTTTTTGCCTTTATTAGTGCATTGGTGTTAAATACTGATGGCAGGCCTATATTGACCTTTGAAATTATTGTTACGGCCCGGTCTAGAGTCAGACCGTAGCAAGAATAAAGGAGGCGAGAACAAAGCAATTATATGGAATTTTATTGGGATAAGCTTCAGGAGTTGACAAGGCCAAAATAACAAACAAACATGCGCTCCCTGAGAGGGGGAAATGTATAACTAACCTACCAAAAGAGAAGAAAATAAATACACAGATCTTCCCTGTCTCCCTATCTATCACACACAGAATGAAAAACAGTAACAACAAACAAAACGTTACTGTTTAGCTACGTCCCAAGCTTCACCAGTGAACACCAATATACGAAAACAAATACTTCACAACTCCTTACACATACAATATTTACAAAGATATACAATAGCAACCAGAGCAAAGGGGAATAGACAAAAGTCGGAGTCAAGGGACAATCGATAAGTCAGACACACAATCGGCGAACAGAACAAAAAGGGAATAGACGGAAATCAGAGTCAAGAGAATACAGCGAGGGTCATACACAATCAGCGGATAGAAAGGAGTAGGAGAATACAGCGAGGGTCATACACAATCAGCGGATAGAAAGGAGTAGGAGAATACAGCGAGGGTCATACACAATCAGCGGATAGAAAGGAGTAGGAGAATACAGCGAGGGTCATACACAATCAGCGTATAGAAAGGAGTAGGCGTAAATCGGTGTCAAAAGGAAAAGCGGTAAGGGTCATACACTCACGAGCAGCGAACAGAACAGAAGGGCTAGGCACAAATCCGAGTCGAGAAAACAAACAAATCATGCACGTTATCAAAAATCGAAGTCGTAACAAAAATAGCAGTTCAGAATATATCGGTCTCCCGAATGCTGAACTGGCGCGTCTTTTCAAACGGGAGTTGTCCAATCAGGTAACAAGGAGGGGTACACAGGGTGATGCAGGACGGAGGCAGAGACGGACCTGAAACTATTTAAATAGAAACTAACAGACGGAACAAAACATACCACTAAGGTCGTAACATTATTAATTTAAGGTATAAACTTCAACAATTAGTGATGCATTATTACTAGTAGTGTAGGATCTGTTATTTCTCCTATCTGTCCTGTGCCAGTTATAAATAGGCTCTTGTGCCAAAAGTGTAATGTAATGTTCAGTGGTTAGGGGAAATTGTTCATTATTATGTTCATTCACATGTAAAGCACCTCTGTTATTAACAGGCAGCGGTGGTAGCTGAGGTATAATTTTGCTCAGCATGCGTCTATTTTTGTACGTTTCCGGCCTAAGTGGAATTTTGATGAATCAGTGGGCGTCCATCTCTGCCCCCGGAGGTGGACGAGGGAAAACTGTCTCCGGTCCTCGGCAAACACAGAGTCCCCCCCGTAGCTCTCCCACATCCCCACCCCCCCTCCAGCGTAGCTTTAACCAAACATAAATCAGAAGCATTTGATTGGACTTTCTTTTGAAAGAAAGGACTCGGCTGTGACATACTAAAAGATTTAAAGGTACATTCTAACGCGCACATGCGTGCCCATTTCAGCTTTTCAGAGTTGGTGGACGGTAAGCTGCTCGGTCAGCAAACTGTTCATTCCTTCACATAGTGTGAGCGTTCGCTGTTCATAAATGTTTGATTTGCTTGGGACGTTACCAGTCTTTGCGCGGTAAACATGTCACACGTGGAAGTAAATACATAAAGGATAGACAGGATTTAAATAAAGGATAAATACAAAGAAATAAAAAATGTGCTTTTAGGTTTGGCCATAAAACTTAAATTAAACTGCTCCACATCTTCTATAGTTCAGCTTTAGGTAGCTAAATAGTATAGGCATATATTCAGTGCACTTGTGTTTTTATGCAGTGGATGGAGCCATTGATCGCAGTGGTTAATTCGCAGGCTTTCGTCTAATGTAATGCTGCTGAAGACTTAATGGATGCAGGCCATATGCTAGACAAACCATTCCATCTGCTTTATCATGGCATTAATTGCTTTTTTTATTATTGTGACAGGTCCCTGTTGCATAATTCATTAATGTGATTTACACAATCAGGGAAGACAGTGACAAGTTTGCTGCCAAGAAGACGGGATGTCGAAAACAACCTTCCTGTATTAGCAAAGGCACATTATGCATTCTTAAATCGGAAGACCCTCCCGCGGCGATGTGACATTTAAAGTTGTCTAATGTGCGCGCGTCGACGGCAGTCGGGATTACGACATGGGACATTAACAAGGCGAACACGTGTGTGAAGAACTTCCTCTACCGGTAATATGATGGATTGGTGATTACGTGCCTAATCTGCAGCTTCCTCGTCTCTGGACCCGGTCTGTCTATGTTTCATTTACTGAAGGTGACATTCTCCGGCTGTTCCCTAATTCACTGAAACATCCATTCCAGTTTGAGTGTAATATCGATGATTATGAAAGTTGCTGACCAAACGGTCGCTTTACCTCATTTTCCGTTTCAGCCGTAAAAGTGGTCTGTGAAAAGATGAGTCATGATGTAGCCTACTGCTCTTTGTAAACATTCATTCAAAAGAAGCAGAAGGAGCTAAGCTGAAACCTTACTGATTTAAAACCTCCTGCTCTGTATTTGAAGCGGTAAAAAAGTGTTACCTCAACTTCACCCCTGCCCCCCCCCTCCCCTTCCCCCTGTATCCTGGCTGTGTGTTTCTGTATAGGTTCTCCATCCCATTATCCTTACATCATCTGAGTGCCAAGTGCTTTAAACAGCAGCTGCTGGAGGGGCAAGGGGAAAGACCAGGGCTTGTAATTTCCCACCGCCGCGTTCCCCTGGCCCGTGTGTGATTTGCATTGTTATTGGATTTGTGTTGTGTCCCATGAATGTCAATAAGAATCTCAACCGCCTGCTTTTTTTAAACTTTATTACCTTCCAATCTCTCTCTCTCTCTCTCTCTCTCTCTCTCTCACTTAACACTTTCATACTTTGTCTCACACTCTCTCTCGTCATTTTCATCTTCAGATGGTGATGGGTACCAGGACCACTGTATAGACGATGCCTGTCTGAAAATTGCCATGTACCTGATCAAGCCCGGGTAAGGCGAGGTAACCACACCCCTTGATGTCCGTGTCCGTGACGACCGCTTAGGTGTGTGATGGGTACCGGGAGGTGGTCGGCATGTGATGGGTACCAGGGCTTGGATGGTGATGGGTACCAGGACCACCTGCTTCCAGTCTGTATAGACGATGCCTGTCTGAAAAGTGCCATCTACCCGATCAAGCCTTGGCAAGGCGAGGTAAGCGCACCCCTTCCCGTCCGTGTCCGTGACGACTGCTTAGGTGGGTGTGTTCGGCATGGTGGCATCAGAGAGCAATGTCATGATTATGACCGACTGGATCACAGCAAAAAACGTAATCGCTGAGAAACCCGGCTCAGGCAAAGCCTGAATAATAAAGGCGGCATTGATTGTGCACAGAAAGCAGAAGTGGCACGCTCTCCCAGCGAATGGCTTTCACGTCACCAAACGCAGTTTGACGCACGCCGGAGAGAACGGTTCGTAGCACCCCGTCCCGTAATTGCACCCTCGTCTTCAGGATTGGCGTAACGGCCTTGCAACCTTTTTGTCAGCACTACAATGGGAAATCAGTCATTTCAAAGCACGGTTCTGCGGAAAATTGTGAGGATAATTGTGTGGCGCTTTGGAATCTTTCTTGTCGGGCGCTTGTAGGACACACCTGCCTTTGTGCGCCCGTCACGGACGACGGTGTCCATTCACCGCGCCGCTTCGCAGTCTGAAATGAGGACCGCCGTATAAGGCAGTGCCTGCGCGAGTACGAACAAGAGCCGTCAGAGGGGAACTGGAGAGTGTCAGATTGCTGGCAGCCCCGCCAAGGATCGGACGGGGCTGCAGCGGGTGATATAATTGCGCTGGAGGTGAACACGAGCTGCTGCTGTGTCCACGGTAGCGCGAAGGCCCCCCGTCCTCCCCTCTGCTCCCATTTCCGCCCATATCACTTGCTCTCCCGTCGATCTTTCGACTCTCCAGCTTATTCACCGTTTATCTTTTAAAATCAGGGTCATTTACTTCTAGTTTTAAAGAAGCACGTCGGTGACTGTGCTCGTTTGTTCGCAGATAGGAAAAGCTTAAATTCAAACCCACATAAACGCAGTCTCTGCACCTGACTACCTGAGCGGGTTTTTGCCTTTTTCTTGTGTGTGAGATTGCTGGTTCCTTCTTAGCTTCTTCAGATTGCATCGGATAACCTGTCTACAGCACCGGTAAAAGGCGGCTCCGTGTTCCCTTCCGCACAACGGTGAGGGTCCTTGTTGCCGTTTCATTGATTCAGTCTAAGAATAAGCCCTGTTACGGCAGGACCCAGACGCGTCGGTGTTGATATTAGCCTCTCGGCTTTCCGAACACGGGGAGGAGAGATGGGGAGGCTCAGGGATGCCCTGGGGTTGGATTACACCCTAAAACGTTTTTTTCAGAGGAAGCCCATCCATAATTCATGTTTGGACCTCAGAAGCAGCGCGGGCTCTGGAGACGGGGGGACAAGCGCTGGAGGGCCTGTGCGGAACAGCAGGATCCCAGCCTCATTTCCCCACAGCCTTAACGGGGACATGAAGCACTCGGTAAAGTGGCTCTGGTTCATTAGCTTTTTACCTTAAATGAGATATGACCGCGCGCTCAAATCTCAAACCGACCCGTATTTGCTGGAAAAGGAAGTTAAAGTTTGCTTTTCTTCCCAATAGGGCGCAGCCATTTTGGAACAACTGCGGCCGTGACGTCAGGTTGGTTGGTCTCGGCTGCTCAATGTATTCCTATGGGAAAATAGCTGACTTTCAATGAACTCAGCGATGTATCATGAGGAAAGAATAAAACAAAAAACACACAACAAAACTTACCAAACAAGACTTAATTTAAAACTCAATTTTGACTAACTCCTTCTGGCCATAGGCTGTAGCCTCTGACTGCTACGTCGCTGCCTTGCCTTGATGTAGAACGTGACGTCACGCTCGCTTCACGGTTCTTTACTTGACAGCTGTCACACTAGTGGGATGGAGCCCTCAAGCAAGAAGAGGTACAAGGGGGGTCATTTTGGGAAGAATGTCCATTTCCATGGTTTTCCACTGAAGCGACAGGCGGTTCTCAATCGCCGGGTAGCTGGTCTGAAAAGACCGGACCCTCCGGTTAGCCCTGACGCTAGAGTTTGCAGTGAACATTTCACTGAGGAAGACTACATAGAGAAGTGGGGTTTTGTGTCTGACATGCTGGTGGTTAGCCGGACCAACAGACTGAAACCAGAAGCTGCTCCATCTGTTTTTAATTTTTCTAATTATAGTGTGGGGTCAACAGGTCGCCCGACCCAGTCCAGCATCAGTGAGGCGGCTGTGAGCCGCAGAGGGAGGGCGTAACAGCGAGCTAGCCAGGCAGTGCTGAGACAGGTACATAGTTTAGCAAATTAGGTGGAACAGGCACATCCTATACTGGCACACTGTAGTCTATACTGTGCCACTGCTGACTCAATTACATCTATTGTTTAATAGTAACGTTATACACTGCCCGGCCAAATAAAAAGTCGCACACTCTAATATTTTGTTGGACCGCCTTTAGCTTTGATTACGGCGCGCATTTGTTGTGGCATTGTTTCGACAACCTTATGCAATGTCACAACATTTATTTCCATCCAGAGTAGCATAAGTTTTTGGCCGAGATCTTGTATTGACAACGGGAGAGTCGAACCACTCCGTAAAGTGTTCTCCAGCACATCCCAAAGACTTTCAATGGGGTTAAGGTCAGGAATCTGGTGGCTAATTCATGTGTGAAAATGATTCCTCATGCTCCCTGAACCACTCTTTCACAATTTTAGCCCGATGAATCTTGGCATTGTCATCCTGGAATATGCCCATTGATGGGATAACCTGGTCATTCAGTACATTCAGGTACTTTGCTGACTTCATTTTATTGCTGCATAATGTTGCTGAGCCTAGAACTGACCAACTGAAGCAACCCCAGATCATAACACTGCCTCGTACAGAGGCTTGTACAGTGGGCACTATGCATGACGGGTGCAATGGCGACTTTTTTTTTGGCCGGGCAGTGTATGAACAACATAGTAGCTGATCACAGGTGATATGTTCCCACTCGGACAGTATAGCCTAGATAATTTATAGGCTACTCGGTGACATACAAAACTTAGGAAGCATAACAATGTGTAACGTAGTCTAATGTTATACACAGTGACATTCGGCACATTTTGCCAGAGCTAATCACACAACTCCACGCGTATTAACATTACAGCAGTGTGGTCTCAATAACTGAAGCGCTAATGTTACTTTGTGAGCACTGGGATATTTAACATTACATTAACATACATAGCTAACGTTAAGTTAGCACAAATGCATTTGTTGCTGCTTTTGGGCTTCGGAAAAGGGGAACAAATTACTCCTCCCTCCAATCTTTCAGGGTACCCAGTATAGGTATTACAGGGTCCCCAAGCACATCTTTTCACCATCCTGTCTGATTTAATTTAACGATTTTCAGTGAGCTACTGCCATCTTTCCATTGGTTTCAATGCACCTTGACCGAACCGCATGACTGAGGTAGTAACGGTTGCTAAAGTATGATTGGACAATATCTGGTTTGGGGAGGAGACTAGTGATAGGTCAATTATCTAGACCACTGCACCATACAGCAATGAGCCGGGAACTGGACCACGGTGTCCAACTTCTGGGTGGGAAATTGGTAACGGCATTGCGTTCTTGACCAGCTGTGTACAAAATGTTAGCTACAAAAGGTATTACTTTCTGAGTTGCCTACATAGAGCTGCTATCCAGGGTAAGTGCAAAATGTAGGCCTAATATGACAAAAATAGAAGCTGAAAAAGTGTTTCCCCACTGCTGTTCCAGCTCCTGACATCCCAATGGGATTTAAGAGTAAAGGACCGGGTGTGTGTGTGTGTGCGTGTGTGTGTGTGTGTGCGTGTATGTGCGTGTGTGCGTGCGCGTGTGCGTGTGTGTGTGTGTGCGTGTGCGCATATGTGCATGATTAGCTGCTTGTGTTTAAATTGTCCTGGGAGGGAAGGAGCTTGCAGTGAGGGACTAGAGTTGGAGGTGTTCTGAAGGTTGAGCATGATTGTGTTGTCGCGGTGATGCAAATTTCCCCCTGCTCTACCCTTTGTTACATTGTCACCTGAGCACCCCACTGGTTTTAATGAGCCATTTGCATGACTGCCCGCCAGAGTGACGGGGCTCCAGGGGAGCAGGGTCAAGGGTCAGCCCGCCCCTTCTCAGCACCCCCAGAGGAGGAGTCTCCACTGGGGTGCCCTGCCATTAACCAGCCAATCCACTGTATTCAGCTATGCACACGCATTTTTACATTTCCTCTTTGCGCGAGCTCTTGCTTTTCGCCAAGTGTCCCATATTGCTGTCGGGATAGCTGTACACGTTATGCCCTCAGAGAGACAGCTGGAGCGTTCGCCGGCTCAGAGTTCCAGTCCAGAAAGCACGCTCTCCTTCGAGGTGACACTGGGTTATCGGGCCTTCGCACGGCCTGTCACCAGCCAGCGCGGCCCTGCCCTCTGTCGCGTTGCAGAACCAGGTGCCGTATGGCACAGTGGATTCAGGAGAGCCTCTTCCGAGGATGACGGGTGACAGGGGGGGCATGTGTTGTTGCACACTTGAGCAGCAGGGGGAGAAACGTGCCTGCCTAAAGTCTCATATGAAAGGTGCAGTCACTGTTCGTCACGAGACACCAGTGAAGTAAAGGCTTTCAATGAAGGGACACAGGATACCTTCACAAGCTCTGTTGTCAGATTGTGAAGATAAATGCTAAGCAACCCAAACAAACAATTTGTCTCTGCTATCTTTCTATATCTCTGTGTGTGTATGTGTGTGTGCGTGTGTGCATGTGTGTGTGTATGTGTTTGTGTTGCATATGTGTTGATATATATGCACAATGGGAAGTGTGTACTATATACGCACATTTGTGTGTGCGTGTGTGTGCCTGTGTGTGTGTGTGTGTGTGTGTGTGTGTGTGTGTGTGTGTGTGTGTGTTTTCTCCCAGATCTGTCCAGTTATGATCACACTGCAGTTTCCCTGCAATGGGTTGATTTCTCTCTCCCTGTGAATCTCCACTCCTCACATCTCCCCCACGCTGTCTTCTTCAGACCAGTGTTATGAGCCGTTCCCTACACAAGAAGCTCACTCAAGCATTCCCCTGAGGATAAACCAGATACGTGTTTTTGTGTTAATATTCCCTGCGGTGTTGTCCAACATAGCATTCTCATTTCAACCATGCACATTTAGAACTATAATATTCCAGCAGTTTGCGAATGTGTGCTTCAGCAATGTCATGATCCCACTGTATGTGTTAAGAACGAGATATGACATGCATCATAAAGCAGAAACTCAAGTTTACATCCTTTCTCTTATGTTCTTTTGATAGTTTCTATAGGGCAATAGTAAGATGGTTGCTCAGTACATTATAACCTCAATTAAGTACAGGACGTCTCTGATAATGGTGTAAAAGGAAGATTGTGAAGCCAGGAGTGCATTAATGGCCTTTTTAAACATCTGTCAGGGCTCCTCCAAGAAGCTCCCTTTCCCAAACAGAGCTGTTAATATAGTAGCATTCATTCTGCTATTTTTATTGCAGGCTTCTGAAATTTTAATTTCTTGGCCTAATGAACCATACCCCACGTTGGGAAGAATTGATAGAAGTACAATCTGCTTACATTATGGCTTTTTCGCTTTGATAAACAAAGGGATTAGAGCTAGCAGAGTGGGCGCAGAGTGAAGCAAGTTTGAAGGATTAATATGTGCCATTTGTATTGCCCCTCCTTCTTCTCCTCTCCTCAAAAGAGACAATACTATCCAGGGTAAAATGGCCTCAGACACGTCTTTTCCCTTCCATTTCCAACAGAATCCTGGTTTGCACCCTGTTCTCCATTGTAAGTTAATGTTGTTTCAGTTGAAGGCATAATGCTCAAAGTGATTCAGAAGTCATCGTGGGAGAGGAATTACGGCAGATCTCATCATGGCTCGGGTCAAATGACTATTTGTTGCCCATTTAGCAATTTGCATCGGTGGTCATGGTGCAGAACCCTTAGGGTAGTTGACTTTCTGGGGTTTTTTATTTTATTTTTTATATTATTTCAATTTTACTGTCTGGTTTCATTTGGCCCCGATAGTTGTATGTTGTATATTTATAGAAATTTGTGATGACCTGCCAGCTTTATAATTGCTTGCAGTGGGGCATTCAGTGTCCATGGTGTTAATCAAGAAAACACACTTTAAGTGACTGCAAAGCAGCTTGTACAGGGACTGCATGATCTTATTTTTGCTTGGAACTATTTCCTATGCATGAAACCTCAGAAGGAAATAAGTACCAGCACAATATAAAAACAGATCATTATAAGTATAATTGTGAATAAACATGATAAACTTAATGTAGTCATATGTACAAGCTCTGAAAACATAAGTTCGCCGTACAAACCACATTTTCTTGCTTTACACCACAAACCCCACATGTCCCAATATTAGCCGATGGGTCGTCAAAAACGTCTTTAATACAGAAAATATCCTTCTCTGCACATAAAAACTAACTGGATCCATCAAAAACTGTAATGGGGCGTGACGTGTGAGGTGGGAGGAGCCAAACGCAGCAAGGGGATTCATTAAGCCCTTAGGCCACTAAGGCGGGATACCCCGCAGATAAGGGAAGGGGACAAGACAAGGAACACACACACACCACAGCTACAGACCGGCTCACTGTTACACACGAGAGCCAGAAATAAAACGCCCTGTCTCGATAACGAGACGCATAAGAACAGGCGAGTAGCAAAATGGCACAAACAAAACACACAGCAAATAAACACAGAATTAATACCTATTGGTATAGGGGTGGCGAAGGAACAAAGATAACGTTCCGTGGCTACTTCCATTAGCTAGCAGTCACATGCAGCAAACAAACCTGGGTAAACACCCGATCTCCCAGGAGAGAAACATTTTACAGGTGAGCCGACGGAGCACCGTCGTCCCAAAACTTACTATCCAAAAGACTACCGCAAACTTAAATAAACACACGCCCTAGCCTCACAGACAAGAGAAATGTAATGAGGCGAAGGAACAGATAATTAATGTTCCAAGGCTTAAAGGCTCGCAGTCACACGCAAACATGTCCAACATCATCGCCCGGTCTCCCTAAGAGACGAATTGCACCGAAGGGCGAACAGAACTAAAGTTCCGAACCGAATCGCCCACATCTCCTATACACGGAGAAAAAAAGCACAAAAGATGAAAAGGACAGCTGCACCTTAACCATCGGCTAACTGACTAACACAAGCACAAGCCCTGCCTCTCAGTAAGGGGAAATGTAACGAGGCGAACAGGAACAGAGATTTAACGTTCTATGGCTAGTTTAATAAGTGCGCAGTCCAATGCAGCAAACGTACCTGGGTAAACACCCGATCTCCCAGGAGGGAGAAACATTTACAGGCGAGCCGACGGAGCACCGTCGTCCCATAACTTACTAACCAAAGACTCACGCAAACTAAATTAAACACGCGCCATAGCCTCTTAGCAAGGTGAAATGTAACGAGGCGAATAGGAACAGAGATTTAACGTTCCATGGCTACTTAAATAAGTTTGCAGTCTAATGCAGCAAACAAACCTGGGTAAACACCCGATCTCCCAGGAGAGAGAAACATTTTACAGGTGAGCCGACGGAGCACCGTCGTCCCAAAACTTACTATCCAAAGGACTACCGCAAACTTAAATAAACACACGCCCTAGCCTCACAGTAAAGGAATAAGTAACAAAAAACCCCGACTCACAACAAAGGGGAACGTAGTCTATGAGAAGGAGACAAAACAGGGAATAAACGTACCAAGGCTACTCACTGGCTCACCGTAACACGGAAATGAGTAGAAGCAAACGCCAGGACTCTCAGTAGAAACCATTAACCGGCGAAAGGGAACAAAGAACAGCTACTCTACACTTCTACAAGCTAAGCAACCTAGCAGAAGCTAAACGCCCGATCTCCCATGAGACGACATGCACCGAGGGGCGAACAGAACTACAGTTCTAAACAGAGTCGCCCAGATCTCCATACACGGAGAAAACGCACACAGGCGAAATAGAGCAGAGATTTACGGTCCCAAACTTCTACGAGACAACTAACCACCAAGCCAGCAAGAAATAAGCCCTGCCTCAACAAAGAGACGTTAACAATAGGCGAGAAGCCAAAATGGTACGAGAACTCACAGCCAACAATACACCACAGTACATAACAATAAACAAACAATGTCGAAGCCCCGAACGAACGAAACGGTAGGCTTATATAGCTCTCAGTGACCACGAACAGGTGTAAACGCTAACAGAAGCTCCGCCCACTCAGCAGGGTGGAGCAAGCATCTACCAAAAGGGCAGCGCCCTTGCGTGGCCACTGAGGAAAACGACCGCATAGAGAAACAGGGTTCAAAACCATGACAAAAACATACTCTGAAATAATATATATTTTTAATTAAAGCAAACTATTACTTTTAATATGTATTTTAATGTATTGATATTTTGCATGCATTCAGTCACTTAATCTAAGATTATGGGACAAACTATGAGCAGTAATGCATTCACATATGCATGCAGGTTAGAATAAAACTGAAATGATGCTGGTTGGCCCAGATAATCTGTAACATATGTTTCCAGTCTGCAGTCCCAGGCAGGGATCAAATCAACATTTTTATTTTACTTTTACTTATTTTTTCTTCACAAACAAAGTTTGGGGAGTTCAGCAATCACCAAACACATCTCCAAACTGAGTGGGAAGAGCAGGTGTAACGCTTGTGTTTACTTGTAAGTCCAAGTTAAGGACAAGTGTTGATTGATCACGGGCCCCAGTCTGCCATAATGTCCGATTGGGTTGCAAGTCTTTCACTACTCATCCCAGCTTCTGCAAGGCTCAGACTTCACCAGCTGATCCCAATCACCGCTTTGAAACGGTGCACCTTTCCTCTTGTCTCAAGTCTCAGTTCTCTGGAGAGCTAGGAAATGTGAGCTCTTTGCATGTGTGTCTTTGTCAGTGACCCAGGTCAAGCCCTGTGACCCCGCCCATCATTAGCCAATATTACAGCGTTCGGAAGCGGTGGGATAAAATTGTCCTCATCCTGCCAGGGGTAAAGGGATGTTTATGTCAACGGGGGTTCCTCGCGTCTTCACTGCGTTCGGCTGCCAGTAGCCACCAGTGAGAGATACGCGTCTCCCCTAATCGGCTCTAGCTCTGCTGTGGGGTGTAAAACGGACACCGGCGAACGATTCGGAGGAGTGCGCACACCGGCCGCGGCGAGCCTCGTGCAGCGCGAGCGTGCAGCGGCGACTCCAGAGGCGCGGATAGAGATGCCAAACCGGCGAGGACGAAACTTGGAAAAACCCTTAATAAAGAACGCAAGAAAGAAAGGAAGGAAGGAGGAGATAATAGAGCTGGAAACACGCGGGCTGTACCCCCTCCTGGAGGGGAGAGGCGCACAGCGCCGGCCCGGTCGGGGTCCGTCGTGTCCCGGCACGGCCTGGCCCTGGCGTCCCGGCGGGCAGCGCATCTCCTCGGCCCCGTGGCGTTTCGCTGCCCCTCTCCCCACCGCCGCCGCCGCAGAACGGGAACGGCCGCGTTACTTATTCATGGCGCTCCTCTCCTGCTTTATTCAACGCAGCGGCACATCCCCTGACCTTTCCGAACAACGACGGCTGAAACCGCGAGCCAACGCCTCCCTGCCCGCGCCGGACCGACTTCAAACGGGGCGGGGCTGCGGCCCGCGCTGTCCTCCCGCGGCTTCTGTCTCGGCGCCCTCCTCCGCTGCCCGAATGCGAAATGCAGCGCTGTACTGATATCTTCTCTGTGCTGAAAACAAAGGGATGACTGTTTATGCAGCTTTGGTAGGTGGCTCAATTATATTTACATCGTTTCCAATAATTAGGTATTATACCGGGGAGTTTGAGGTCGATGGCACGTACCACAAAGTTGTATGTTGAATGTTGTTCTTGTTTAGCTTTGTATACGGCGCACATATTCTGCTAGTACTTAGGAGCCTGAGAGGAGCCTGTCGTGGGTGTGTTCTGAGAGAAAGTGACGCCCTATTACCTGCACCTTGAAGAGATTATGGCTGTTTTTTAACGGCGCATAATTCTGCTCACGCATCTCTCAACTAATCAAACGTAATCTTACGTGCTCGTACATATTTATTTCCCGAGCAAATTCTGTTGAATTTACCTGCGGTTCATTAATTACTCACCTCATTGACTTTAATGATGCGAATCACCATTCTGTGTACCAGTGCCTTTGAGTTCCATTTTGATTTAACTGAAACGGTCGCTCTAAGGCCCACTTTGTGCTCATCTTGATTGAGTGGCTAATCAGAAGGACTTTAAAATTGCAGACACAGAAAATATCTATTTTTTGTGCCATCATTAATCCCGTGATTCCTCTGAACCTCTTGAGGTGAGACAGCCTTCCTCATGGCACCTGGAGCAGGAATAAATATCCATATTTTTATGTCTTATCATCTCCCCTGTCCACTTCTTTGCCTGTAAATCCAGGGATGTGTGCATTAAGGTGGCTGTATAAATTTCAGGCGAAACACAGCGCTGTAAGCAGAGTGTTGAATCTTCGCTGGTCGTATTTGTGTTGTTGAACATACTCTGCAGGGAGATAGCCTGATACTAGCTCATTCTGAGTTACCTTCCCCTTACTGCTGAACAAAGCAAGTCTCCTTATGGGGAGCTGAGAGGACTGCGCTCTTCAAGGCTCCATCTTGAACTGTTCATTCTGGTGATTCTGAACTTGCCAATTTGCTAAAAATAAAAGCAAACACTTTAATAGTGTGTGTCAAAGTTCAGTACAGATGATGCTTGGATCCGAGCCAGTATCTCCATTCATTTTGCGTAATCTGAAAATGCGGGACCGTTATCCAAGTCCTGCCTCAAACATCGAGGTTTGATTCATCCGTTGCAATTTATTTTGGGGAGTTTCTGCAGAGTCACCGATATTGTCAGCTTCCCCCACTCCTCCTCTCTCTCCCTCCCACGCCCACTCAAGCTCGTCATTTGTCTTCATTCCCGACCTGGCGGTGATGAAAGCGCACAGTGGCTCGACTTTAATTATACTTACTTTGCTTCTATCAGCAGCAGCCCAGGCTGGCGGAGCGGATTGCGGCGTAAATCGCTCGTGGGTCCTCTGCATCTCGCAGCCGTCGCGGGAGCCCCGATGTCACAGACGCTGTGTTACTCTGGCGTACACAAGGCCTTCTCAGAAAATACAGCTTGTCGCGGGAGAGTTGCTGTCTTTTCATGACCTGCTTCGTGCAATGAAAAGCAGCGGCCAGCGCAGGCTTTTGTGATAAGGAGCGGCCTCAGATTTGAGAAACAGGCCTCCTTCATGGGGAAGGATGATGGGGATGGGTGGTGTACCTTGCCAGACTACCAGCAGCGTCACTCCCCCTCACAAACAGATGGAGGCGTCACCTGGATGTGCACCTCTGCTCAATTCTTTCTTTTTTTAGGTCATTGACTGAAATTGAATCTCCGAGCCAGTCTATCGTCATGGTTAGCATTGTGCATGTAGTTCAGATTCTCTCTCTGTCAGCCGTCCTAAAAGCCATCCACATTGAAAAAAAAAATTCTGTTGAATTTACTTAAAAAAGTAGTGCATCATTTTTGCATACCCTCTTTTAAGTATATTGTACATATTATTTTTCAGTAAACCTTACTTAAAAATCCCTTGCTGGCAATGCTCAAATTTATGAATTTCACTGAACTGTCTTTACTTAAAAAATTAGGGTCACATCAACTTTAATTTTTTTAAGTAAAGACAGTTCAGTGAAACTCATAAATTGGAGTAGTGCAAAAATGATGCACTACTTTTTAAAGTAAATTCAACATAATTTTTTTTTCAGCGCTTCTCCATAGCTTCGTAGGGAGAAAGCCTGATTGCTTGTGTTGAAGCAAGGCCGTAGAACATGCATGCTGGACAGCAACATGTTAATCTCAGAAAATCTCCAATTATTACAGTGGCTACTCAAAGAATTTCAGTCACTCAGTATCGTTCTCACCCGCCCCTTTTATTGGTACAGTAATGCAGAGTCAGCACTAACCTGTAGACTCATTGCTTTGATTTGTGTTGGTGGTACAAGCATTGCTGAAATGATTATGTAATAGTGATGTATTAGAAAGTGCATGAGAATGTTTCATGATAACAGACCTTTCAGCCCCATTTTGTCTTTGTCAAGCCTGGTCTTCAAAAGCCCCCTGGCTCACCGATTCTTCTGCATAACCTTTCAGATTATATATATTACCTCATAGTATTAGAGGATGCTTCCTCATTCCCCTGGTAAATTGATATTTGACTAATATACTCCATATACTCACCCTTGTTTTGCTGACAGAACCTGAAATATCTCCTGTAATTCATATTACTAATCCATTAAACAGATTTAAAACATGAAATCAAATTACCCCTAGTAAACCTCTAGCTGAGTGTGAAGGTGTGCCTTGAGTCTTTCTTTATAACTTTTAAATTTAATACCTGGATCCACTTTGCACTTTTACAAGAGCTTAG
Organism: Synaphobranchus kaupii; assembly: GCA_029718625.1. Taxonomy (NCBI): domain Eukaryota; kingdom Metazoa; phylum Chordata; class Actinopteri; order Anguilliformes; family Synaphobranchidae; genus Synaphobranchus; species Synaphobranchus kaupii. The sequence goes on along the minus strand of CM056388.1, from coordinate 15,786,586 downwards.
AAAGCTTCCTTGTGCTGCAGAGTAGCGCTTGTTATCACGGTGTGATCTTTGTAATTTGCATTTAAATTATAATTTATAGTGTACTTTGGCTTTTACGTTCTGCACACAGTTGTAGGTAAGGTGAAATAACAATAAATAATGAACCAATAAGCATATAATAATTCATCATAAGTGATAGAGTGCTGGGAATAGCAGTCATTTTGAGAATTCAGATGGATTTGTGTGAGCAGACGTTTTGTAAGAGAGAAGTGTTTTCTCTGTGCTGCAGGTTTGGCTCCCTTTTCTTTTTCCATTCATCGCTATAAACAATAACTTTGCTCTGAAATTTTGTATTGAAGGGTGTTTTGGGAGCACTTGTGTGAGACGCTCCATCACGCTCGAGCACGGTTGAAGAGCGCGCTCCACGCATGGCACAGGGCTCTCAATCTGAAGCATTCATTTTGCAGAGACAAGTTTCTCCCATACCTACCCACCCCCGGGGATGTAAAACAGGCTGCCGTCTCGCTGTTTTATAGGGCAGGTTACAGAAGCGTCTCAGCGTGGGTGTGAGTGATACCAACCAGCTACGCAGCACCTGGGGAACTGTGCTGATTTCCTTAACGATTATCACTTTGGACATGTAATAGATTGGGACATGAAGCCGTTTTGAGAAAACGTGTTAAAGTTTCAGCTGGTGTTGATCTTGTCTATGTTCCCCTCGTAAAATAATATTAATGGCGATCACACACCTGGTACACTATTTAATATTCATGAACAGTTAAACCCGGAGCATCTGTGTTCCTTCCTTTCTTAACAGAAAATAATCAGTGCACATTGAGGGAAAAGAAAGCTACCCATGCTATCGTACCAGGGAGATCATAATTCTGTCTAACCATCTAACAAATTTGGAGAATATTAAGTTATGTTCACATGTATAGGCCCCATGAACTCATTCTATGAGACAATCTGTAGAAAGTATTTGGCCTGAGATACCAAGCTATTATAAATCTGCCTTGTAAGGGTCATTTTCTTTGTGTGCCTAGAATACACGTCCAACTGAGCTATATCGTTTAGTTGGAAATATTTCTGTTATTTTCCTCTTCCTTTTGAAATTTAAATTTTCCACAAGAAAGCACAATTTCTTTCAGGTCCTATTTTAAGCTAAAATTAAATAAAAAATAAATGTCAATTTTATTCTGGATTAATTCAACGTTAGTCTTCATTTTGGTGGTTAGTTGTCCGCATAACAGTTTGGCAAGTTCAAAAGTCAATTAATTCCCGAAAAAAGCACTTTTTTTTTAATCGCAGTCCTGTAATCTCTTATTCCAGTGGACCCCCATGCTAACAGACTTCCATGGGAGGGACACTCTGTAGGGCTTCATCCCACCTCAGCCCCCTTCCTCCAGGGAGCTCCACACCCCTATCACCCTGCACCTAGGAGACTACAACCTGGACAGCTTCCCAACACGGGAAGGTCAGTGACCAGTCACAAGATCAGTTCAGAGCATGTCTTTCAGGGGTAGATCCACTAAAGAAATAATAATGACTAAAAAAGTAACCAATTAGCCACAGATCAGATCGGTTGAATAACCAGCAAATGGACCACTTCTGTATTTCTTGAAACTATCTTTAGAAACTATCTTTATCTATTCATAGAATTTGACCATTTCACATGAATGACATTTTATTGAAGTAACATGGTTATTGGAGTTGTCTAAATATTTGTCTCCGTGCAAATAGCCAACTTAAATCAAAGGTTATAATGACAAAAGAAAATCTCTCTTGCATGCTTAACATGTTAGTGGTGTCTTCCTATTGCAACTGAAGCAGCTGCTGTGGCCATGGTTTACACATTTCCTGGCTTTTAATTGGAATGTGTCTCTTTTCCACTAGGATTCAGGTCATGCTGCTTATTGCAAGTGGTAATTTGTGATCATTTCAGTGAATTTGACACATCCTGCAATGCATCACATTTGCATAAAACATAATCATTTTTTGACCCTGAAATTTATGTACATAACACAATTTAAATTTTATTTAAATATGCATGACCCAGACAGCACCCTGTGTTGCTGTTTCCCTGGCAGTTACATCTGCTTTCCGCCCACTGTGCTTTATGAATCGTACATATATGTACTTTCTCTCGTACATATCATGGTTTACATGGCAGAAAGCCATCACAATCCTTATGTGGATTCTCGCCTCAGAGTCAATTCCTAGGGGAATATATGCAAGCTGGGTTGTTCTCTGTTTTACTGCTCCAGATTGCTTAATTAGCTTTCTATACAGATTAAACAGTTTATACTGTTTAAACAGCACATGCAACTTTAATATTTTTTAAAAGCTCATTGCTGAATATTGTATTTTTGCCATTCTCTCTAGAAATATTTTTACCATTGCTTAATTATTTTTTATTTAATTAAAAATGTATGATTTTTAAAAAATCAGACAAGTATATGGAAAATTGATTTATTATGCAAATTAAACCCTTGAGATGAGATGTAAAGGAGTATTGCTAACACATGGAACCCCCAGGTATTGAGCTTGGCTTCCCTGGCTGAAAGACCAGTCCCAAGGCTATTAAGGTGAACTTTATTGTGACTGAAGGCAGTGTCCCCAGTGATAACAGCGGGAGGACCGTTAAGTTTGCAGAGGAAACCTGAGATGTAGGCTTAAATAAAGTAAAATATTACATGCATGCATGTATATACTGTATGTATGTGTATGTAGCCTTTGACTAGACTTTCCTTTGGAAGTAAAGGAACAGGCTGTTTGTGCTGTGGTAAATGCACGCGCAGAAGAGCATTCCGTGTTGCACTGGAACTCCAGATGCAGGACGGCTGGTTTGGAGCAGACGGAACACTAATCACCAAGGCTCCAGAGCTTAGGCCAGTATCATCAGACGTATGGCTGAGACCTTCCATGGCCAGTGTAATCCCAAATGTTACCCTGCCATGACCGCAATGAGAGTGAAATGAGCGACGCGTTCGCACGCTCGGAGAGGGGACAGACTGTAGCCAAGAAAAGACTCTTAAGACCACAGCAGCCAATTGGATAGAGGATGTGATGCTGATGATGAATGCCAGGAACACAAGCCTGGTTGATCTTTCCTCACACTGCAAGATAAACAGGGCTGGTTTTTCTTCTTCTCGAAAGTACACAGATGCTCAGACCCTTAATTACAGCCCTGCTCTGCATTCTTACAATCGCCTCATTTTATTTATTTAATTATGTATTTATTTGCTCATTTCTTCACTTATTTAGGACTGTCTCTTTGTAAGTAACCACACAATTTCTGAACTAAAAGTTCCCAACCATTAATAATAATTATAAGGCATGAACACGTATCAGTGAAAAGGGTAGCTTGTTGGGCAACTTCTAAAAAAAGGACTAGCCCAAATGAACTGGAGCACACAGTTCAAATAAATAATTTTAACGTGCAAACGTAAATTAAAATTAAATGAAACATTACAATTATTTATTGGAACCTTGTGCTCCAGTTCATTTCGGCGAGTCCTTTTTTTTTTTTTGCAGTTGCCCAATAAGCGACCCTTTTCACTGATACGTGTACATGCCTTATAATTATTATTAATGGTTGGGAACTTTTAGTTTAGGAATTGTGTGGTTACTTACAAAGAGATGGTCCTAAATAAGTGAATAAATGAGCAAATAAATACATAATTAAATAAATAAAATGACTAGATTGTGAGAATGCAGAGCCTCGCTGAGAAGCGCCGGGTTACCTTCTAAGTGAGCTGGCTGGAGCGCGCTAGTTTCCCCTCTCATGTACATGTATATTGGACATTTTTCATGATGTCAGTGTTTCACACTGAAGGAGGGTACCAGCACAGGTGATGCACTACCATGACTTTGCAGAAAAACACTCACCATACATCATCTGAAATCAAGCCAGTGCAGTTTTGGATGATTTGGTGGCCAGATTGAGAAAGAGAGGTTGGGTATTTGGTGAGGACACCAGGGAACCCTCGGTTCATTGTGATATGTGCCGTGAGATTGTCAACCAGCCATGCGACAACAGATCATATGGACATAGTGTGATCCGCTCCTGAATAAATGGTCATCATGGATATGCATCCATGTTATATTAGCCTTTGTTTCAACATAAATGCAACGAGGGGCTTAATCCAGTATTGCTTGATTTGATTTGGTCTTATTAGCAGTGTGATGGGGATGACGGACTTCTGTTCCTGTGCGGATTCAAACTGAAGATTTGCACCTGTTACAGTTGGCACTTCAATATCCGCAGGCATGCCACCCAAATGGCAGGTTGCGGAGCTAGAGACGACAGTCTGTTTTACCACACGGTGTTAGAGGGAGCAGGAAGGGCCTCTGAAACGCCGTGACTGCCACGTCCAGCCCCTGTAAATGTTCTCAAGAGAATACCATGAAGGCTATCAAGCTCACTGTTCTGAGTAATTGCTTTTAACCCCTGTAGTTATACCCTAGCTGTTTTATTTCTGGTTCCAGGTCTCAGCTGTAGGGTTATCAGCAGGTTCCTCTGTGCAATCAAGTACAAAATTAAGGCAGGTAATTGTATTCTATTTTGATTTGCAGCCCTGCAGGATGTCTGAAGAAGTACATTATTGTTGCCATGGATGTAGAACTGCTATGAGATAAAGACCGGCTCCACTGAGGGCCATGCTATTTTGTGGTGTGATGATTGGCGGGCAGTCTGAACGTATGTGGGGTGTTGTTCAATGTGACCAAGTCATTTAATGCGGCTGTGACTAGTAGCTGGTGTCCTGTCAACTTCTTATTTTTTTATGTTTGTCTTTATAATGCAATAACTTGTAACTGCATCCTCCCCCCACCACTGGCCTAAACATGAGCCCACGGTTCCCCCTTATTATCACCCCAACTCTCCCCCAACAATGAGCCTACTGTTCCCCTTATTATCACCCAAACTCTCCCCCAACAATGAGCCTACTGTTCCCCTTATTATCACCCAAACTCTCCCCCAACAATGAGCCCACTGTTCCCCTTATTATCACCCAAACTCTCCCCCAACAATGAGCCTACTGTTCCCCTTATTATCACCCAAACTCTCCCCCACTGCTGGCCCAACAATGAGCCCACTGTTCCCCCTTATTATCACCCCAACTCTCCCCCAACAATGAGCCCACTGTTCCCCCTTATTATCACCCCAACTCTCCCCCAACAATGAGCCCACTGTTCCCCTTATTATCACCCAAACTCTCCCCCACTGTTGGCCCAACAATGAGCCTACTGTTCCCCTTATTATCACCCAAACTCTCCCCCACTGTTGGCCCAACAATGAGCCCACTGTTCCCCTTATTATCACCCAAACTCTCCCCCACTGCTGGCCCAACAATGAGCCCACTGTTCCCCTTATTATCACCCAAACTCTCCCCCACTGTTGGCCCAACAATGAGCCTACTGTTCCCCTTATTATCACCCAAACTCTCCCCCACTGTTGGCCCAACAATGAGCCCACTGTTCCCCTTATTATCACCCAAACTCTCCCCCACTGCTGGCCCAACAATGAGCCCACTGTTCCCCTTATTATCACCCAAACTCTCCCCCACTGCTGGCCCAAAGATGAGCCCACTGTTCCCCCTTATTATCACCCAAACTCTCTCCCACTGCTGGCCCAACAATGAGCCCACTGTTCCCCTTATTATCACCCAAACTCTCCACCACTGCTGGCCCAACAATGAGCCCACTGTTCCCCTTATTATCACCCAAACTCTCCCCCACTGCTGGCCCAAAGATGAGCCCACTGTTCCCCCTTATTTTCACCCCAACTCTCCCCCAATAATGAGCCCACTGTTCCCCCTCATTATCACCCCAACTTTCCCCTTCCACTGGCCCAACAATGTGCGCACTGTTCCCCTTATTATCACCCAAACTCTCCCCCTCCACTGGCTGAAGAAAGAGCCCACTGTTCCTCTTATTATCACCCCAACTCTCTCCCACTGCTGGCCCAAAGATGAGCCCACTGTTCCCCCTTATTTTCACCCCAACTCTCCCCCAATAATGAGCCCACTGTTCCCCTTCCGCTGGCCCAACAATGAGCGCACTGTTCCCCTTATTATCACCCAAACTCTCCCCCTCCACTGGCTGAAGAAAGAGCCCACTGTTCCTCTTATTATCACCCCAACTCTCCCCCACCACTGGCTAAGTGACAGGCCCATTTTCCCCCTCATAATGACCTCTGCTCTCTACCGTCACTAACAGCACATGGCCCGTTGATGGGCCATAGGCCTTCACATTAGAAATAAATGGACATCAGCTCTCCTGTAATGGGTTCAGACTGAGGAAATGGACATCAGCTCTCCTGTAATGGGTTCAGACTGAAGAAATTGTCTATGAAAAGTACATGTGTGTTTTTCGTACTCCATTTTTTACAGATGATGTGGATATTGGCTTATCGTCTCAGGTGCGTTGATTGACATCTACAGTATGTTTCACTGACTGAATGTTCAATGAATACTGCAAAGAGTACACTGCAAAAAATGTCTGTCTTAACAAGTGCTTTAGTCCTGTAATGAGAAGAAGAAAATATTACCTTGTTTTTCGTTCATTTTTGCTTGACAAGTGAAATTATAGCCACACTTTAAACAAAGTCTCCATATAAAGGCTTTATATAGCATATATGAAGCCTTCATAAATATGACATAATGGCTTCATAAATCATACATAAGCTAATGTCATGCTTCATAAAGGGTGACATAACACCTTCTTATGCAAATTGTTATGCTAAATGGGACATAACCAACAATGTCACTTGACTAATGGCTAAACATTATATAGGGTGACATAATACTTGCTTATGTAGGATGCAAGCTAACTGTGACGCATTTGGCATAACGGTACATAAGAAGGTGATTGTTACCAAAAGAAAGCTTGACCGAAAATCTTACGCCATTGGCAAACCTCCCACATTCTCATATTTTTGTCTTATTTAGCAAGTGATAGAAATAATAGAAATAACATTTTATATCTAAATATAACACTAAAATGCTTGTCAAGATTGATTTATTTTTTTGGTTTTTGCAGTGTAGGCTTTGCTTTCATACAATGCAGAAATGGTCTGCCAATTCTTAAATTACTGTAGGAAAAAATGGATTTGGTTTACAAAATGACCCTTTGTATTGGGCAATCTCGAGATAGGATTGGTAGTACGAGGGAGAAAACACCAGTGAGTTTCTGAAGCATCCTGCGTGGGTGCACAATAATAATGGGGACAAATCAATATCGGCCAATGATAAAAGAATTAAGATTTACTTTTCGGCAGGGCCGGAGTGGGACTCATTTTCAGCCCGGGAGTTTAATGTTTACGAGCAGCCCACTTTGGACCGGGGGGGGGGGGGGGGGGGGGGGGGGGGGGGGGGGGTTCCACAATGAAAAATAGACCATTTTAGCTCTTTTCATGAACTTTTTTATTATCCATTTTTTTAAATATAGAACGATTATAAAATATATACAAGAGATAACCAGTAAAATAGGTATGGGTGATATTGAAACTAATTGTCTGGACGTTTTAGATTTTGCACACACTGTGGTACAGCTCTACCTGTGTTGTCCACAGCAGGGATCCTTCTGAGCTCATGGCTTGGTCCTGACACTGACAGCAGACTCTGCTCTGTCACTTAAAACATAATAATAATAATAATAAAGAATAATACCTTTCATGGCCTAATACTAATGTACAACTTCAATAAGTTGGCTAATGCTGTGCAAATAAAGCATATTGTCCTAAGTAGTAGTTAATGTCTGGGAAAGTAATACAACCATATTTTTCAGGTGTCCTCAATATGAAATCGTTATTGAATCACGTACAATATATGACTTACTGGAATAATGTTAACACTAACTATTAATAAAAACTGCTGTTAACTATTGTTTTTGAACGTTAAGAAGTCACCGTTATCATAAGGCCTTTAATTGCTGTTTTAGTCATCGTTTTTCTAATTTAGTAAATAACACTCTTAACTTGGCAGATGTTCACATTCGTGACAATGCCCAGAAAGATATAAAACGTCCATTCATGACGATTAACTAATGTTCGCTCTCTGAATGTAACATTTAAATCTCCAGTAAGTTATCAAGTTAAATTAACTGAATTTGGCTGTTAACTTTTGCTAGATAGCTAACGTTACCTCACGGTTGAAGGGTGACATTAGACATCAAATAAATAAAAATAATAATAACGTTAGCTAACAAAACCAAAAAGAAGCGACAGCAAGGTACAGCAAGTATGCTATGTTAGCCAACGTTAGCTAAGTTTTCAATCTAAAACAGTGTTACTTAATAATTTACTTATTATAATACCTTTCATGGCCTAAAAACAATAAACAAGAATAATAATTTCCAACACAATTAACCCCCCCCCACGCTAAAAAAAAAAAAAAAATCCTGGCTGCTCAGAGATTATATAGCAAAATGCCTTTCACAATTAGATAATCCATAACCATTTTGCATTTAGCAAAGCAGTTATTCGTAAATACGCCAGTCATGCTTTAAAATTCCTTGACAATAAACTTTAATTGTGGTTTGCATGCAATGATATTTTGCTTTACACGCCTACGACATCTTAACACTATACGCTACCTTTCTCATCAGCTGCATTTGCGTTTTTGTTCGAAATATGTCGGTTAATTTGGCACATTTGGCCGCTTCTTCTTCCAGTGCCTTTCTTTTTTTATCCTAGCCTTTTCTGCTCTTCCTTTTCTTATTTTATTCTCCATTTTAGCATCTTCGTCTGGCACAAACTCGTAAACTAAACGAATTACATCAGGTGATCAATCATAATCTAAAACAAACTTGGGTTCAACCAATTATGGAATTTGGGAGGGGCCACTCTCATCCCCCCTATCAGCATCCAAGTTTCTGATGTGGGCCGTGGTTGTTTTTCGTGCGAGAGAGAGGTGGCCGAGTGAGAACTCATGCGGCCCACACTGCAGCCAGTAGTCTATATGATCTAAATACAATTATTGTGTTTACCGATCCTCGCCACCAGCCCAAAAACCAGCGGCCCATCGGGATTCTTCCCACTCCGGCATTGCTTTTCGGTATCAGCCTGATGTTAGGATTTTGGCTGATATAATGATGTAATATACTTGCACCAGAGAGGGGATACATTTGATGCGATGCTGATGATGTAAATTAAGTGAAAAATGATAATGCTCAAAAAAAATCACTTATTCATACACTTCAAAAACCAAAAAATAAGTCAATATTAGCATTTTAGTCTTATATTTAGACTTAAAATTTATATTACTTTTTTGCCAAATAAGACAAAAAGATTGCTAATGGGGTGGTGTATTTTAACTAATTTCAAGTTTTTTCAATGGGGTAAGATAATTTCTCTTGTCAAAGAGTAACTTAAAACAAGCTAATATTTTCTCAGAGAGATACACTACTCACAAAAAGTTAGGGATATTTGGCTTTCGGGTGAAATTTATGGAAAATGTAAGTTCACGCTACAGTGATATTATACGTATCATGAAAGTAGGGCATTTAAGTAGAAGCATGCAATGGTGATTTCCTCATCTCAAACAATTTATTGAAACAAAAGCCAACAACAGTGGGTGGGTATACCACAACAAAAATGTCAATGTCTCAATAACTTGTCATGTGCCCTTGAGCATCAATTACAGCTTGACAACGACGTCTCATGCTGTTCACAAGTCGACTTATTGTCTGCTGAGGCATGGCATCCCACTCTTCTTGAAGGGCGGGCCCTCAGGGTCATTGAGGTTCTGGGGTACAGAGTTACGAGCCTCTACACGGTGAGTCAGCTGATCCCATAGGTTTTCTATGGGATTCAGGTCTGGAGAAAGTGCAGGCCACTCCATTTGAGGTACCCCAGTCTCCAGCAGCCTTTCCCTAATGATGCGACCTCGATGAGCTGGAGCATTGTCGTCCATGAAGATGAAATTAGGCCTGTGTTGTTCATGCAGGGGCACAATGACTGGATTAATGATGTTATTCAGGTAGTATGGGCTTGTCACTGTACCATTCACAAAGTGTAGGGCAGTTCTGTATTGACTAGACACACCTGCCCACACTAACACCGCCACCACCAAAGGGTCGTCTGGTGACAACAGTGGCTGATGCATAGCGCTCTCCTTGACGTCTCCAACATCGTTGGCGGCCATCATTTCTGCTCAACGTGAATCGACTTTCATCAGAGAACAGCACTGACGCCCACTGGTCCCTCGTCCAGCGTAAATGCTCGTAAATGCTCCCTGGCCCATGCAAGACGATGACGCCTGTGCCTGGTGATGCGGTCAGGTACCCTTGCAGGTCGTCTAGCACGCAGACCACGCTGATGTAAACGGTTTTGAATGGTCTGACGTGACACTTGGGTGCCTCTCACCTCCCTTAAATGTGCCTGGAGTTGAGTGGCATTTCATCATCCGGTTCCGCAGGGCACTGTTCACAATGAAGCGGTCATCAGTGTGGGATGTGGCCAAAGGACGTCCACTTCTATGCCTTTCTGTGACTCTTCCAGTCTCTCTGTATCTCTGTTGCAACCTGCTGATGACACTCTGTGACACTCTAAGCTCAGTGGCCACTTCCCTCTGAGAACATCCTGTTTGAAGCCTCGCAATGGCGAGGGTACTGTTGATCAATTGTTAGGTGTCGTCTTGGTCTCATGATGTCAAAATGTGAACAGCATGATGAAGAGGACTGTTTAAATACCAATTCTAATTGAACCAGGAAATTTATTGGTCGATTCATGGATCAAACACCTGTTGTGAATTTTGCCGTTCAGCTCCTTGTTAGAGAACAGCAAGTTGTGCAAAAAGTACTGAAACATTGAACAGTTGGGACATGTGCATTCAAAAGTTTAGAGAAGGTCAAATTAATTTCACCTGTAAAGGTTATAGTGCATTTTAGGTTCATCCTGAAAGCCGAATATCCCTAACTTTTTGTGAGTAGTGTATATCGAAGATTTTAAGTCTCATTACAAACACGTTAAGACAGACATTTTCTGCAGTGTAGACATCTGAACCTCTTATACAGTATTTTATTAATATGTCATCGACCATATATACCAGACAAACTCAGAAGTCAAGCTATGCAGAGATTCAGCCCTAGCCTAGAGTAGTTCACTGGGCTAGGACTGTTATGGTAAACTGGTTTGATGGTATACCACCACGTCAGAATAGCCAGTTATCACATCATCAGTGTTTTCCCCACCATGATAACTGTACTGGTGGTATACCTTGGGATTTGATATCAAATAGTTAATACTTGTTGCTGACTCATTTGGTGGGGGTGGGGCAGAGTGCAGACCCTTAAAGTGTTGTGCGTACCAATCAATCAAAACCGGGTGTGCCTAGGACTCCCAGGACACCGTGTGCCGCCGTCAGTGATTTATTACTGTGAAACAGTGGCTACCCCGATATTTTTCAGGATGGTTGTCATAGCCTCATAAACCCATACTATGACATCCCTACGCTAGACTCATGCTCTGTGCTCAATAATAAAGGAAGCAAGTTGACAGATTTTTTAAAATCCAAAATATGTATTTTTTTCTTCATGAGTTGGCATTTGTGCTCATCTCCTTCCAAGAATGTGGAGATTTTGTTGTAATTTGCATGTGTGCTATAAGAGAAAACTGGGTGTTTTCCAAGGGGCCAAGACTGGGCTTTAGTTTGGAAGCTCACTTCCTGGTTGGACTGGGAGCGGCAATTGTGCCGTTGCTCACTAGTGCCACTGTGATTGGCTCCATAGGTCAATGGCAGCAATGTGGTCAAAATACTCAGTCAATACATTTTTCCCACCAAAAAATGTAATTGCAATAGGTGCCTTTCCTTCATCTAATGCCTCTGCATGTGCTGATTTTTTTAAATATTGTGTCGTTTGGACAGGGTATTAACATTTGTTCAGGGACCAAATCAGAGGGACAGGTTGAGTCCTCTTCAGCTCCATGGAGCAGGCGCAGTTTGTACAAACGGGTGGCAAAAAAAGACATCCAGAGCTTCAATTCAGTTTTTACGAGGCCGTGGAAGGGCAATGGGTGACGTCACAGTGGCTTTGTCCATATTTTTATACAGTCTATGGTGTTTTCAGTATTGGTGTTAGCCAGTGTGGCTAGACAAACATTGGTTTGTTGATACTGGCCCAGATTATCGTGCATCCCGAGCATCCAGGGCTATGAACCAGGGGATCGTTCACCTCTGGCTACCTGGCATTGTGCTTCAGATCCATGACACCCTTACAAAAAGCCCAGCATCTGTTGCTCTGATTTATTTATTTTTTTCTTTTTTCTTTTTAATGTATTTCACCTTTCTCCAATCAGGCATGCGACTCAAATCCCATTTGCAGAGAAGACATAGGAGATTAAAGTAGGCAGGGGCTGCAATTGATTGCGTAGGGGGAAATAAAACAGGTGGTCAGCTGCAAAGTGGCAGAGGACACCTTTGTTTCCGCCAAAAACACCATGTTATATTGAATGACCAGAGAGTCAGGACCTTGGAGCTTAATGCCTTATCCAGAGCATGGTCGCTTCCACAGCACAGTACTCCCATCACCGGAATATTTAGTTTTATTTGGTCCAATGGGAAGAGTTCCCTCTTTCAGTTCACCCATACCCCTTTCTCCTCACATGCCGTCTCTATGTACACACTCCCCCCTGGTCTGAGCAGATGGTTCTTAATAAGCACTTTCCCTACACCTTTTTATTGTGTACTTACACAGGCCTGTGCGTGTCACATAAAAGTCCCCCTGCCGCTCTTTATTTGCCTCACATAAAGGTTTTCCAAAAAAGGCCAGACAAACCTGCCCACATTTCTCGAGCTGCCGTGCTTTTCGGTCCGTGAGTTTCACAGCAGTTGTAATGGGGTTGCAAACTGCTAATTTAGCACTGCATTTCTCTACAGAGCATCGCAATTTTAGCATACTCTCCTCAGAAAGGCTCTCTGACAGACAGTCTCGTTTGATAATTCAAAGGGGGCTTTTGACTGTTGTATGGCCACGTTCCCCTCCTGAAAACCCCTTTACAAAGGGAATCTGATCAAATCTGCTGGCACGCCGAGTGATTTGGCAATTTCACTGATAATTTTAAGAAATCATTTCTTAGTTTACCAGAAACTCCCCCTCCAGTAAGCAGTGCTGTCCCCTTGCCCCACAGCAGATCAATCATTATTTACCGGATGCGTCTCACCTGGAATTAATTACCTCAATGTCCCATTTTCCCCATGTTTCCCTGGTAACAGAGATTTTGTTCTGCTGCTCTCCTCAGTATCATACACTCGCATGATATTCACAACCGTGCGCAATGCACATTTTGCATTTGCGCATGTCAATTTGACAGGCTGCACTCTGTCTCAGCTGACAATGTATACTGTCTTTAGGAGCTGCACATAGGAGGAGTTCCTTGTTTGTACCCTTTTAGCTGGGCCTGCAAACTTTGTTAAAGTGAATTCAATTTCACCTACTCTCAGAAAAACTAAAATAAACATTTAATAAGACTGTCTGAATCCATTTGTAAGTATCAATATTTGCTCCATGTGCCTTGTTTCTAGCAGTCCAATTAGGCTCTCTGAAATTAAGTGGTTGTTTGTACTAAGAAAATCAACAGTTGGAGGAGGTATTTGACAGAGAAAATATCTTCACATTAAATTTCCAGTATGCAGTGCACACTTTGTGCTCACGGAAGGTACCCAGTGGAAAAAGCAGGTTTTCTCAGAGGGGATAACTGGTCCCCAAAATCATTTTTTTCCAAACAGGTTGCATGTACTGTATGTGTTTGTTTTTTTAAGTGGTACTCCCAGATGGAAGAGAGTCATAAACTCTGGTGTTTTTATTTAATTACATATTACTTATTTACTTTTGCTTTGTACATCAAAGTAATTCTCAACCTGTCATAATACAGTTCAGATGTAATGGTCATCCTGGATCCATTTATTTTTAGCCTTTCAAAAGAAGTTACTCTTCTGCATTGCAGTTTGCAGATCTGAGCCAGTGTGTGACTGCAAGCTCCGTGGCAAAAAGTGACAGTTTGATTTATATTGCAGGGGCAGAACGTTCTCCGAAGCCTTTCCCAATGTAGAATCAATCTTTTCAAGTCGGAGTGCATTTTATTTCACCTGATTTATTCTATTTGTTCTTTTGCATCATTGCTGCCGTCCAGTCATGCTGTAGACTGGAAAGAAGATCACCCCGCATGCTAAAAAGCAAAGATGAAACGCTGTTACAGGTCCTGTGGATTCGGACATAAGAGACATGTTTATGATATGATTGATATACTTTCAGTGGAAGGTCACCACCACCAAACCTGTCTGTTGCATGAACAATAAAGACGGAGTGTCATGTCAATACAATTGACATCTTTGTTTTCTAGTTTTTCCTACATTGGTTTAATTATTATAATTTTTTTATTATTCCCTCTGGGAAGCACCGGGTAACAACCTGATGGTAAGCATGCATATACTGTGTTGCGTTATTCCTCACACAGAATTTGACACAGGAAACTAGGGGTGGCGGTGTAGCACCCTAGCCATGGCAAAAATGACTGGGCCATCGGAGCCTAGTCTTCCTCCCATGACGTCGTCTTCAAGTCTTCCAAGCGAGCTGCTTTCTGCTGTCACTCCGAGCGAAATCGATTGGAGGTAGAGGAGGTCATGTTTGAACTGCAAATGAGGCTTGTTTACCTTATTGAATTTTAACCCCTTTAGTTTTGTCCCACTCCCCAGATGGAATAAATGAATGGGTAATCAAATCGATACGGAGATGAATAAATTAATGCGAGCGTGCCCAGGGGCTCCCCCTGCAGAATGCGTAGCGGTTGCCGTGGTTTCTGGTCCACGGGAAGGGAGGCCCCTTCGGTCTACCAATGCGGGGCTCTAGATTTCTATTAGCGGCAACTACGAGAGCGCGTGGTGAAAGGTCGCCGGTCCCCTGTGCAAATCTGCTCGCCAATAGCCCCCGCAGGTCTCGTCGTTGACCTGATCCCAACCACCGCTCGTGTGACCCCGATCCTCCCCTCGCGCAGTCCCACTGGACCCATTTGCTTTTTGTCAAAGCAGAAAATGCTTCAAAAGCAGCATTTTCTCGATTCATCTTTAAACGAAGGTTCGGAGGAGTGGAGCTGGTGGTAAAGGGGATGACGAGTCAATATTAAACGTTCGTTCTTGATGGAATCATCCCCTGAGGTGTTCTCCAGAGTGCGCAGTTCTCACTTCGAATCAGTTTAAGCGATCTCTTTAAAACGTTATGGCTCATCGGCAGAATCATCTGGATGCATGTCTGCACACGGGAGGCCTTGCTTTTACATGCCTTTAATCTTACAGAGCACCTTAGCTTTAATTAGGGTGACTATATATTGGATTTCAAAAAAAGAGGACAGGGTTAGGCGGGCGTTATGAACATAATACTGGGCTATTTGTTTGTTTATATATATGGTCTAGGAAATGTGTTTTTAACAGGTGAATCCCACTACCACTTAAACAGACTGTACTGTGAATAAAACCTACAGCTACTGTCATGCTAATCCCATAATTCTAGTACAGTTGTACTGCTGGTCACATATAACTTTCTCCACTTACGCATTAAGGCAATGTATCAGTTGAAAGGGGGTCCAGCTAAGAAGTTATGAAGGTGCTTCCCTCTGCATTTCTTGTCCTCTATTTCTGTTTTTAAACTCCCCCCTCTTTTTAATCATTTTATTCTCCAGCCCTCGATTCTCTGCCGTGTTTACCAGACCCACAAGTGTGTCTGTTTTCTTTACCAGCATCCTTAGCCACGAGCCAGTAACGGTTTTCTACACTACATGCCGTACCACAGCAGGAAAGCTAACGCTCATCATAGAAGAGGCATGTCCATTAATGAAGGCAATTTGTAGCCATTGACGGCCAGGCGCCCTGTTGATAAAAAATAATCCCTGGTCAACTTAATCTCACCCTATGACTAGCAGGACAAAGCCAAGTGAGATGGACCCCCCTGCCATAGTCAGCCAATGACCAGGCTCATTTTACTTTTGTTTTTTTTTACTTTTAGGAGTTGACTCTAAAATTTGGATTCCCCTAGTCATTATACTTAGAGCTTCTGAGTATGATGCAGGCTCAAATTGATCACTATTTTATTAACTTATTAACTTACTTTACTTTTCATATTGGGGGGCTGCCTTTAAATATTGTCAAGCTAATACTGTACATTCTCAAAACATTGCTCTCATTACAAAATGAAGTGGCGGAAAGATTAAAATAATGTTTTGTGTTAACAGGGTCGTTAGAGTTTCACAAATTTTTGGTGACATACTGTTTCAGTCACTAGCCCTCTGCTCTTCTGTTCCTTTTCTCAGACTCTACAACGTTTCTTAGCTGTGCCTCTCTGCAATGTACTATGCTGTTGCTAGGTAACCCCTTTCTGTAATGTGTATGGCTTGTAAGAATTAGTTTAAAGTCTTTTTTCCCTGTTTTACCTCACAGTTTATAACCAGAAGACATGTGGGTGAAGAAAAATGTACAGTTTCTGCTAAGTAGTCTTTTGTGGTGGAGGGAACAAGTTGGAAGTTTGAATTTTGCCTCTAGAAAAGGGTGCTGTTTGTTTAGCTTTTTTCTCCACCGTGGAACACAACTCAGGTTGTGTGTTTCGTTTTTTTCCCTGGAACACCTGAACTCAGGGTTATGGGCCCTGGTCCTGTCCCACCCCTGGCTGCATTGTCAGGGGATGGCCCAAACTTCATATCTCCTTGCCTACCAACAGCTTTAATTAGTCATTATTCCAGGGAGGTAACTGACTAAAACACAGCCCACAATAATCATTAGCTTATGACAATACATTTTTTTTTTTTTTGGGGGGGTTGAAAGTGTGATGAAAGCAACAGTTAGGTTGCAACGCTAGCCATTACCAACAGTCTTTATTTTCCCCCATTAAAAACTGCGGGGATTCTTCTTATGCCAGTTGGCGGTGTCCAATAGTTTTCTGGCTACTGCTGAGAAGGCCATTGGAGAAAGTACAGTCAGCGCTCAGCCCCAGCCAAATTGCTTTATGTCAAGAAAGAGTGTTCAGGGACATGGCGAAGCTGGCAGGAAAGAAAGTCTTAAAAAGAAAGCCTTCTTGGCGAGGAAGAGGCACAATGTTAATGTTATGCCAAATCGATATTGACGATCCTGCACACTGCCGTCTGAGCAGAGGCACTGGTGGAAAGGGAGCAGAGAGACCTGAGATTCTCAGTCTGTTTTTGCTCGCCTGTAATTACCATATGAAGATGCACCTTGTTGTTACAGTCTGGCAGCATTGAAAAGGCCTCATCCCTGAGGTAGCTGGCGCAGACTGTGAGAAAGAAAGTGTGTCACGGTAGCTCTGTCCCTCCCTTGCACCGGCTCTGTGTCCCATCTCCAACAGCTAATTCTGAGAGAGGTACTTACGTCTGGTTAATTACATGTTGTTTTAAGCTCTCCCGGCGAAGGGGAGCGTCCGCGGTTCAGGACAGCGCGTCGGCTGCGGGAGGGTCCACTGGTCCCCGGTCCTCTCAGTCGGACCATGAGGCGGGGTCTGCGGTGGCCTCGGGGGACCCCTGTCCCACCATCGCTCCAGTTAGAGGGCACGTTGTAGCCGGCTGGGAAATCACATCAGGGAGCTCTAGGACGCACAGCGCTCACCATATCACTCAGTGCCAACTTTCCTTCCTTTACAGCTTATTTATTTATGCATTAATTCATTCTTGAAAGGTATTTATTTAAGAGCATACTGTATATAGCCTTTTTTTATTTTTTACAATACTTAGGGATTGTATTTTTCTTTTGTGCTTCTGACCTAGGCTTATCAAGTTAAACCGATCTTTCCTCTAAGACACTGTTCATACCCGTATTACCGACCTTTGCCGTTTCTGTGAGGCGGCTCGGTCGGAAGGACCAGACGCGACCGTGAGGGGATCTCAAAGTACTCCCGGAATGGAGTACCACAAAAAAGGGGACAGGGTTAAGAGCTCCGTGAACGGAGCCGAGAAGAATAAACAAAAAGGGAAAATAACTCCCGGCGTACAGCCAAAGTATAGCAACCCAGAGAAGTGGGCAAAAGCTCGCAGACTCGAGCAGGAAAACAGAAAAGGACAGGCCTCTGCCTCAATAAACGAATGAGCAAAAATAAAGAGGCGAGAATGAGAAAAGGCAACAAAGGTTACTGCCTCAGAGAGGACAGAGGAAAAAACCAAGGCAAGGAACAGTCGGCCGAACCAATACCTGTTACCGGCTTTGTGGAGTGGCAATAATGACACAAAAGCCTAGAGCACCGGAAGAGCAGTGCTTAAATAGTGCAGCGCGCACCTGCAAACAGTAAAAGGTAATGAGTACCGGAGAGGGAGAAAACACAACACGGACTCCCTCTCGTGAACCCGAGGGGCAACGCCCAAACCAAGACAGAGCAGGCAGAAAACCATGACAGTTTCATGTCAGTGGTGGTTTGTTATTTTGCTCAGTGTGTAAAATCCTGTTGGACTGCACTCAAACAGCAAGTTGCTAGAAGCATTTGGAGACAAACATTTTGAAACTTCAAGCACTTGTTACTATTTCTTCAGTTCCGCAAGTTATTTCAATCATTCCCCACTGCTGCACATTAGATTGATTGGTTAATCGATGTTTTAGATCAATGTTTTTTTAAACACCATTTAAACAGTGATTTCTGCCCCTTTTTTTTTTTTGATCAAAGTTATTTTTATAAATTTTTCCTTGCACATAGACAGACAGATTTGGATACAGTATCACAATAACGAAGTGAAGGAAAAAAGGGGAAAAAAAAATAAATCAAATATTGTATCAGCAGCATAAAAAACAGTCATATCATTTGCTATGCCTGCTCTGTAAGCTGACAATATTTTTCAGCACAAACAACCAGCCTTATTCATGAGACAAGGCTCAAGGCTAACACTCACATTTTAATAATTCACAAAATACTTCGCAACAAAAAAATAAAATTCTTATGCATAAAAAATGTAACGTAAAATAAATGCAATGCAAATTAGCTTTGGTAATAATTAGCCTAAATCAAACAAAGACCAACACGCAACATTGGCGCTCGGCGCACTCTTTAAACACTGTCATTGATCAGTGATAAGGACATGTAGGCTATATAATGTGTTTATATTAATTTAATAACATCGGCATTGAAGCTCTGCAAATGCACATTTATTTATACTTTGATTTTATTTTATATTAAAATAGTAATTACAAAATATCGGTATTGACGGTGTGGAAAGAACTACACCGGTGTCGGCTCGAGCACAGTATGTGACCGGTTAAACTGAACACAGAGACAAGCCTATTCTGACCTCAGCTAATACAGTTCAATTTCACTGCTCATCAATACAGCCAGTGCAATACAATGACAATTAATTGCTCAAATCTTCCATCAATAAAATGGTGTCTTCTCATGGTTTATTATTCTTTTTGTTGTTTTGGTTTGTTTTTTTTTTGGGGGGGGGGGCAGGGTGTACGTTTTGTTTTATTTTTGCACACTTGTCTTTCATTGTTTCTCACAGAGACAATCACTTCCGATAAGAATGGAGGAATACTGTATGTATGTCATGCTAAGCATAAAGATTATTTTACATATCAAACAGCTGTTTGTTTCAGTTGATTTTAATTACGGTAAAGAAGGCACCGGAACGCAAGCATTTCTGTCTATTATTCCTCCTCCCCCCACAACTATTTAAAGCCATGTGCTTTCATTATGGATAAGCAGCATCTGGGGCCTTAACATGGAACCTGAAGATGTTGAAAATGCACAGCTCAACCATAAAATAAAGCTCGCATTTTGTCTGCGCTGCTTACATTTTGTTTGTCACACCCGTTTCTTATCGATTTTTATCCATCTGTGCACATTATTCTCATAGGTGGCTTAAAATCAATAAAAACACCGTGACAAAACATATGCGGCACAGACAGAATGTAAGCATTGTTTTAAAGTTGGCGGATATGGACCCTCAGTTGGGACGCTGATGTGGAGTTACCGGTCCAGTAAGCCTCATTGCCAAAGCACTATTGTGCTCGATAACCCAATCTCCATTTGCAGAGTCACAAGGCATCCAACCATAATTCAGTTGCTGTTTCTCTACAGCAGGGGTCCTCAATCTTATCCAGTAAGGGCCAGTGTGGGTGCAGGCTTTTGTTCCAACCAAGAAGTAACACACCTGTTTCTACTAATCAAGGTCCTTAGCAAAGCCTCTAATTGTTGATTAGTAGAATCAGGTGTGTTACCTCTTGGTTGGAACAAAAGCCTGCACTCACACCGGCCCTTATTGGATAAGATCGAGGACCCCTGCTCTACGACATTCTGTGATCATAACGAGCCGAGGGAGGGCTGAAGCAGGGCCAAGTGACACAATTGTGGAGACCCAGCGGAGGCCCCTGGGTCAGCGCGAGCGTCTACCCCTGGGTCAGCACTGCGTCTGCTAAATGCCTATAATATACTCGTCCCGGTCTTTCCCTCTTCAGCTGAAGTGGGCCGGGGACCAGGTCTCTCTGTGGCGTTCAGGCTGTTCGTTCGCGGTCGTGCCGCAGTGCAGTTCGCAGCAGTGTCCCCACGACGATGCCATAATTCAGGCGGAGATAAGGGCTGAGTCAGAGGACAGAGGCTTCCAACGGTGGCCAGTGTTGTTGGCGCGTATGCACGGAAGGATGCTGTTGTTTTTTTGTGTGTTCATATGTAGTCCACTTGTGTGCATGTAGTGCATGTGTGTGTTCCGATCACTCAGTAAGCCTTTTCACTTGAAAAATGTTTTCTTTAACAAAAATTGGAATGCTAAAACCAGTACCCAGTAACTGAGAGGAACATATTGATATTATGCATGCCTTACTGTTTCAAAACATTAAGATTTTTGTAAAGATATTTACCTGCTAGATCATATATTACATCTATTGTGAACAATGGAAGCTGCAGGGAAGCAGTAGTTATTGACTCTCAGTTAAAACAGTTCTTCAAAAAACTTTCACTTTTATTAGCCTTGACCGGTCCCAACTGAAGTATTTGGCTGCCGGTTTAATGACATCGTCGTCTTTCTGGCTGCTCTCATTAGGTGTGCCACCTTTGCATCTTTTGGGACTCTTCTCAGGTCATTTTAAATCTATTAAAGAGATACTGCAGAGGCTTTTCTAAGGCATTTTTTACCGCTTCAATTTGAACTGGAACTCGTGAGTGGGTGTGGTCATATGACGATGGTGCCACGTAGTCATATTATGAATATTCATACGGTCAAGGAGTGAAAGGGTGTGTCTTGGTGAACTGACTCAGGCCCCCACTGAACTTAGCCCCCTTCCTGCTCTCTCCTCACAACTACGTCTTCGCGATCGAGGAGAGGACCGGAGATGTAACCGAATGGTAGAGCTAACGTTACCTAGCTAAGTTAGCTTGTTTTTCTGCCTAAAGTAACGTTACTATTAAATACATTCAAATACACAGCAGAACCCAGTCACACAGTAACGTTAGTATATTGAACATAGCTGGTTCTAGCGCCCAGCTCCACTTGGTCCGGAGAGAATTGTTATCATTTATTAGCTAACATTATTCATAAATGATAGCGATAACTAGCTATCTAGCTAAGTTACCAGTTCTCTGGACCAAACGGGGCTAAACTCACACACAATAGACTGCTTTGCATTGCCTAATTTATCGATACATTCCGTCTCGGCAGATTATGAAAGCTAACAGAGCCGGTGGCGTTACACCGAGGAACGATATATCTTTGACTCCTTGGCATAATGCAGGCAAGTTAGCTAAAGATACCAAAGTAAGACGTTGTAGATGAATAACTCTCTATGGCTACGTTCACACTGCAGGTAAAAAGTGGCACAGATCCGATTTTTTCCTCAAATGTGACACAGATCTGATTTTTTTTTTTTATGGAAGTGAAAATCACATTGAATCTGACATTTCCCATTCTCATTTGGGCACTTTTGAATGTGGTATTAGATGCCGATACATAACCGATTGTGTCAAAGCGACCGCAGTGTCAGATCGGAATTAATGTGACTTTTTACGTCATTTTTGATGCAGCTAGCTGGGCATTAGAACGTGTACGCATGGGCTAGTTAAAGGGTAAGTTCGCTATTTTGGACCTTGGACCCTATTTGCGGTCCGTCTTCCATGAACCTGACCCATGAAGTCCATTTTTTCGCTGATCGGTCCAGTATTGAGTTCGCTACAGATTTCCTGTAGGCTCTCACTGGGCTACAATAGAAGTCAACGGGGCAATTAGAAATGTTATGGAAAAACAACGATAAATGTTCTTTTATAGCTCAGTGTGTATTCTTACGGTCTCAGTATGCTCTCCTGTGAAATGTAGGCTATCGCAAACGCAAACCGAACGTTGAAACAACAGTTCCTTTTGAAACAGAACTATTTCTCCGACCGCACTACATCGCACTGACTTCGGATAACATTACCTGCGCAACTTCAGCCTCTCTCTCTTCTCATGCTCTCTTATCATCCATCTCTTGTAGTTCCGTGTCCGTGTATTCTGGCTCAAATCTGTAGCCAGTAACGTCAAAGTCAAAATCGAATTCTTCGTCTTCGTAATCATTATAGTCATCCATCATCCAAGTTTTTTTGTGGAAATTGTAGCCTACGTTGTTGCAGGTAAACAAACGCAGACTGCTCAACTAGATAGTTTCATAAACGGCCGGCACACCTTCCCGCTCCCCTACCCCCGACACATAGTACTCCGCGGGAGCAGCGAAAACAAGCAACAGAGAAATGCTTACTTCCAAGCCATGCCAAGCACTTAAAAATGTTCGGATTGAGATACATTTCACAGGAGAGCATACTGAGACCGGTAACAATACACCCTGAGCTTCCAGTCTCATTTATTGTACATGAAAGCACATTTATCGAACATTTCTAATTGCCCCGTTGACTTCTATTGTAGCCCAGTGAGAGCCTACAGGAAATCTGTAGCGAACTCAATACTGGACCGATCAGCGAAAAAATGGACTTCATGGGTCAGGTTCATGGAAGACGGACCGCAAATAGGGTCCAAGGTCCAAAATAGCGAACTTACCCTTTAACTCACTATTGTACAGGGTAGGCTATCAACAGATTCACATTATATTATCATGTGTTGTCATTTTAGATAAGTGGTAAATGTGCAAAGCAGTGGATTTTTTTGGGCACAAACGATACACCATAATAAGTCGGAAGTAGGCAACGTTTTTATATAATTCGCGGACAGCTGCGTTACCCATTTTGTGATTTAAAATAATGTTAGAACTGTCCATATTATTGTTTTGGTTTGTTGCACGGTATTCATTATTCACGGTTTTCTCATGTAGCTGCTTACCGAACATTATGGTTGTCGGTCCAATAGTGTGTCAATAGTTTAATCTAAGGGTGCGCAGTGATGTTAGGCTATACGTTACACATGAAGTTGAACAGATGTGTCGTGTGATAGCTTTTATATACTGTGTATTTTAACACGGCTGGAACGCTGTATTGGCCAATCTGCATCCCGGAACTATCCGTTATAAATGTCATATCGACTGGTCTCACTAGCCAAACGGCCGAGCGCTCCATTTTCTTAACTTGCCCGTCCTCAGAATCACTAATTTCATGCCTTGCTTGGGTTTCACTGAAACCGCCCATGTCACGGTCCCCCCATTCCTGGCTCAGATCTCGCATTCACGAGTCCCTCTGCACAGAAGTAGCAGCCATGGCAGCACAAAAAGCTAGGCTTTTCCCCCCCGTCTCCTCACCCTTATCATTAGCTCCACTGCACATCAACTTTAAAATCAACGCAGAAGCTGTGACTTTGATGACTTCCTTTTTGTTGTTGTTTATTTCTGCAGGCTGTGTAACAGGCGCTATGTCTTTTGTTAATTTGCACGGGTCATTTGAGCAGAGCAATCGGTTCACACTGGAATCAGATATGGGCCACATTAAAAAATTTATGTGAACAGCCAAACAAAAAAAATCTGATCTGAACAATAAATCGGAATTGAGCACTAAGGCCTGCAGTGTGAACGTAGCCTTAGTAGCTCGATATAAGTCGTAATATTAACGTTAGCAGTAATACAAAGCAATTCGCAGTTGAACTTGAACTAGTTAGCTGTACAAGGGTCTCAGTCTCAGAGGGGGGAAAAAAAAAAAAGTTGGTCTCTGCTTTTATACCACGTGCCCAGCCGAGACCACCCCTAGGACCACCTCAACTCCACCCATTTCTATGTTAAGGATCTCGTGACGTCACGAATCTCCGGAAACCAGCGCATTGGTAAGTCTACACAAAAACTCAGATAAAACTATTTTGACTAAACATGAGATTTTCGGACATAGACAGTTGTGTATGATTATAATCTAACCCAAAACATCGGTTTTCAACGGGAAAAGTCGGTTTTTGACTGCAGTATCACTTTAAGCGAGAGTCCCTCTTCACTGGACACTCTGAATGCTCAAATGATTATGGGGCCATCTTTTCCAGTTTAACACAGTCTGACTGAACAAATCAGGTTGAAACATTGGGTGTCTGCCTGTATGTGTCTGTCTGCATATGCCCGTGTGTATGTGCCTGCGCGTGCATATATGTGTGTGCGTGCAGTGTGTGTGTGTAGTGTGTGCGTGAATGCGTGTGTGTGCGTGTGTGAGACGTCTCCTTTGTCCACACGGTACATCTCCCGGTACATCTGCAGCGATGACCTTGTGAGTCCTACCCTTCATCCCCTCCTGCACCTTCTCAAACCAAAATTCTCTTTTGATAAAAGTAAAGTCCACAGTGGAACTGAAGCTGACAGGCCGTGAATAACAATCCTGCAGCACAAACTTCTCGATTTATTGGTGAAATATTAAATGCTTTTCCACAACACTGATACCTCTTTCAGAGTGTGTATTTAGAGGACACAAACGGGGCAAATGAGGAGGTCAATAGATACCCACACTGATTATGGACTGAGCTCAGAAGTTCAGCTGTAATCAATTTGCTGTAAACTACAACTAAGAGCCTGTTGTTTTTCAAGCTATTTCTATTACTTACTGTTTCACAGTGAGTTTTAATACAGGCCTGTATTTAGATTAGATTGTTCTGGTAGCATTGTTAGGAGTACATTAGGATTTATCAAGGGGGTTCCTGACTAATTTCCAAGGGACAGAGGATTGTACCTAACACAAAGGGATTGTATTGACCTGACCTAGGCTAATCTATAATGGGGGGAGTTGGGTTCGGAGGGCCAGACACAACAGAGAGAAGTCAAAAAGTATTTCCAATAATCGGGAACACCACTAGAGCGAAACGTATTCGCGAACAGAGGGGAAAGGAAAACAAAGAATGGAGCAAAAGACTCCCGGCGCAGAGCCGAACGAAAAAACAACCCTAAAAACAGGGCGAGGCTCAACGCTTTGAGCAGAATACCGATAAACAGAAATTATATTCGAGTCTCAGTAGAAGAGAGAACTAAATGACGGGAGAAAAACAGAAATGAAAATAGTAATCCCGCGGTACTGGGAAAAAATAAGCTTGTAGGTACGAGTGCAGACAAAGGAAATGCCTCTCCCCCTCAAACGAGGGTTTAGTAAAAAGAGAGGTGAAAAGAAGCCAAGAAAATAAATTCCTCCTGCTCGCAAAACTCAGCGAGTAAAAAATAAAGAGGTAATAGAAAGAAGCATAAAATATAGGAATGCCTCTGAAAGAAAAGGAGGAGGAATAGCAAACAGAGTAGCGGAAGGGAAATAAAAAGATCAAAAGATCAAACCCTAACTCTAACCGGACTTTTCCTGCTTTGCTTATTAGTAACAGCAAGGAAAGCCGTCTCCGTATGCCTATACCTTTACCGGCTATGTGTCAAATGCAAGACAATATCGAAGCGCCGGAAATCGGAAACCCAGAGCTATATATAGCCGGCAGGAAACCAAAAACAGGTGCGAAGGATAATTGCAGTGCGAGATGAAAATACCGGAACGGAAGATAGAGTGCCCCGACGCCGCTAAAAGAAAGAACGGCCGCCAAAATAAAACGAGGCTGCCGAAAACCATGACATTATCAAGGTGTTACTATTTGTAAACCGGTCTTCCCTCTAAGACACCGTTCATACCGGTATTACCCACCTTTACCGTTTCATGTCAGTGGTGGTTTGTTATTTTCTTAGTGTGTAAAATCCTGTTGGACTCAAACAGCACTCAAACAGCAAGTTGCTTGAAGCATTTGGAGACAAACGTTTTGAAACTTCAAGCACTTATTACAGTTCTACAGTTGTGCATGTTATTTAAATCATTCCACACTGCTGCACATTAGATCGATTGGTTAAATTAATAAATTAATGTTTTTTTAAACACTCCATGATTTCTGCCTTTTTTTTTTTTATCAGTTATTTTTATTCATTTTTCCTTGTATATAGACAGACAGATTTGCATACAGTCAGTCCTTATATCGCAATAACAAAGAGAAAGAAAACAGGAAAAAATATTAATAAATAAATAAAATGAAAAATAAATCAAACAGAAATATTGTAGCAGCAGCATATAGTCTAGCCTAAGACACCCAGATCAACAAAAGGAAATATGCACAGAAATGGAGGACAAGGGGATTTCTGCCTCTTTTTTTCAGTTTTCCTTGGATTTTCAACAACTTTGCTATGTCTGCTCTGTAAGATGACAATATTTTTCAGCACAAACAACCAGCCTTATTCATGAGACAAGGCTCAAGGTTAACACTCACATTTTAATAATTCACAAAATACTTCACAACAAAAAACCAAAATTCCTATGAATAAAAAATGTAGGGTAAAATAAATGCAATGCGAATTAGCTTTGGCAATAATTAGCCTAAATAGAATTTCCCTGATCCAGACCTAACAAAAGCAGCCTAAATAAAGTGGTGTCAGCGCTGCAGAAACATTGCCAAGATAAACAATTTAATGCAGTCTACTTTTCAATTCTGCTCAGCAACTGCTTGCATGACCAAAGACCAACTGTAAGGGGGAGTGTAAGGTTTGGAGAACCAAACGCCACAACCAAAGAATCTGAAAGCGTATTTCCTTAGAAATACGCCACTAAGCGGACAGCTCCACAGTAACAGGGGAAATGAAACAAAATAATGGGAATAAAACCCTCCCGGCGTAAGCAAACACAAAACAATCCTAAAAGAGGGCAAACTCGGCGATAGCGAGTAGTAAACAACAAAGGAACCTCACGCACTCACACAAGAGGCGTATAACTAGAGGTCAGAGAAAAACAAAAGAAAGCCCGTGTAACAAGGGCGAAAGAAACGGAATAGAAAAATAACCTGTTACCTACAGCTCTAGGTGTGAACGAGCTGAACAAAAGGTAACAGGTAGAGGAATACAAAAGGATAAAGAGAGAAGGAAACAAAAAGACTAAATAAATCTTTACCATAACTCTTTAACCGGACTATCTACGTTTCTGACGAGTAACAACCAGAAATGTAGAGACCGCTATCCTTTACCTTACCGACTCCGATAGTCAAAAGCAAAGACAATATCAAAGCGTCGGAAAAGCAGAAGTCCTGGGCTATTTATAACCGGCAGGAAATCCAAAACAGGTGAAAGGAATAATTACCGGGCGAGATTCAAACACCGAAACGGAGGCGGAAAAATCAGATAGATTGGCCGATGTCGTCAAACGAAAGAACGACCGCAGTAACAACAACAGGCTGCCAGAAACCATGACACCAACACGCCACATTGGCGCTCGGCGCACTCTTTAAACACTGTCATTGATCATAAGGACATGTATGCTATATAATGTGTTTATATTCATTTAATAACATCGGCATTGAAGCAAATGCACTTTTATTTATACTTTGATTTAATTTTATATTAAAATAGTAATTACAAAATATCGGTGTTGACGGTGTGGAAAGAACTACACCGGTGTAGGCTCGAGCACAGTATGCGACCGGTTAAACTGAACACAGAGACAAGCCTATTCTGACCTCAGCTAATACAGTTCAATTTCACTGCTCATCAATACAGCCAGTGCAATACAATGACAATTAATTGCTCAAATCTTCCATCAATAAAATGGTGTCTTCTCCGTTTATTATTCTTTTTGTTGTTTTTTTGTTTTTTTTTGGGGGGGGTGTACGGTTTGTTTCATTTTTGCACACTTGTCTTTCATTGTTTCTCACAGAGACAATCACTTCCGATAAGAATGGAGGAATACTGTATGTATTTCATGCTAAGCATGAAGATTATTTAACATATCAAACAGCTGTTTGTTTCAGTTGATTTTAATTACGATAAAGAAGGCACTGGAATGCAAGTATTTCAAGCATCTCTCTCTCTTTCTCTCTCTCTTTCACATACACACACACGCACATCCATGCACGCACACGCACACACACACACACACACACACACACACACACACACACACACACACACACACACACACACACACACACACACACACCATCCCCCTACCCCCCATCAGGGGTTGTCTGTTGTTGCCTGCATCACAAAGTCATTCCCTATGGTTAGTGCCTCCATCAGCCTGATGGCCAGTGGTGACACACAGCTTCACACTCCCCACACTCCACACATCTGCAGGCAGGAGGGGGGAAATGGAAGGAAGGATAGATACCGCGAAGAAAGAAACGCCATTCTTCTGCTCTTCTATTTTTAGAGCAAGGTTCCGTCAACCGGACACACAGGAAAAAACCTGAGGCAGCAGATGTGGCTCAAACAGGAAGTGGCTGCATAAAATAAGGTGAATGAATTGGTCTGGGTGTGACGATCGGCTCACTAGCTTTGGGTAAAAAAATATTGTAAAACAAATATCTTTACAAGTCATAATCTCTTCCTAATATAATCCTAATATAATCTCTGAAATGTAGGTCAGTAGTAACTGCTATTTTAAAATTTTATTTGCGAATAAAAAAATAAAACACATTTTTTTATTCATTCATCAAGAAGACATTTTAATTGAATCAATGTAACCAGTGGTGATTCTGTATGCTTCTTGCGTTAGCATTTGTCCAGGATGCATTTAGTCATCCTCATCTCGGGAAAGAGTTTGTAAATTATTGTTGGAGCAAGAATTACTTTAGCACACATCTAAAATACATCCGTTGAATGTGTACGACTTCAGTACGTCAGTGTGCATTTGTTCCTGGCCTTCTCAAACAAAACATACAGTAAATAATAATACAAAATAAATATATTACAAATAAATCCAATACACGAATCATGTGTTTTGGGTGTGTCCCAGCAGTCGGCGCGCCTTCCTCCCGGAGAACGTCCCGCGCAGCGTGGGCAGCTGCAGCGTTCCGCGTCCGCCGGGACCTCCCTGACCCCCGCCCCCGTCCTCAGCGCCGAGGCGGCCGCCTTCTACGACGTCCGGGGGGGCGCGACGCGTGAGCGGCGCTCCGCCTCAGCGGGACTTCACCCTCTCAACCGCCCGCACTTCACTACAGAGTCTCTGCAGCGAGGGATTCATAAAAAGGGGGCTTTGCCTCAGTTAGGGGAATCCCGCTCATTACCGGCGGCTTAGATCTCACAATTAAGCTGTTTAGCGGCGTCACGCTGCGTCTGCCCGGGCGTCTCTGTGGAGCGGCCCTCCGCAAATAACTTGGGGTGGAAAGCAGAGACGAGCAGAACTCAGTAAAACCTTTAATTCCTGGCAAAGTTGTGCTTGCTAAATGCATAGTAAGTGTACTCAAGCTTGTTCTGTCATTGGAGGGCTCTGTTTTGTACGTGGCCCGGGCTTTTAGCGTGTCATTTTAATCACCCCGTGTGGTGCAGTCCCATGAAGCCTGTATCTTTCAGGCAAACCCTTAAAGTGTGGAAATGTAAAACACGTGGATGAGTTTCTGCCAGTCTGCCAGCTACGTGCAGGTTTACTATTTACTATCACGTTTACTATTTTTAACCCATAGCATCTAGTTGCCTTTAGCCATTGAGCCAGTCCACGCAAAGTGGTAGTACACGGGCCGCAAATGGCTTGCAAGAAGTCCGCAAGTCCTGACAGGAGATTACAGCCACGTTTCCCTCCTCCGTAATCCCCCTCCATCCGAGACGAGAGTCCGCCAAAGAGAAGCAGCGCTACGGGGCGCGATTAGCTCCAGACGCTCTGGAGCGGCTAACCGAAAGGGGATGACAGCCAGCGCCTGGCTACGGTGCCCCAGAGGACCCCAATTATCTCGTACCCCACCCCCCTCCCCTCAACCGTTATCACCTTGTCAGGGGTTTAGGACTGGGTGGTAGACCACCGGAGCGCCATGTACGTAAATCTCCTCCGGAGATTGGCAGTACATGTGCTTTTCATTCGAGCTGTTAATAGACACGTAGCCTTCATGTTGGCCAATGAGGCGCCATCTGGGACGGCTTATGTCTTATTCAGTCACTGCCTCTCTCCCCGGGAGAGTGGTCCCGGAGTTAACCCCGTCACTGCCGACCACCGCAGGCTTTTTTTAAAAAAGCGGTCGCCCTGTGCCCACGTGCCTGCCCGCTTTTCTCCTTTGCCCCCAGACATCAAAACAGACTTTCATCTCAAATGAAATTTAGAATCTTATGAAAACCAGACTATTACGGATTATAGAAAGATCATTTTTTGTTGTCGATTTAAAGGATGAAAAGGTACGCCAGAGAAGAGGGAAAAGGCCGAGCTTCTGCTCGCTTCGCAGAAGATTAATTTCTCATTTCACATTTGCAGGGAATATTAGATAACATCGTGCTCGGCCGAGGGGGGGGCAAAGGGGAGCTTGCCATCCACGCTCTGAAGAACAACTTTGAAGCTGACGCCTGCTTTGTAAAAGTGATCGGTGAGTAACAGCTCTCTCGCTTCCCCCCACCCAGACCTGTGGCCCTCCTATTTCATTACAGCCCTCACCCACAATGGTGCTCCACGGTAACAATTTCACAGCTCTGCACCTTCTTGACTCAGATGTACTCCTCAGAAATAATTAAGCCAAATCATAATGCAAAAAGTCATGTACAGAACGCAAGGAAACCATTTTTCACAAATAGCCTGTTTCCAGGGTGTCTGAAAAGGAAAATGGTTCCCCTTTGAATGAAACCTCAGCGGTTCTTATCATGTCAAACAGAGCGCAGATACAGATGACTACAGAGAGCATCTTGTCTTGTACCCCGTGGCATATTTCTTTCAGCTTTTTCTTTTTTTTCTAGTTTTAAGTCTCTTTTTAAGTCTCTTTTCACCAGCTGAAGAGAATCACATTAGGTTTGCGGCAGTTGGTTTGGTAACGGTGGAATTTAAAGTGCTGACATTTGAGAAAGTGAAGACTGTCAAACAGACGGCGCAAATGCCCTTTGATCCTGGCTTGCACCTTTTTAATCTAGGCTGACTGGCGGTGTGTTCAATCCCAAGACCCCTGGAGCTGTGCTCTTCTCGTTTCGTCCAATCACAGCTCCCTCGGCCCGGCCTCCGACTTGCC
>CM056388.1:15412272-15754780 GCA_029718625.1 Synaphobranchus kaupii | reverse complement strand
TGGGAGCTGACTGAATACCTGTAGAACTATAGTGCCTTGCTGTCCATCCTGTGGAAATACTTGTATCGTTCAACTTCAGGAGAAATATTTGTATACTGCATGTATTCTCTGCTACGTATTATTGATTTATTTAACCAAAGACAGAGTCAATGTGTTCCCACACTGTTCCACGCAAGATGAATTGAGGCCATAATTCATCCAACAAATCCATAAACCTGTGAGATATATTTTCAGCGCGGGACTTCAGGATTACCGTGCTTTCCCTGTCTCCTCGATTTCTTTACCACGGCAACGTTTTCGTTCTTCCACTAGAGTCTGTTCTGATATCGCGCAGGGAGATTGAACAAGCCTGTAGTCGTCCACTTCATTGTGCATAGCTCGCTGTGAGATCGCCATCAAAGCTCGTGATATTGCCCCGGTCTCGGCGCGCTCGCTGACAAACGGCTCTCCTCTGCAGCCTCACAGCCGATGTTTATCAAATGTGTGCAGTGCAGTGCAGTGTCCAGTGTTCAGCCTTTATGTGCAACCATCAGCCTCAGGCCTGTGTATTTAAGTTCACACTTCAGCATGCAGCCTAAGTGTTCAGTAAACTGTGTGTGTCTGTGTGTGTGTCGTGCGCATGTGCGTGTGTGCGTGCGCATGTGCGTGTGTGCGTGCACACTCACGTGCCTCTCTGTGGAGATTTTTGAGTCGGGGGTGAACAGACGTCAGTATACAGTCACTATTTGTGTAGCGAGGACAGATTAAGTTCAGTATTCCTTTACTGCCTCTGTGCGTATGTGAGATGACTCTTTGAATAGTGGCTGTCTGTGTTGTGAAGCCTTCGGTATACTCCCCGTCTGCCCCTGTACAAAATGCCCCCGTTCAGAACCGTGTCCATGCCTTGCATTCAAAATAGGACTGAATGAGTGCGACTCTCTGTTCTGACAGACAGGGATCATGCGTGACCGCAGGCGCAAACTCAATCACTTCTTGTTGGGCCGCTGGCTAAAATTAGCCTCTTCAGAAAATGGCGCGGCGAGACATCGTTCTTGACAACATTGTCTGAGACTAATTGCTCTTATATTTAAATAATTCTAGATACAAGACCATTAATCTGCAGGTGCATTATATCAAAGTGGGTTTTAGTCGAAAAATGGGAAAACGCATGCATAATAGAAGCTGTTAATGGTGTGTTTTATTCTGGTTTTGACAGTGATGGAATCTGTGTTTCTGAGCCCGGCGGAGAGAGGAGGCTCAGTGGCGTAGGCGTTTCAAAGAGGCCAGAGGCAGGCTCTCTGAAAGCTGAAGTCTGTGCGTGTGCGGATATGGCGGCAGAGACTGTGGCATGAGGCAGGCTGATGCATTAGGAAAAGGAGGAGGAGGAGGAGGAGGAACGGGGGAGGGGGGCGCCGATGGCTCTCCGGCTTGGCCTCCCGGCCACCCGCGCCCACGCCTTCCCGCGGGTTCACAAGGTCGCGCACGGCGCTATCGGCCCACTTCAGCAGAATCCCAAAGGTTAATTAGAATTCTCTGATCGCCCACCCCGAATGACTCAGTCATTGGCGATTGGGAATGAGAGGCAGAGAGAGAGGGCGAGAATTAGTGTGGAGAGAGAGAGTGAGGGGGATATTGAGAGACAGGGGCAAATGGAGTGATATTGAGAGAGAGTGTGAGAGATTAACTATTAACTAATGTTTAAAATATGTTTTTTATATTTATGTAATTGTTGGTTATTTGTTTCATTATCTGTACATTATTATTATTATTATTATTATTATTAGTAGTAGTAGTATT
This sequence comes from Synaphobranchus kaupii, assembly GCA_029718625.1. NCBI lineage: Eukaryota > Metazoa > Chordata > Actinopteri > Anguilliformes > Synaphobranchidae > Synaphobranchus > Synaphobranchus kaupii. Next base: position 15,753,004 of record CM056388.1, on the reverse strand, counting down.
ATTATTGTCTTGCTATTGAGGTAACATTGAATTGAACTTAGTGACCAAAAGAGATAGAAAGAGTGACCAAGAAAGAGAGTGACGAGCGCTTTGGCAGGAGAGCAGGCCCAGAACGAGGCCGCTGTCTCCGTGCATTCAGCTGTCAATGAAAGCGTGCCGGCAACCGTAAACATTACCATTCCTGACAGACAGCTGCTTAGGTTTGGCAGAAAGAGAAACACAACATGCCACTCTAACAGCAGTCCCGACTTTTTCTGAACCAAGCAGAGGTCACTCTGTTACTGAGGCTCTGGAAGGTCTATATGACTGTACTGCGTGCATCTGCTTGCACACACAACCATTTGCCTGGTTGACAACTCTTTTGATTTTACTTTGTGGAGCAAAACAGAATAACATAGAATAGTACTTTATTAAAAGGATAGTTCACTTTCTGGGGCTTTTTGGTATTATTTCAGCTTTAGTGTATATTTGCTGTTGAAGCTACTTTGGAGTATTTTTATATATTTTTTTGCATTAGACCATGAGCCTACACTAGCCATTAGACCATGAGCCTACACTAGCCATTCAAAGCCAGTAGGTTGTCAGCAACCTGCTTAAATATCTAAAATATACTTATAGCACCGAAAAAAAACTCTCTGGGCCAATTAAAAGCAAACAGTAAAACTAAAATAATAATAACAGTCCCTCCAGGGTTGTAATTTGTCAAAATCTCAAAAAAGAGATTGACAGCATCGGAAAGACAGATGTACTGTAGCTAAGTTTCATAAACTAATCTAACTTGGAAAAACGGTCTTCAATATATTTTGCTTTAATAAGTATATGCTTTACCATTACTCAATCTACTGTCAGTAGCTATAATTGAAATACACACACATCATATATATTACTGGAGTGGAGATGTATTGGATGCTTTTGTAAAAACAGATAAATATGAAGGGGTAACTTGGACATGTGATTGTTTTACGGCTAAAGACCTAGCTCTACTTCCTGCAGTATTGACACAAAAGTGTTGTGCATCTCCTCACTCCATGCCCATTGGTAACAATGCACTGTCAGCAGGCAGTTTCCTAACCCCGCCCCTAGCCGACCAGGCCAGGACCAATTAAAGGTCAGTAGGGCAGAGTGTGCTCCTAAAGCCTTCACAAGCCATTACAGCACCTCCATTAGCACATCATAACTTCTTTACGAATCATTCATAAGAATGTCTGCAGGACTGCAGGTCAGAGGCAATGCCCGATGTATTTGAGACAATGCACAACGTATAGATATAGACACTGAAATATTCTGCCTCTTTTAAAACCAATAAGAACACCCCCTCCCACTTTTACCGTGTCCGCTTACGTCAAATAATCATTACTTTCCACCTGTGAAAGGTAATCTCTAAACCTCCTTGCATGTTGATGCGTTTCAGACTGGTTGAAATTGGATTCTGTTGTCTCATTACCGCTAGTGTGAAACCTATTGGCTCAGTGTGAAGAAAGCATTTAGCACCATTAATTGGTTTGTTCCATTGAGATGATAGTCCCAGCAGGTCCAGGCAAGTTTTTTTTTAAACTTCATTTTATTGTCTACCTGCTATAGGTTCTCTTCTCAGTTGGACTTTTCTTGTTTTTTTATTTTTATTTTATTTGCTTTGTTTTGAGTTAAGGACATTGGAACAGCCAGCAAAGTAAAAAGCAATTAAAATAATTCTTATTTGTAACTAAGTAGACATCATTTACATACTTCCTTTTAACTCAACCCTTTAAAAAATTAGCTCATTATTTTGAGTTATTTTCTCTGTTTATTAGCTCATTATTTTGAGTTATTTTCTCTGTTTGTTCAGCATTGTCAGTGTTTTTGTTACGGTTCTGAGTATGAACTGAACCCAAATGCACGACTCAACACTCAACAGTTCAAGAATACTGCAATAATTTATTGCTTTGACCAGAATTCCTCCCGAAGCATAGGGAGAACACCGACAATAGACAGACAAATGGGGATGGATTTAGCAGGGGATCAGCAGGAACGGGGAGGCCAGGGACTGGTGGTGGTGGCAGGGATCCGGACAGGCTGATCAGAGGAGGAGCGGGGAGCAGGAGACAGGGCAGAGCAGAGTGGCAGGAACAGCTGCAGGTTAGCAGAGCTGGGGTCCCGGCTGGACGTGCACACAGCAGCAGGTTGGCAGCAGCACAAGCAGGAGGCACGCACCGCCGCCGGGTAGCAGAGCTGGAGCACCGGCTGCATGCACACACAGCAGCTGGTTGGCAGGAACAGCAGCACAAGCAGGATATACGAACAACTGCAGGCTGGTAGACTCAGAGCAGACAAAAGTTAGTACAGCGAGGCAGGACAGACTGAACAGCGTGTTTGCACCATTCCTGGCGAGAGCTGATCAAAGCTGGACAGAGCTAGAAATGGCGAGTTAACGCAGAATGCAAGACAAGGCTTTTAAAGTTGGCAAGACAGGACTAGATACAATATATCCACGAGACAAGACCAGAGAGTTACTACAAAGAGACTTAACGAACTGGACTTAGCGAACTAGATAAACAACAGGGATAGGCGGATAAAGAGTAGTGGAACAGAGTGACACGAAAGGAAAAACCACGCCCAGCCTGCAGCACGAGGGAAACAAACAGGAATACAAACAACACGATACGAGAGGGAACAGGTAAAACATGGGACACAAAAGGACGGGAGTGAGAGCATCACAGTTTTAACTCTATTTATTGTGTGAATGCTTCAATTAATTCCATTTTTCAGTGATCATCCTACACATTGCAATATTTCATTTCGCCAGCAAGGCAGCGTGCTCTGCTGTTTTTCAGCCTGTTTTGCTTATATTCTCTTATCAAAACAATCACATATTTTGTACCAACTGAAAATAATCCCTGCCTAGCAGAAACTGTAGGCTACCTCTCCTGACAAGAGTAAAATTGTGGGCTCTATTTTAATAAACCAAACGCAATGGTGAACACAAGAGTAAGCGCTTGGCGGTATCGCTCTGAGGGCGTGTCGGCGAGAAATTTGGTAATTTCATGACGGCAATCTTGGCGCATCTGATGGCGGTATTGCTAAAAGGCTGGGTTTAAATGTCCAAGGTGTGTCTCTATGGTAGCCAATCAAATTGTTGTTCTCATGCTTTAAAAAAAGCCCGTTGGAACACAATCGCTCCATGCAATTTCATAATGAGCAACCCAAACGCACTGGACCGTCAACGACAAGAGCGATTTTCTGCACAGGAATCAGACATACTTGCAACAGAAGTACAGGCTAGGACTGTAGTAATTTATGGATCACAATCCACACCACCTCGTCTCCCAGAAGTTCGGAAGGCACGGGAGGAGGTGGCGAATGCATTAATTAGCCTACATTAGGTGATGTAGGCATAATTATGATTCAAATGGTAGGCTTATGATTCAACTGTGTCAATGTGTAATTTATATATTATAGGCTATTGGCCTACATGATCGCAAGTTTCTTGTAAGCTGTCCTGTTTTATTCTAGTAGTTTAAATTAAAATTAATTAATTAATAATAATTATAGGCTATTTGTTCATTAAATGGAAGTGTAATGTTGGCATCACCTATAGACACTACATAGAACTACATGACTAATAAGTTGCCAAATTGCCAGAGTCTATTGCGTTGCCGCTAAGAGGTGGTTCCAGCTGATCATAACGCAATGGGTTTTCGTTGGTTCAAATTATCACTGAGCCGAAAGTATTTTAGAACACGCCCCAGACAGCGCCACCCATTCCACTGCAGCGCAAGCGAAAGGATGTTATGTTGAGAATTTGTTGATCCTAGCGGTATTGCTGAGAAACGCCATAGCGCCAGTTTTAAGACGTTGATGCTGTCAACAAGCTTGCGTTTGACTATACCGTCCCCTTGCGCTGGTTTGAAAATAGAGCCCTGTATCTTGTATCACAATGCATGTTTTTGAGGAAAAACTAAAACCTCTGACATTGTTTCACTAAAATGTTTTCCTGCACAGTCGATTGAGTACTCTGTTAATTAGTGTCTAGGACCTGTGACAGAACTGTGACAGTCTGTTTTTATGATTTATGGATTTGACAGATGCGCTTATTCAGGTCAGAAACAGTTTAGACGACAAATACCAAACAGGTAGGTGCAATGCATCCCAAAGCACTTAACTGTCTTAAGGCAGTCCAGGTCACCCGAGACCTTACAGCACGAATCCTGCAGCGTAACCGCTCCGTTGTAAACCTGATTGCTCGTCGCTAGCTAACAGTACGAAGGGATAAAAGCAGTCCAAATCAATACCCTTCTATTGTAGGACAGTGTCACAGGGAGATAGCACGTATCAAAACTTAATTCATTTTTGAAGCAATGACATGGACAAGAGTGGTGTTTTTACAGTCTCGCCTAAAAGTCAGATGTGCGTTCAGTACCTCTGACCTAGCCACCGGTCTCTTCTCAGGGATGAGTTTTATACCTTCTTTCTTAACGCCGCGGATTCTACCCGAGTACTTATGCACTCTGTGGAAACGTTAAGGTGCCGTTCATCGGCTGGACATTAATATGCTGGCAGTAACTCTTCTTATTCCCACGTTAAGAATGTGATTTCTCCTCGACACACGCGTGCGTTACAGAGGTGAAACCGTGCCACTGTGTCAACGTTTTCGGGGATTACAGGTGTATCTACTCTGGAGTAACTCTGGTGTGCCTTGTCTTCTATTAAGATGTGTGTTTACCCAAAAAATGTTTTTACACCTTCATTTAGTTTGCTTGTGTTGGTGAGAATGATTTGTACTATCATTGACATCACCCTGGAAGGAGCGGAAATCTATAAAGCTTTTGCTCCACATATTGGTTACACATGATTCCTTTGTTGCGATTTAGCTCCTTCTTTCCCAACAGTGCTACACTAAGCAAGCTGACAGCAGAGGTATCAACGATGGCAACTGTCTTTCATAACTGCAGGTTTTAGTGCCCTAAACATATATGACTTGTGTATGCCCGACAACAATGAAATATTACATTATAGAACCACAATTAGCTTTTCTGGAGCTGGTTAGAGTGCCAGTGTCCAACTGGTTTTTTTGTCATCAGATGCTACAATATGTGTGAGTATTGAATGCAGTTTGACTGTGCCTTTTGTGCCGTGGTTTGAGAGTGGTTCCGTGTTTGGCGGTATCCTCACTCATCTGAGGGTGCGTGCGTGAAGCGGTCTCAGAGGGAAACGAATGCTGGCACCATCATACGTTATTGCACATTGCAGCAATCAGCCTGCTTCAGTGTCAACGGAGCGGACCATCTAAATTGATGACCTCTGTGTCTGGACCCATCATTAGTGTTCCAAACTCTCCATTACCTCCACCAATTTCCACAAGGATCTTGAGCCGTGTGTGTGTGTGCATTTGTATGTGAGTTTTTTCAGAAAGAGAGAGAGAGAAAGAACAAGAACAAGGAAACAGTGCACAGACATACTGTAATGCCTTCTTTTGGATCAGGCTTTTCGAGTGATATGAATCAAACTTTCATCCTGAAGTGAAATTAATGCATTTTAACCTTGTTACTCTAAATAACTCAGTATGAGGCACCCGGAGACCATCAAAGGAAAATAGAAAGTTATTCATTCCTAAAAAGCACAATAAAACCCAAATTTATGAACATGGAGGAGGAAACATTACAGACTGGATGTTAAGGATCCGTAGAGGGACTGGACTCAAATGCACGACTCAGAGACAGAATACAAATAATGCTCACTGGGAGCCTTTATTACTTCGTCCAAAACTCCAGAAGTATAGGGAGAGTTAGGGAAGGGACTGGATCCTGGGTTGGCGTGAACAGGGGCAGAGCGGGAGAGGGGAGCAGGCAAAGGGCTGGACGGTGGCTGAATCCTGGGTAGGCGTAGCAGAGGAAGAGCGGAATGCGGGAGACAGGGATGCATGGCGTAGAGCTAGGATATGGTTGCAGGTTGGCGGGCAAGCAGAACAATAAACAAGACGTTAGTTTCAGCAAAGCATGAACAAGACTATGAAGCGTTAGTTGGCTAGGAAAAGCAAGACTATTAAGCGTTAGAACGCTAGACAAAGCAAGACGATGACTGTAGATTTAGCTAGAGAAAACAAGACTATGACTGTAGATACGAGACCAGACAAGACTAGAGTTTTTACAACAACAAGACTCAACGAACTGGCACTGGACAACGAAGGCCGGGAGAATATATAGGAGAGTCAATGAGCTAATGAATGCATGCAGCATGAGATTGTATGCGAGAGTGATTAAATGGCTAAGAGAGCGTGAGGAATGCAAGCGGGGAAAGGAATGTGATAGGCGGAGGAAATGCGAGAGAATTAGTAGAAACAAGGAGGGAAACCACGCCCAACCTGCACCACAAGGAAGACAAACAGGGAAATGTAAAAACAAGACAAGAGACGTGAGGGAAAGGGTAAAACACAGAGCACAAACGGGGAAGGGGACTGAGAGGGAACAGAAAGTGTAACACTGGAAGCCTTATTAACCAGGGACTGTTCTCTACTGCCCAAAATAACAATAATAATAATAATAATAATTATTATTATTATTATTATTATTATTATTATTATAATAATAAAAGTAATATTAATGCAATTATCTTTCTTGTCATTGTTGGTGAGCTTTAGCATTTAACATGAACAGCATAAGCAATCCAGCATAAGCAGTTTTAGTATCTCACTGGGGTAACATATAGCCCATTCATGCATGTTATGCCTCCTCTGCAGTGCTCAATGGACTCTGCTCGAATGACTGCCCAGCGAAGGTGAAGGCGTGTGATCTGTCTGGGTGCTGGAGGTGGGGTGTTTCCAGGAAGAGGTATTTCCATGTCTATGCTTAAAAACGTTTCATGTCCATGCTTAAAAACTGAGACTCTAATTCTTGAGATGGTTTGTTTTTAGGAGCTGTGCATTTCTGACCACTGCCTGTCTATTTGGTATTCGTTATTTTTGGGGTGATTTTCGGGAGCTTTGGGCGGATTTATCTTTAGTAAGGATTAGTCTAGAAACTGCCCCGTTCCCGGCTGGCTAGCTGGCAGGCTGCAGCAGTGTCAGTAAAAAAAAAAAAAAAATGTGGGACAGAGATTGCAAAGGGGGGGGGGGGGGGGGGTTCTAGGACTCCAAAGCCCTGGAACACACAGCTGAATGAATCATGAATGCAGCCGGGAGCTGATAGGTGCTTGCCAAGCCAATGGGATCACGGGACACCTTTATTCTGCAGTAAACAGGGTCCACCTAATTCCCACAAGCCAGTTTCCCTCAAATAGCCTCGGTTTATTGCACAGCACAGAAAGCCCACTGCATCTCCCCAAGGGTCTCGAGTGTGGGTGGACATCCGTGTCCCGCGTGAAAGCAGTAAGCAGTAAGAGAGAGAAGGAGAGAGGGGCATCGTGTGCCCCTGCTCCCTTTAGATGCTGCGGCATCGCTGGTGACAGACCGCGATACCTTTTCATTAAGCAGTAAGAGCACACTGTCGGCCGACAAATACCTCTCTTTATTAGCTGTCAGCCCTCTAACGAAGAGACATGGCGAGCCTTCACGATCGGCCTGTGATTGGACTGGCACTGGTCTGATGCTTGGAAGGGACTGGGGGAGGAGTTGATTCCGTGCATAGTTGGCTTTAAAGAACACAGAAGATGGCTGGCGGTGATATATATATATATATATATAATTTTAAAGGATAAGTCCAACATATTTTGTCAACATATCCTATGAAAAGACCAAAACCTACAATGCTTCTGTCCGACTCTCAATACGGTCTGACTTTCTTCTTTCCCATTTAGTGCTCAACTAGGAAGCCATTCTAAAATCAGTAAATACAGCTCAGAAAGACATATTTTCATTTGCAAAAAATGCAACCTATTACCACGGAAAAGTTTTTCCCAAATGTACTTCAAAATGGAGCAAATTGTTCATTTTGATGGGGGCTATTTTCAGTATTTTGGTGCCGCACATTTGTATACATTCAGGGCCTTTGGCGTGTTAGCACACACGCCAAAACCTTTTAGCACACACAAAACTAATAACACAACCAATGATTGGTGCAAAACAAATACCATGACCAATCATTGGTCATGTTATTGGTTTTGCGTATGCTAAACCTTTTTGCACACGCTAATGGCCGGATTCAGAGATGGCCAGCTTAAGTCATGCACTTCAGTGCTGCTCCTGTACAGATTTAACACGGGGGGCCCTATCTTACACCCGGCGCAAAGCGGCGCTAACGCAAACGCAAGTGTCTTTGCTATCTTACACCCGGCGCTAGGTCCATAATAACGCCTAACGCTTATGCCGTTTAACTAGCATTGCGCCATTAACTAGTCTTGCGCCATCATTAGTGAACTGGGCGTGTTGGTCTTAAGATGAGGAGTGGCCAGGATTCTTTTTGGCGTATTGCTATCTTGAGCCAGCAGAAAGCGCTTGCGCTAGAACCACCACAAACCTGGTCTAAAGTCATGTCGCAGTTGTTTACATGCTATTTTAACGGCGCATATAAGTGCGTCTACATAGGCGTGTGCACAACGCGCATACCCTCCTGTCTGTTACACACAGGGGCGTGCACAGGCATGACTAAAATATCTAGATCACAATGTGAAATATTATTATTGTGTAGGCTATATCAAAAATGCATAATAATAAAAGGTTCCATAGGTCCACATACCTTTCCCTCAGCGAAGGGAAACAATGCCACATTACATTGCTCTCAGCCCACTCCATCAACATCCAGGCGATGTGCGATGGTACGGGACAATGGCTATCCATTAAAAAGGAGTTGATAACAAGCCTAATGCGCGAATTATCTTTGCACCTAATGCGTGAATTGTCATTCAATGGAAAACTCGCGCACGGCAATAGACGGACATTTAAGTTCTGAAAATGCGCTTCAGATGTCATTACAATACAGCTCTGTTTATCTATGAATACAGCCTGTAAGTAAATAGAATGGTTTGTGACTGAAAAAAGTTCAAAACCTTGTCCAGTGAATATTGCATTTATTGTTTTTCAAATAGCCTAGGCTACAGCGGATTCGCTGTGCATAAGTTTTTTTTTCGATAGCCTATGGTTAAAAAACGGAGATGTCACCATGTTAACTAAATTGTAACCTTAGCTATTCTTCGTCCTTCATAATTTTTTTAATTACAGTGACCAGGTTTCCATACTCTCACCGTTTAAAACCCAGCTGATTTCACCCGTTATTCCTTAACTGAACAAAACGATTTTAAAGAGAACTAAGCGTCTAATTAGAAACTAAAACAAATTTGCAGCACGTTACACAATTAATTCACAATTAATTTTAATGCCATTCTCTGCACGTGAGCTGCATGTTCTCTGCTTCCCCTGCTGTAAGTCGCACGTTTAACGGTCTTCCTGGGAAAGTGGATTGTTTTAAAGGATTACGCTACGAGTAAAACAGGTTGGTCACATTTCCATAAACAGGACATTATTAAACAAGGGGAAATATGCGTGAACATATGGGTTGCGAACCTGACAGCTTTATTGTATGGCTATTTAGTGTCATCATTAAGGCAAAATAACGGTATGTATGTTATTAATCAATATTAGCCTACTATGCAGGTAGCCTAATGAACTTTGGATGAAGCTTGAACTTCGAGAACTCCATGAGAACAGCCTCTTGGAATTGATGTTTGACACTTTCATTGCATAATCAAACGAAATTCGCTGAACAAGCAGGCTAATTTGGCGTTTTCTAAGGTGAGACTGAAGCCATTGATAGCTTATTCTCAGCTGTTGCAGGTCCTTTTAACGAAATTTAACCGCACATATTTTGTAAAATAACAGCCCTGTCTGGAATTACCGGGAACTCATAGGCTAATGGTTAGTCCGAATAATATTGATCATACTCCATTTAGCCTATTCCTTGATCACACTAAACACGCACGAGCATGTCTGTTTCGCCATCATAAGCAATCCGCCAAGGTGGAAAAGCAGGCTTTTAAAGGGAATGGGATATGACATTTTGATTGGTTTATTGAATGTCACGCCCAAGACACACCTATAATTAATGAAGCGACTAGGTTCAGCCCAGTTGCGCCATGCGCCGTGCTTAGCGCCAAAAAAACACGCCGTTAAAATAGCAAAAGTGGACTTGGACACGCCCTAAATGGATTTAGCGCCATGCGCTTAGACTAAGCGCCAAGATCGCCAAGATAGGGCCCGGGATGAGTTATGCTGTATTCTAACCTGTGCTACGCAGGTGCATTTCTCAAAATGTGGGTGGCACAGGGCATGATATTCTAATGACCTGTTTCTTGTACCTGCCCCCTGGGTTGCCAGCCTTCTACTAAATAAATGTGTGTGGGGGTGTATATTTTCAACATGTCAGTGACATTGCCTTTAATAACCGCATTTGCCTTTGTAAAATCCTACCTTTGTGCATCGTAGTTGCTCTTGCGTGATGGGGAAGACAGTGAACATATTAATCTGTTGCATTGATAAAATGATCATAGCTCCTATTGACGATTTGGATATATCCATCACACAATCAAAACGAATAATTGCTGGACAGTGGTTGCACGCAATTTTATTAAGTAAACAAATAAATTGTTGGATTTACTAAAAAGTTGTGCGAAAAAAAACGATTAAGTGAAAACTCTGAAAATGCGTATCTTGCACAGTTGCACTACTTGCAGACACGCCTCATTTTCATCAAATCTCCACCCCGCGCGCGTAATGCCGCGTATATACTGGAGAGACGCTTAAGGCCAGAAACATACCTCATGCAAATACGTGAACGTGGACGCTTTGAGCAACGCTAACAGTTTTTCTTTTGCCATGACATTTGGAAAGACAAACCAGAGGAAATCACAGATCGAACAAGGAAGTTGTTTGCTGTTTTTGCCTATAGCGCCCCTCGCTGCAACGCTCTGGCTTGTCTTTCACAAATGTCATGGCAAAAAAAAGAACTGTTTTCGCGTATTTGCTTGAGGTATGTTTCGGCCCTAAAACAGTGGATAAGTCAAATGTCTGAATCATAAATAGCTTAAGCCATGCAGAATTTCGGGAGTAAGTCCCATTTGCCCGTGGCCATAAAGGTCTTCGTAAATCAAGCCCTCAATGCGGTAGTGAATAGGCAAGCATATCAAAAAAAATTATTAAGTACTAAAGTTCATAAAGTTGTTTCAGTAAAAAGTACAAAGGTCAGGTTCATCATAATGATGAATTATGGTGACCAAAGCAACAGTATTTATCTTTGACTTGATTTAATTGTTTCTATGACTACCGGAATATTGGCTATATCTGGTATTGGCTAGCTGGGAAAGACTTTTCGGTATAAATTAATTGTTGGTTTCGGTCTTTTCACAGGATATGTTTATCAAAAAATAATATATATAGCATTAAGACAGCCTTATCCTTATCCTAACATTTTCATAGTCAACAATATTAGTTTTCAAAAAGATTTTATCTGTTTTCCACTGTACGAATATTGTAAAATCATAAAGATCTCTTTTGTGAACACCAAACAAGCTCCAACACACATGATTATTTGCCGATTTTACAGATTCTGGGTATATTTGAAGTCCAGGGACACATTTTTTTCCAAGTGCGTTTAAAATTTTACGCCTCTTTTCCTGACTAATTCTATTCAGTAACATTTTGAGAGATTACTCGGATCAGCAGGGAAGAATGCATTCCTCACATGTCACCGCTGCCGTTTTCTGGCCGTGCTCCGACACCCCGTCTGCGTGTCTCCGAAGGGCTCGTACCGCAAACCGCGCCTGTGTACCCGTCAAAACGCGTCGCGCTGAGGTTTATTCGAATGGACGTCCGTCGGCCGGCGCGCCATTCCATGAGACTGAAGCAGTGACAGACCTCTGTCAGTGACGGGCGGACACGCGTCACACCCGATCTGTCACGGCTCAACTCCGCCGCGTTGTTCTGATGGAAGCAGAGGTCTGTTTCCGCTTTGGCGGTTCGCGACCCCAGTTAGACCAGCGGGCGTGTTTCACGACGGTGTCGTCAGGGCAAACGGTGCCGTTCTCTTGTGTTGTTCCCAGGTCGGCTACACTTAAAGCGGCGCTGTTGCATTATTTATTTGCTCTGTGGCCAACTTTTGTCCGTGCGACTTGTCCTTATTTAAGTCTTTCATTTTTCAGAAACGGATTTAAAGGTTTGGGTGAAGTGTCTTGCTTCCAACAAAAGAGGGCAGTTTGTTTGACTGTGTCCTGCTCACTATAACCTGCATGTGTCTCCCCTACAGCCTTTCGGTGTGAACCAGCCTGGTCGCTAGAGGATGTACACCTCTGTGGACTCCTGAAGAACTCATCCGGTGAGCTTGTGCAGAGCTCTGTGTTTTGGAGCAGTTTCGGGGTGTGTCACACACCTAATCACGCAGACAGAGTGAGGCGGCGAGTGGCACGGCATGAGGAGAGCCGTGATGAGTGTGGTTTGATCAAAGCTTTCCTGCGCCCCCTTTTCTGAGAAAATTACAGCCATCTATTGTGGTGAGAGGAAGGTCACAAGGGGCACTGTCATTCGTTCACTCAGATATTCAAGTCAGTGAACTACACAGGAGAAAGAGGAGACCCCTTCCTTCAGATACAACCAATGTGTTGCTTTGGCAACTGCTGAGCCTGTCTGTACCATAGACTGTATAAAAATATGAACAAAGCCACTGTGACGTCACCCATTGGCTTTCCACGGCCTCGTAAAAACTGAATTGAGGCTCCGGATGTCTTTTTCGCCGCCCGTTTGTACAAAATGCGTCTGCTCTGTGGAGCCGAAAAGGACTCAACCTGTCCCTCTTATTGGTCCTGAACAAATGTTGATACCCTGTCCAAACGACACTATATTTAAAAAAATCAGCACATGCAGAGGCATTAGATGAAGGAAAGGCACCTATGGCAATTACATTTTTTTGTGGGAAAAATTTATTGACTGAGTATTTTGATCACATTGCTGCCATTGACTTACATGGTGAAAGACCTATACTGGAGCCAATCGCAGTGGCGCTAGTGAGCAACGGCACAATTGCTGCTCTCAGCCCAACCAGGAAGTGAGCTTCAAAACGAAAGCCCAGTCTTGGCCCCTTGGTCCGTACGCGTACAGCCAGGGCATTCGGGGGACAGCGGAAGGGAGGATTGTTGAAGAAGGGTTTGATTAATTAATTCTTTACCTTTGCCTGTAGCCGATGCAGTGGGGCGTTGCTCCCGGTGCGTGGGCCATCTGTGATGTCATCGACGGCTGTCACTTACCTCCCGTTCATAAGGTCCTCACAGTTCCTACAGCAGAGCCCAGGAGTTAATACCACTAATACAGCTCGCCATGGTGACAGCCCCATTTCAAAGATTAATCGCGCCAACGGCCCTTAAAGCTAGAAAGTATTTTTGGACGATGGGAAATAATGGATTCCGCCACGCTGTAGTCAGCAGTGTAAAAAAAAAGTTAGGGATTTTTAAAAGACGAATGATTCGAGTTTGAAAGGCCCGGATTATGTTAACCGGCACGGGTGCTACCGTCTCCTGTGTCCTCACGTGTTGTGGCTGTAACCGCTGGAGTAGGAGTGTGTGCGGTTCTGTGTGTTGTCTTAAAGCCAACCATCACACAATCCTATCAGTGTTCTACACAGTGTCACCACAATTCTTTTAGGCTTATGTATGTGCAACGCATTTGTGTGTACATGTTCTATGTACTGTTCATGAAACAATTTATGTCATTTTTAACAAGCTTCTTGTATAATATAGTGCAGTATTTTCTTTCTTTTCTATTTTTCTCTCCTGTTTTTTTTAGTTTTGATTGTGTAACTCCCTCAGGCACGCTGTTCTCTAAGCAGTTCATGCTGAACTCGTGCTAACAGCTAACCTGCACCCTTTGTTTAGGAACGATCCAGATTTGATGAAAACGCTGCAAGGCCGTTCATCCCCGCCGCCCCTGCGGAGGCAACGGCAGAAGCAAAGGAACCCAAGGACTTGAAAAGTTTTTCTCTGAGCTTTTTCTCGATTTGAGGGGGTTATTCTTTTTGCTGTGCCGTTCCTCGAGTTTTCTGGAGCTGACAGAAATAATTTGTTTGGTTTGTGGCTCTTCCTTTGTACCCAGATAGGCTGCACTCGACACGGGAGGAACCGACAACAAACGAGGAACAACAAAAAGACAACAAGAGAGAAAATAAAATGAGCGGAGCCGACCCTGGGGAGGTGAAAATGAAGAGTAGGCTCTGAGGAAATTCCTTTTATTTCTGCAGTTAAACCACAGCATTAGTTTTCACGCTGGCGCGGCTTCGCGTTCTGTCAGTCCGAGGGAAACCGCGCGCCGCCGGCCCGTCGTCCGCAACCCCGCACCGTTCCCAGAATTCAGCAGTGTCCTGCCACAAACGCCCTCCCCCTCCCCCAAAATCCTGGCTATCTCACAGCCTCCCTGAGCCTTTTATATGATCTTAATGCAGACCTGCGTTTCAAAACCTCGCAACGCGTCCCTCAAACCCCGCAATCCGTCTTTTGTCGCCCGCATGTCTGCATCGAGAGCGTCGGTCATTTAAAATCGAATGACCTTCAATCGCCATGATAAAGTGGAGATTATTCTCCCCACACAAGGACCGAAGCGGCACCTCGTCCCGCAATATCAGCAGCTTGGGAGAAACACGAAGGTTCCCTAATTTAATTCGGTCCAATCTGTTCTGACATGGAAACCCGCAGTAGTATTTAAAGGGTGTTACTCGGTAGAGCTTGGGCCAGCATTGGCAGATAGATTTCGGTGGATGAGCGATGGGGTTTGAGTGTTTGCGTTCTCTGGGAGTACCGAGTGCTCTTCATTTCTCCTTGAAATTCTGGTGGGGGGGGGGGGGGGGATTGGATGAAGGGAGGAAAGCGACTCTGCTCGAGTCATCCCATCCATTCCTGCTTGAGAGGGAATCGTTCACCAGCGCGGGGTCCACCTCCCATTTTACACAGCAGATGCACCTGGACTGTTGCCTTGGAGATAATACTCCAATACTTTAATAAAAAAAATAAGACCTTTTTTTTGTGTGTCTGTGTGTGTGTGTGTGTGTGTGTGTGTGTGTGTGTGTGTGTGTGTGTGTGTGTGTGTTTGTGTACACACGGTCTAATGGAGTACACATAATCATTTCCCTATATTTTTTATCATCTGATAACATACTGTGTGTATGTGTGAGATATTGATGAAAGCATGGAAAGCAAGATAGATAAAAGCCAATTCTGATCAAATTTTTCAGGTGCATATGAGACATTAGATGTGGCTGGAGAGTTGTGCAGTACACAGTATCAGACAGCAGGGTGTAGCTTTATATTGTATCAGACAGTAAGGTGGAGGTATATAGTATCAGACACTAGGGCAGAGGTATATAGTATCAGACAATGGTGTAGTACACAGTATCAGACAGTAGGGTGTAGCTATATATACGTAGTATCAGACAGTAGGATGGAGGTATATAGTATCAGACAATGGTGTAGTACACAGTATCAGACAGTAGGGTGTAGCTATATATATGTAGTATCAGACAGGAGGGTGGAGGTATATAGTATCAGACACTAGGGTGGCGGTATATTGTATCAGACAGTAAGGTGGAGGTATATAGTATCGGACACTAGGGTGGCGGTATATGGTATCAGACAGTGGTGTTGTACACAGTATCAGACAGTAGGGTGTAGCTATATATACGTAGTATCAGACAGTAGGGTGGAGGTATATAGTATCAGACAGTGGTGTTGTACACAGTATCAGACAGTAGTGTGTAGCTATATGTACGTAGTATCAGACAGTAGGGTGGAGGTATATAGTATCAGACAGTGGTGTTGTACACAGTATCAGACAGTAGGGTGTAGCTATATATACGTAGTATCAGACAGTAGGGTGGAGGTATATGTATCAGACAGTATGGTGGAGGTATATAGTATCAGACAGTGGTGTTGTACACAGTATCAGACAGTAGGGTGTAGCTATATATACGTAGTATCAGACAGTAGGGTGGAGGTATATAGTATCAGACAGTAGGGTGGAGGTATATAGTATCGGACACTAGGGTGGAGGTATATAGCATCAGACAGTGGTGTAGTACACAGTATCAGACAGTAGGGTGGAGGTATATAGTACCAGACAGTAGGGTGGAGGTATATAGTCTCAGACAGTAGGGTGGAGGTATATAGTATCGGACACTAGGGTGGAGGTATATAGCATCAGACAGTGGTGTTGTACACAGTATCAGACAGTAGGGTGTAGCTATATATACGTAGTATCAGACAGTAGGGTGGAGGTATATAGTATCAGACACAAGGGTGGAGGTATATAGTATCAGACAGTGGTGTAGTACACAGTATCAGACAGTAGGGTGGAGGTATATAGTATCAGATAGTCTTTGGGTACCCCTGGTCAAAACAATACTTTTTCAGTAATCGCACTACAAATAAATAGTATTTATAATCGCATTTCTGTATTTATTTATTTTTTGAAATGACTACACTTTTTGCAAAGAGCTGTTTTTCAGTCCCATGAGAAGTGTGACATAATGCTGAGAATGTAGTCTGGATGCCAGATGCTCCATGTCTGATATAGCGGTGGCACAAGTGAGACGAGGTAAAATGCAAATGAGGCATGATGTGTTAGCCTAGCATAGAATGTAGTCACAGACCAGACTGTTTTTAAAGGGTAAAGTAGTCTGAGTGAGGAGGCTAAAGATATTCTAGTCCTAGCCTCACTTCCCCCTTTGGCTTTCTTCTTTCCTCACACGGGAAACGTATGCATTCTTTCTTGGTCCATTTGAAGGTGTTACATGTGCAGTATTGAAACCCGGAGAGCTGGAATTGACCGCGGCACATCTACACACGTCTCATGCGGGTGACAATGTCACAGGGGAACCTCGTGTCCCTGGGATGCGCTCTTTGGGAGATCTCATGGCTGCAGTGTGGGACGGTGTTTAAAAAAGTGAGCTTAATTTTGCAGGCTCAAATCCTGGGTGGCATATACAGCTCTTGTCCACTTGAGCAAGATCCCTAATCTGAATTACTTCAGTAAAATACCCAGCTGTGTAAATGGATAATGTGTGAAAATGTAAGCAGTGTGTAAGTAGCTCTGGTTACGTTAATCTGCTGAAATGATAAATATTTAAAGAGGAAACGGAGAGACTACAGTCCTCTGCATCCGGGCAGCCTGCGGTCAGAGCGGGTGAGCTGCTGACCGATCTCTGTGGACAAAGCTGGCATTCCCCTGAGAATGGGCAGTGCATCAATCCCGCTGGCATTCAGCGAGTCGTGAGCCAGAATATGAGCGCTCTCGCCATGCCCATCGCACAGTGTCGGAGGCAGAGCTGTCCCTAAACCCTGAGACCCGCCGCTTTCTCTGAGGGTCTCCCCAAGCGTAAATTACGGCCGTATTCAATCCACATTTTTTCCCTCTCCCTTTTTCGCGAAGCCGAACGACGTGCGTCTTTTTTGCACGATCGCGGTCCCGGCCCCGATCGGCGACGGCGCCCGAAGAACGGCGGTTTGAACTGCGGCTGCACCGCTAAGGCGGGGGCGTCGCGCATTAATACGGGCTTCATTTCCAATCTCGGGCGAGCGCGGTCCTCTGTGGAACGGTACCGTTTTAGCGGCTGAGATGGATTCTCTGGGGTTTTTCTGTTTCGGCTCTGGCAGAGCGGGCCCACATTACGAGCGAAAATGAGCCCTGTGTTCACTGAGAGGGAGGGGGAGTGAAACGGAGACAGAGGCAGGGCTGGTTAGCAGTAGATGGATGCATGGTCCAGGGGATCAGTAGGCCAAGGAGAGAATGAGCGAAGGGTTGCCGCTGATGAAAGGCTAGCACCGTAGGAATGTAACATGAAGGAAGAATCGCACAGGAAGCAGGGGCTGTGTGAACCCCTCCCTGCCTCCCTCAACTCCACAAGCACACACACACACACGCTCTCTCTCTGTCTCTCCCTTTCGCACATACACACACACACGCTCTCTCTCTGTCCCTCCCTCTCGCACATACACACACACACACACGCTCTCTCTCTGTCTCTTCCTCTGGCACATACACGCACACACACACACACACACGCTCTCTCTCTGTCTCTCCCTCTCGCACATACACACACACACACGCACGCTCTCTCTCTGTCCCTCCCTCTCGCACATACACACACACACACACGCTCTCTCTCTGTCTCTCCCTCTCGCACATACACACACACACACGCACGCTCTCTCTCTGTCCCTCCCTCTCGCACATACACACACACACACACGCTCTCTCTCTGTCTCTTCCTCTGGCACATACACGCACGCACACACACACACATGCTCTCTCTCTGTCTCTCCCTCTCGCACATACACACACGCTCTCTCTCTGTCTCTCCCTCACGCACATAGACGCACACACACACACACACACACGCTCTCTCTCTGTCTCTCCCTCTCGCACATACACGCACACACACACACACACGCTCTCTCTCTGTCTCTCCCTCTCGCACATACACACACACGCTCTCTCTCTGTCTCTCCCTCTCACACATACACGCACACACACACACACACACACACATGCTCTCTCTCTGTCTCTCCCTCTCGCACATACACGCACACACACACACACTCTCTGTCTCTCCCTCTCGCACATACACACACACACGCACACACACGCATGCATGCTCTCTCTCACACACACACACACACACACACGCGCACACACATCTCTCCCTCTCTCTCACACACACACACACACACACACACACACACACAAATGCATGTTCTCTCTCCCTCCCCCGCTCTCTCTCACTATCTCACACACACACACATGCATACACACACACACATGCATGCTCTCTCTCTCTCTCACACACATTCATGCTCTCTCTCTCTCTCTCTCTCTCTCTCTCTCTCTCTGAATTCAATTCAATTCAAATAAGCTTTATTGGCATGGCAAGGGTACACTTACATTGCCAAAGCATATACTGACACAACAAACAGATAGAAAATAGAAAATTTAACTACAGTAAACACACACACACACACACACACTAAAGGAAGAAATAAAATTCTACATCTAAAAGTCAAGAAACACAAGAAATTAGTCATGTGACATTACTCACTGTCCCTCATTTTATGGCAAATCTCTCTCTCTCTCCCTCTCACACACTCACACACAAAACTGTGCACATACACAACATAAGTGCTCACACATCTGCGTATCATCAGTCCCCTGCTGGCTACACAGCCTCCCACAAAGTGTCCTGGAGTTTTGTTCACGACAGGGATGAACGGAATTGAAACTCTTTAAGTGTTTATACTAGGCCAGGGCAACGCTAACCAGCTGTAGAGAAGAGGAGGAGTATTATTGATCAGGGCTTTGTTTGCAGGGTCATTTTCTCTTTTCGGCTTTTCCGCACTCAGCCCATTAACCCTTGCGCGGTGTTCGGGTCTGTGGGACCCCTATTCAATGTTTACTAAAAGAAAAATGATACAATTCATAATTTTTTAAACCTGAGACTCATTGGCCTTGGCTCATTTTCTGTGATGAACATGTAAAAGAACACAAAAATCACATTTTATCACAAAAAACAAATTTTTTTGATAAATGTGATCTAGCAGAGGTCAGTGGTCAATATTAACCATATATGCTGTCTATATTGCTTGTAATTGAGATAAAGTCAATATCTGTGAAGTATTTTTACGTAAATTGTTATGGCTTTATTGTTTTAAAAACCAAATAATGTTGTGGGTCCACCAGACCCGCGAACACTGGGTGAGTAACAAAAACACGAACACCACACAAGGGTTAAATGCAGAGGGAAACACACACACACACACACACACACACACACACAATGTAGGAGTAATCTTCATGGCTCAGAGACACATACACACTGTACAGTGTTTTTACTAACTTTCATCTATGACAGCCATGTTCAATTGTGCACATTTGTATCTGTGGTTGCTTGTGTGTGTGCGTTTACCCCTGCCTTCTGTGATTGGTCTCACAGTTTGTCTCTGTCTCTGTCTCTCTGTCCTCTAATGAGATATTCCTTCTCTTAATGGATTTTGACTGCAGGCTCCACAGACGCCTGTCAAATGCATCAGAGCTGTATTATGAAAAACAGCGCTTATTTTCTAAATGTTCCCAGCGTTATCTGCATTGTTAATTTCAGTATTACTCACTGCTGCTCAGAATCCCAGACTTTGGTCCTTTTCCATTTCTTCTTCATTCTCTTGAAAGCAGTGGTGATAAGAGAAAGGCAGTAATGCTCTCTGGATTCAGCTCTTATCTCTGCCCATCAAAGTGTCAAACTTTGCAAGGGATCAGTCTCGATCTAATTCTCCCACCATTGTGCGAGCACCAAACATCCTCGGCGAGCCTCTCTGTTGATATCCTGCATCTAAATGGAACTTCATTTCTCAAAACCCCTTTGTCCCAAAGACCTCGAATCTCAGCTTGGAATTGGTTTACCTGATTGGAGGAAGACTGGTTTCTATGGTGACAGATGCTGAACCTGGGGTTCTTTTTCACCACATGAGAGGATCTGAGCTTTTGAAGGTAATAGAAAGAGAATGCAGCGTACATATCCCGCCTGGAAATGAAGCAGACGGCGGGAGAGCGGGCCTTTTTGGGTCCGCGCTCTGGTCTGGCCAAAGCGGGTCGGGCGACGCTGAGCTCCCAGAGGAAGTGCAGCGGGGACCTGCTTTATCACGGCTCGTGATCCGAGTCCAATACGGCCTCTTTACCGAGAGCGAGCCGTGCTCAGAGCAATTCCGTTTCTCTCACTGGAGTGTGGAGGCCTAAGGTTCAGGCTCAACGCTCTCGAACACCAAGAATGCCTCTATGGCTCAGGAAGGGAGGGATGTGTGTCCGTGTGTGCGTGCGTGCGTATGTATGTATTTCCCCTTTTGGCTTAGTAATACAGACTTTGTGTTTTTAGAGTGCTTGTGCTGTACAGTTTGGAAGTGCCCTGAATAATGCAAGCTGTGCAGAACTTGACGGAACCATGCAGTGCAGCATATAAAAGAGTGAAACCATTAACCATGCGGTGATGAGCAGAATGTGAGAGAACCATGTGGTGCAGCATATAGCAGAGTAGGATATGACAGAACAGTGCAGTGTGTAAATAGGTGTAATCTGACAGAACAGTGCAGTGTGTAACGAAGCAGAATGAGACAGAACAGTGCAGTGTGTAATGAAGCAGAATGAGACAGAACAGTGCAGTGTGTAAACAGGTGTAATCTGACAGAACAGTGCAGTGTGTAACGAAGCAGAATGAGACAGAACAGTGCAGTGTGTAATGAAGCAGAATGAGACAGAAGCGTGCCTCCCCACACACCACACGCAATACACACCATCACTCACCCCACACTGTGCTCATTAGGCTACTACAAAAAGGGCACGCACACACACATGATCACCCCTTCAATAGCCCACCTCGGGGGCTGCCGGCCGCCCGGCCCCACAATGCTTACGGGGGGAAAGCCCACACACAGACACGGCGGTATTCACATTCATACAATAACCAAACTAACTATTATATGTACCAATCAACATTAAACACGTAAATAATAAGTGTTGTGGAGTCCTACCCACACTGCAACCCTGGGAGGACTATCACAATTAAGAAATATAAAAAAACAAAAATAAGCACAAGCCCGTCCGGCCAAAATAATCACACACACACACACACACACACACAACAGGACAGCTTGGTGGTCGCCAACTAGGATTCAGACTGCCCACCCCTCAGGCGAATCACGGGACACAGGCCGTCGCTGCACACCGTCGCCCTCGTCACACTCGCCGGGTTAGATGCGGGACACTGACTCTGACGGGAGAAAAGGACACACCCACTGCCGGTCAGTTCCCCGCTTGCCCCGGTCTGAGACTCACACACGCTGTAGCTTTGTATACGGTGTAGCTTTGTATACGGTGTAGCTTTGTATACGGTGCGAACATGTTCCTTATGGTCTGGGGAAGTCAGTTCCCCCAGCAACAGCTCATCACCAGATCTCCCTGGTACACCGGCTCCAACACCCGATCAGCTCTGCAGTCCGCCGTCATTGTTGGTCGTCAGTTCCGGGTATAACGCCGTTGTTAATTTGTTTCTTTTTCCGCTCCAGCTCACTCCCGCTGTTTGCCGCACTCAAACTAAACAGAATGATACAGAACAGTGCAGTGTGTAAATAGGTGTAATCTGACAGAACAGTGCAGTGTGTAACGAAGCAGAATGAGACAGAACAGTGCAGTGTGTAAATAGGTGTAATCTGACAGAACAGTGCAGTGTGTAACGAAGCAGAATGAGACAGAACAGTGCAGTGTGTAATGAAGCAGAATGAGACAGAACAGTGCAGTGTGTAAACAGGTGTAATCTGACAGAACAGTGCAGTGTGTAACGAAGCAGAATGAGACAGAACAGTGCAGTGTGTAATGAAGCAGAATGAGACAGAAGCGTGCCTCCCCACACACCACACGCAATACACACCATCACTCACCCCACACTGTGCTCATTAGGCTACTACAAAAAGGGCACGCACACACACATGATCACCCCTTCAATAGCCCACCTCGGGGGCTGCCGGCCGCCCGGCCCCACAATGCTTACGGGGGGAAAGCCCACACACAGACACGGCGGTATTCACATTCATACAATAACCAAACTAACTATTATATGTACCAATCAACATTAAACACGTAAATAATAAGTGTTGTGGAGTCCTACCCACACTGCAACCCTGGGAGGACTATCACAATTAAGAAATATAAAAAAACAAAAATAAGCACAAGCCCGTCCGGCCAAAATAATCACACACACACACACACACACACACAACAGGACAGCTTGGTGGTCGCCAACTAGGATTCAGACTGCCCACCCCTCAGGCGAATCACGGGACACAGGCCGTCGCTGCACACCGTCGCCCTCGTCACACTCGCCGGGTTAGATGCGGGACACTGACTCTGACGGGAGAAAAGGACACACCCGCTGCCGGTCAGTTCCCCGCTTGCCCCGGTCTGAGACTCACACACGCTGTAGCTTTGTATACGGTGTAGCTTTGTATACGGTGTAGCTTTGTATACGGTGCGAACATGTTCCTTATGGTCTGGGGAAGTCAGTTCCCCCAGCAACAGCTCATCACCAGATCTCCCTGGTACACCGGCTCCAACACCCGATCAGCTCTGCAGTCCGCCGTCATTGTTGGTCGTCAGTTCCGGGTATAACGCCGTTGTTAATTTGTTTCTTTTTCCGCTCCAGCTCACTCCCGCTGTTTGCCGCACTCAAACTAAACAGAATGATACAGAACAGTGCAGTGTGTAATGAAGCTGAATGTGACAGAACAGTGCAGTGTGTAAACAGGTGTAATGAGACAGAACAGTGCAGTGTGTAATGAAGCAGAATGTGACAGAACAGTGCAGTGTGTAATGAAGCAGAATGAGACAGAACAGTCCAGTGTGTAATGAAGCACAATGTGACAGAACAGTGCAGTGTGTAAACAGGTGTAACGTGACAGAACAGTGCAGTGTGTAAACAGGTGTAATGAGACAGAACAGTGCAGTGTGTAATGAAGCAGAATGTGACAGAACAGTGCAGTGTGTAAACAGGTGTAATTACATTACATTCATTTAGCAGACGCTTTTATCCAAAGCGACGTACAGTAAGTGCGTACAGAGACATCATCAAGATCATTACAGAACAGACAAGGCAAAGCACATCCTTCGCATAATGTAGCAGCTATCCCTAGCAATGAACGTCGACTGTAGTTCACAGTAAGCTGTGGGCAAATCAGCAACACCACACTACCATTCCAAATACTATTATAAACTATAATAAACAGACAGGAAAACACAGGGAACAGGGAACTGATATTCCTAGGTGAGGATGTGTCTTCAGGCCTCGACGGAATGCAGGCAGGGTTCAAGTAGAACGTAGGGGAATGGGAAGTTCATTCCACCACTGAGGAGCTAATGTGGAAAAACTCCGCAGTCGGGACAAGCGAGAGCCTTTGACACGGAGGGGGGGAAGTGCCAGTCACCCTGCTGTAGAAGAGCGAAGTGGTCGAGCAGGAACATAGTTCTGGATTAAGTCCTGCAGGTAGGCGGGGCCTGTCCTATTGGCTGCAGTGTAGGCCAGGGTCAGAACTTTGAACCTGATCCTGGCTGCAACTGGCAGCCAGTGGAGAGACCTCAGCAGGGGGGTTACATGGGAAAATTTCGGGAGGTTGAACACAACCCAGGCAGCTGCATTCTGGATCAGTTGAAGAGGCAGAATGGCACAGGCCGGTAGGCTTGCGAGCAGGGAGTTGCAGTAGTCCAGGCGTGAGGTGACCATGGTCTGGACAAGAAGCTGGGTGGAGTAGGTGGTCAGGTACGGTCGAATCCTCCTGATGTTGTACAGGAGGAACCTGCAGGACCGTGCCGTCGCCCTGATGTGCTCTTTGAAGTCCAGCCGGTCGTCCAGGACCACCCCCAGGTTCCTTGCAGAGCGGGAGGCAGCCACCACGGTCCCATCAACGGTGATGGAGAGGTCATGTAGTGGGGAGGTCTTGTACGGCATGAAGAGGAGCTCTGTCTTGTCAAGGTTGAGCTTCAGGTGATGGGTAGCCATCCACTCAGAGATGTCAGTCAGACAAGCAGATATCCTCTCCTTAACCTGTGGGGTAGAGGGAGGGAAAGAGAGGAAGAGTTGAGTATCGTCAATGAGACAGAACAGTCCAGTGTGTAATGTCTGTTCTGTCAATGAGACAGTGAGACAATGAGTCAATGAGTCAATGAGACAATGAGACAGAACAGTGCAGTGTGTAATGAAGCAGAATGAGACAGAACAGTGCAGTGTGTAATGAAGCACAATGTGACAGAACTGTGCAGTGTGTAAACAGGTGTAACGTGACAGAACAGTACAGTGTGTAAACAGGTGTAATGAGACAGAACAGTCCAGTGTGTAATGAAGCAGAATGAGACAGAACAGAGCACTGTGTTATGAAGCAGAATGCGACAGAACAGTACAGTGTGTTAACAGGTGTAATGAGACAGAACAGTCCAGTGTGTAATGAAGCAGAATGACACAGAACAGTGCAGTGTGTAAGCAGGTGTAACGTGACAGAACAGTGCAGTGTGTAATGAAGCAGAATGAGACAGAACAGTGCAGTGTGTAAGCAGGTGTAACGTGACAGAACAGTGCAGTGTGTAATGAAGCAGAATGAGACAGAACAGTGCAGTGTGTAAACAGGTGTAATGAGACAGAACAGTCCAGTGTGTAATGATGCAGAATGAGACAGAACAGTGCAGTGTGTAAGCAGGTGTAACATGACAGAACAGTGCAGTGTGTAAACAGGTGTAATGTGACAGAACAGAGCAGTGTGTAAACAGGTGTAATGAGACAGAACAGTGCAGTGTGTAAGCAGGTGTAACATGACAGAACAGTGCAGTGTGTAAGCAGGTGTAACGTGACAGAACAGTGCAGTGTGTAAACAGGTGTAATGAGACAGAACAGTCCAGTGTGTAATGATGCAGAATGAGACAGAACAGTGCAGTGTGTAAGCAGGTGTAACGTGACAGAACAGTGCAGTGTGTAAACAGGTGTAATGAGACAGAACAGTGCAGTGTGTAAGCAGGTGTAACATGACAGAACAGTGCAGTGTGTAAGCAGGTGTAACGTGACAGAACAGTGCAGTGTGTAAACAGGTGTAATGAGACAGAACAGTCCAGTGTGTAATGAAGCAGAATGAGACAGAACAGTGCAGTGTGTAAGCAGGTGTAACGTGACAGAACAGTGCAGTGTGTAAGCAGGTGTAACGTGACAGAACAGTGCAGTGTGTAAACAGGTGTAATGAGACAGAACAGTCCAGTGTGTAATGAAGCAGACTGAGACAGAACAGTCCAGTGTGTAATGAAGCAGAATGAGACAGAACAGTGCAGTGTGTAAGCAGGTGTAACGTGACAGAACAGTGCAGTGTGTAAACAGGTGTAATGTGACAGAACAGAGCAGTGGATAATGAAGCTTGTAGCGGAACATTCATGACAGAGCTGTGTCTTTCAGAATTATTGGTGAGCCAGACGGTGAAAGAAGCAACTGCGTTTCAATTTTTACAAGACATGAGGTAGTGTTGTGTTTTTTTATTGCATAGATTATTAACTTTACTAGATGAGGTGACCTTTTGGAGCTGCTGTTGCATTTCTAATGCAAGAGCAAGTGTTTTATGTGCTTGAAAAGACACTCTCACGGGGGTTTGGATAAGAACCGTGTGGAGGAGAGGCTTTTGCTTTTGTCATAGCGAACTCCAAACCCCTGCTAACGCTATTTGGTTTTTTCGTTGTAAATGTGAACTTCTATAATATCAAGCAGTCGGTCCACACAATCCGTTGTTATTACTGGTAAGTTAAAACACTATGGGCTCTATCTTACACTCGGCACTAAGTGGCGGTAATCCAAATGCAAGTGTTTTTCTCGTTTCTCGTTTAGCGTCCAGTGCTGACATTTTTTAAATAGCAAGTAAACTTGCACTGAACTGGGCGGGATGGTCTTAAGATGAGGTCAGGATCATTTTTGGACTATTGCTATTTTGAGGCGGCAGAAGGCATTTGCGCTAAAACCACCACAAACCTGGTCTGAAGTCATGTTGCAGGTGTTTCAATGTTATTTTAACGGTGTAATATTAAGATAGTAATATGTGTCTACATATGCGTGTGCAAAACGCGCGTACACCCTCCTGTCTGTTACGCAAAGAGGCATGCACACGAATGCATAAAAATATCAAGATTAGGCCTACAATGTGAAATATTGTGTATATCAAAAAATGCATAATAATAAAAGGGGCCATCGGTCAAGGACCACATACCTGTCCCTCAGCAAAGGGGAATGCATTTATCGCACCAGGTTTTAACGAACTTCTATCAGCTCCTGGCAGGTGAGCTGTAGACAAATTCCTGCTGTCCCTATATGTACTCCCCATTGCTGTAAAATGAAGAATTAACAGTAATAATATGATATAATTTTTTTGCGAGTGGGGCTAGGTCCAGCATCTCCTAAATTCAATTGGAGGCATATCGTAAATTGAGCCATACTGTATATGCAGTTACGTACCTCAAGCCTAGTCCGGCATGCCAATGAATAGCCTAGCCTACATTCAAGTCCCCATCACAGCTGTCAGCTAAGAATGGATAAAACAGGAGTTCACGGTGAACTTAGTGTAACATCCGCCGTTTCCCTCCAGTCCACCTCCCTTTAGTTTCTTTCGTTTTTCCATTCCTTGTGTTTCATGTCGTGTTTTTTCAGTTTACCTTGTTCGTCTCGTTTCTGTGTTCGCTGCAGGCTGGGCGTGGTCCCCGATTTAGTTCCTTGTTTTCGCCCCTTATCATTAGCCTATCACTCTCCCTCTCGCACACATTCCTCACTTCCTTGTATTATTCAATTAGTCTTCTCACCTGTTCCCCTCCTTATTTAAGTTCCCTTGTTTCACTGCCTCTTCGCCAGTTTGTTGTCTCAGCTCCGTCTTGAGATTCTACTGGCCAGTTTGTTTGTCTCTCTGCTTAATATAACCTGTTTGTTTTCTAATCCTTACTCCAGCCCGCCCAGCCTGCCTCCTGTTTTGCCCGCTCCAGCCCCGACTCCTCATCTGCCCCGCTTAGTTCGCCAACCCCGTTTCCAGTCTGCCACTTTTCGTTTCCCCATTTTGTTTGCTCTTTTCCTGCCTCGCTGTAACTAATAAATTCACTCCTTGGTGGAGTTTACATTGAGTCTGTCTCAGAGTCTTGCATTTGGGTCCAGTCCAGTACTAAGCCTTAACACTTTCCTGGAGTTCTGCCACAGCAGAGAACGTTCTTATATGTGATACATAAGGGAGCCCACTCCATCAACATCCAGGTGATTTGCGATGCTACGTGTAAGTTTACACATGTATTCAAAAATGATCCTGAATCAAGCTATGACTGAAGGCCAATAGTTCCTGCAATCTTCCGGGGGGAATAATCTTCTGTTAGGGGACAATGGCTATCCATTAAAAATGTTGCTGATAACTATATCATGCCTAATGCGCGAATTGTCAGCTGTCTTCATCTTCATCCTTCAGCCTGTAAGTTAATGGAATGTTTTGACTTTCAAATTCCAAAACTTTGTTCAGCACATATTGTTTTTCAAATAGCCCACGGTCCTAAGAGAACTAAGAGTATAATTAAGGAAAATAAACATTTTCAACAATTAGAAACAAAAACTAATTTTGAGCACATTACTCAATTAATTCAGAGAATTTTAATGCACGTATGCTCTGCATGCGTGCTTTAACTTTGTGCGCAAGCAGGTCTGTTTCGCCAGCTGTAAATCGCTCTATTTCACAGTCTTACTAAATCCGCCATCTCATCATATTAGCAATCTGCTAAGGTGCAGGTGGCTTTTAAAGGGAATGGGAGATGACACTCTGATAGGTTTACTGTATTTTACGGCCAAATTATTAATTAATGAAGAGACTAAGTTCAGCCCATTTGAGCCTTGCGCCTTACTTTTCGCTCAAATTATGCGCCATCTAACTAGCAAAAGTGGAGTTGGGCATGCCCTAAATGCACGTGTGCCATGCGTTTTAGACCATGCACTAAGACCGTCAAGATAGAGCCCCAGGTCTTGTTGCTGTGAGAAAAACTGCTTTACCCAAATGTTACCCAGGATGATATGCAAGTAAATGAAACTGTCCCTGGGATTAAAATCTAAAAGAAACCTTCCAGTGGGAGGTTATTAGAGTGTTCATACTGTTTGAGGAGTGGAATACCAAGTGATGTAATTGTCTTTAGTTTCTCATTATCATTGGAAATCAGCTTGCTTAGGGATGATTGTTTTCTTGTTGAATTGCATTATAAAGCCATCTCCTTCTCTACTCTTAGATGAACCATGGGCTGCAATATTTTGGATGAGCAAATCCCGTTGTATTGTTAACACTGTGTGTGTGTGTGTGTGTGTGTGTGTGTGTGTGTGTGTGTGTGTGTGTGTGTGCGAGTGTGTTTGTGTGTGCATGTGTGTGTGCGCTCTTTCTGAGAGATGCTCACAAACAATCATTTTCATCAGTATCCAGAAGAATTTCTGAAAAGCATTGCTATTGTGGCACTTTCTTCTGTGCAGAAACTGAATATTGCTCGTGTTTTTATTGCTGTGACAGAAACGGTATCTTTTTGGTTTTGCATGACAGAAAGCTAGCCACTGAATTATGACTCAAGATTCCTTTCAAAATAGAATTTACGGGTTTAAGTGTACTTCCAGGCGGGAGGTATTTTCCAGCTGGGGTGGTTATATGACCCAATATTCTGTTTAATAGAGGAATATCCCACATGTCTCATACTGGTTATGCATAACCCAGATACTGGCTTTTTAGGGTTATCATTATTGGAATAAGATGTTTACAGTCTAACAAAGGCAGACATATCATTAGGGAGTACGTAAAAAAGTACAATGGTCGGGAATGCAAACTGCTACGTACTGTACGTGTAGTTGTTTGTTACTTTTTTCAGAATGTTCTTCTGTGATATTAAATTGCGTCTGGTCCCCTGAGGATTACCTTCGAAGAGTTTGTGTTTGGTTCAAATTTGCAGCATGTGGCAGCTCACAGGCAGGGAAGCTTCTTGAGCACTATATCGAACACTCACCGTTTATGGCAGGAGTAGAGATGGGCTATGGAAGCCCTTGGTAAAATTCCAGCTATGTCACTTGTGGAAGCCGACTATTAAAGTAATTGATATTACTTACTGGCTCAGGCTAGAAATGGACTGTGATTGTAGCTACCTTATATTACTTTGGATATTTCCTTCCGGGAAAGTACAGTATTACTATAGCTGCTCAGTTGGAAGTGGGGCATGACAGAGTGTAACATTACTCTTAACCATAACTCTTTTACAGCTCAGATATCATATCAAACAGATGCACTAAGAGCGTTTCTTTTCTAAATTGTGTTCTTTTAACCGGAGTTTCCCTCTGTCACCGGGAGATAAGGGGGCAGGAACGGACGGCCCTCATCCCCAACTCTCGGCTTATCGTTATCCCTTACCCTCGCGATGACCCTCGCAGGTACTGACCGCCCCCGCTTTCCGTCTCTTCCCCAGCTTCCGCGGCTCTTTGTTCATTTCTTTAAGGGATGGAGCGGAGACGGGTCGTTTCTCTTGCCCGTCGTGTCTGACAGGACGCGCGGCGCGGCTCACCAGAGACGAGCTAAAGTGTGAGTGATCCTCGCAGGCTTCCTGCCCCGTGCGCGCGGACGCCGAGCGAGGAGGATCATCGCTCATCGCTGGGTTTATGCTGGTACTCGCCCTTCTCCCGTGTCCTCTCCCTGCACGGTCAGGGAGGTCAGCAGTTCACCCGAGCAGTTGCTATGGTTTTTGCCGTCGTGAGACGATTTATTTATTTATCGTTGTTTTTTTCCTCGTTGCTTTCATTTTCGGTTCTCTCAAGGTCGAGTAGCAATTGATGCAATGGAACAATTGCAGAATTGTCGGGCACAGACCCGGCAGCTTAGAATGCTTAAGTAATTAATTTGGGACTTCCACCCACTTACCAACAAACTGCAGTACATTGATGCGTTCCACATGGTAAAAGCCTGGTGTGTATTGCTGTGGTGTAACCGTGGGGATTTTTTTGGAGTCCTGTTGGAGGAGTTAATTCTGCGTATGAAGCTGCAACAGCAGTGCCTTGGGCGGGGCAACTGACAAATGTCAGGCTCAAGTTTGTTACAGGCTGAGGATTTCAGTTTTATCCCTGCTCATCGAGAAGAAATTCCTGTGAAAGCTTATTCAGTAGCGACTGTTAATAGCAATACTAGTCAATACGTTGTAAAAAGGGGGTGATCCCAAATGCGCTACAGGCCGGCTATATAAAAAAGGACTATAGGTGCTCAACAAAAGGACCAGCGAACTGAAAGAATACCTTACCCGGACCACTTCGCGAGGACTACCCCGAGATAAGGAGCACACAGAGCTCAGAGCAAAAAATTATTTTATGAGACTGACGTTTCGACGTCAACGACGTCGTCTTCAGAGTCAAAAGGAAATACAGACAACGCACCGGGAGGTATATAAATACCCTCCCATCAATTACACATAGTAAGGTGCGCATGTGTGGGACTAATAGCTCTCTTCATTGATTCCACATACATAATGTTATATTCATTAACAGGGTAGAGAGAAGACTGACAAATATCATAGGTAATTACAGTTTTTTATAATCGTTTTCACACTTGTCTCAATACCATGTCCACTTCTTCAAAACTCTTCACACGCACCTGAGCACATCAGTTAACCTTTGGTGCAAAATGCACTTCAACCACCAAAACACTTCATATTTCACCCAAAAGTGACTCATGCTGCCGTAACTATAGCATATGCTTTCTCCCATAAGACTACTTTGTCACTCAATGTACAATGAAATAAAAAACACAAACAACTTGGAGCATTGCAAAATACATATATTATGTGTTTCCCTTTCCTCTATTTTTGCATCCACAAATATTTCAAGCCAAGCAGCTGAAGAAACGTTTGATCTGTTGGTTTGCCTCTCACAATAGATGACTGAGTGTGGTAAATTTACAGTAAACTGTAAATGAATGAATGTTTTACTGTATCGGAAACCCAGAATAACAATTTTTACTGTGTAATGTAAAACAATATATGATAAAGAAACAAATCACAGCAACAGTATTCTTCAGGGGGTTCACTGTATTTTGCCATTTGTTCTCACAGTGCAATATACTGTAGTTCAGAAAAGAAAAATACAATCAATTACTCAAAATACATTATAATCAATAACAAAAAATACCAAATAGCAATATTTTCACAATATACAGTCATTTGCACATACGTATATTGTCTGCCTATCAGTATCAGAAGTCTATTGTTGGCCTGGCCCATCCATCCTGTCCTCTGCATTTGGCCACAGATTTTCATCAACATCACACCGAATGTTATCTCTTGCCATACACCGAGGAAAGAATCTCTTCGAGTGCCTTATCCAGCCCTGGATGTGTTCCACTGTTATGTCCATACACCCAGCAGCCATTGCATCTAGAAGTGACATCTGGTCATGTGGATGGTGGTCATAAACCTTCCATCTTCATGCAGAAAATAATTATTCTATGGGGTTGAGGAAAGGAAAGTATGGTGACAGGAATAACAACATCATCCTGGGATGGGCCATAAATCTGGCGGGAGTGGTGAAAGGCCACATTGTCCCATACAATCACATATACTGGTGAATTCTGCCTCTCTTGCTCTCTTTCTGCTGAAAGCCTTTCAAACAGTTCATCAAGAAAAACAATAAGGCTTGCTGAATTGTATGGGCCAATGATGGCGTTATGCAGCTGCAGTCCATCAACAGATATTGCTGCACACATGGTGATGTTAGCCCCCCTCTGGCCTGGAACATCTACAGTTGCCCTTTTCCCGATTACATTCCTTCCACGGCGGCGTCTTTTTGCCAAGTTGAAACCGGCCTCATCCAGATAGATGAATGTGTGTTCGGTTTCACTGGCTTCAAGCTCCATGACTCTCTTCAGTAAATTAGAGAATACACAAGGTACCGTAAGTCACAAATTGTATAGTTTACAGTGTTGCGCAAAATCTCAAAGAAAATGCCTGTGTGTGCTGTGTTGTTCAAAATTACCTTAGATATCTTACCTGGACATATTGGTACCTGAGTTCCTTGACACGCTCCGAGTTCCTGTCAAAGGGGACAGTGTACAACTGTTTCATCCTGATCTGATGTTTCTGTAGCACTCTTGAAATGGTTGTAGTGCTAACACTGTCAATGTTTGGAAATATGTTGTTGTCTGCGATTATGTTGTTGCGTATTTCTCTTAGCCTGATGCTGTTGTTGGCAATGACCATCCCAACTATTGCATCCCCTTGTTGAGGCGTAAATATTCTTCCCCTTCCCCCTGTGTGAGGTAACCGCTGGGTTACAATACATTGCTCTTTATAGAGACTTTTCTCAAATCACAGTACTACTGTAATATACACAGCAATTGAATGCCTTCAGTCAGAATGCTGTAAATAGTGTATAGTACCTGTTGGTTTGCCTGACAATCCTCACTATTGAAGCCACTGTGGATCTAGGAAAGTTTTGTTGAATCCTCAAACCTGCTTCCCTCAGGGACAGACCATGATTTACCACATGATCAATGACTGTGGCTCTGATTTCATCAGACGCAACTGTTCTTGCTCTTCCGCGACATCTTCTTCCTCTGCCTCTGGCTGCATCCATTTTCCTCACCAAGGCTAAAGAATGCAATTGCCAATCCAAAGATGGCCCCTTTTGTATATGTGGTAACGAGGCACAAACAAAAGACGCCTGGGTAGGTCGTTAGCTGAAATGACAGCCAGGTGTTTCAGCAGTACATATACAGCAGTAATAGTGGAAAAATCTCTTCAGTGACAACTACCTCTATATTTCCCCTATATACATGCAGATTTCAATGCAAGTATGACCACTTTTGTATAGATGGTAACAAGGCTGCAAACAAATAAACTGAATAAACTTTCTGCTAAAATCAGAATAATCTGTCTTACGTATTTCAAGCGGATAGTTTCATTTGTCTGTCAAAATGCAACATATTTCCATCCACAGTGATCAGAATTTTGTTGGGTTTTGAACTGAAGGTTAACTGTTTTGAACAGAGTATCTAAATGTCTGCAAAATTTGCTGTAGTTGTACAGAATCTTGCTGGTGGTAAACACTGACTGAGAGAGGTATTCATGAATTTTGGAAGAAGGGCCTTTTGTATCAAAGCAATGCAAAAGTATACACAGTTTAGTTCACATAGTCTACTGATATGGTGAATGTGTTAAGTGTTTTGAAAAAGTGGACATGGTATTGAGACAAGTGTGAAAACGATTGTAAAAAACTGTAATTACCTATGATATTTGTCGGTCTCTCTACCCTGTTAAAGAATATAACATTATGTATGTGGAATCAATGACGAGATCTATTAGTCCCACACATGCGCACCTTACTATGTGTAATTGATGGGAGGGTATTTATATACCTCCCGGTGCGTTGTCTGTATTTCCTTTTGACTCTGAAGAAGACGTCGTTGACGTTGAAACGTCAGTCTCATTAAATAATGTTTTGCTCTGAGCTCTGTGTGCTCCTTATCTCGGGGTAGTCCTAGCGAAGTGGTCCGGGTAAGGTATTCTTTCAGTTCGCATGGCATAAACAATATATAATGAAAATCAAATAGCCTATACACAAATTACAAAAAACATGAAAGATTCAGAGACTCATTTAACCCATTGGGTTCCACACTATTACAGTTTTTCTCGATCGCTTACACACTATAACTGGGCCTATTAACTAAACATCCCAAACCATGACGCCATCTACCAAACGACAGACCCATTTCCCCAAACTATAAACACTATTCCCCTGTTTTCACACATGATTCAGATTTGTTGAACTTTTTGTGAAAAACTCTACACACAAATCCCTTCATATATCACTGGCTGCACCATGTGCTCATTTAGAAAGCACTGGCATTCAATATTATTAACTCAAGTCATCACAGCTGGAACCCAATTAACACACAATTCCCCAGGTGGAAACATTAAGAGTCAAAATTGTTCACACACTTTGTGAATGTCCCTGGCCAGCGAGGAGGGAATGTGACCATGTGTGCCGCCATCAGCCACCGAGGGGTCCTCCACCGCCATGCCACCCTTGGTCCATACAACACCATGCATCTGCTGGCTTTCCTCGATGGTTTGCGAGATCATGTATACCGACTAGACCAGAGGGAGCCAGCACAACCACAGCAGCCATGCTACGTTGTCATTTGGGACAATGTTAGTTTCCACCGGGCTGCTCTAGTTCGTGACTGGTTCACGAACAACCCAAGATTCAGCAACATCTTTCTACCTGCATATTCTCCCTTCCTAAACCCCATAGAGGAGTTTTTTTCGGCATGGCGGTGGAAGGTCTATGACCGAGACCCCTACATCCGTGTTCACCTCCTCCAGGCCATGGAGGAGGCTTGTTTAGATATTGCGGTTGAGGCTTGCCAGGGGTGGATAAGGCATACAAGGGTTTTTTTCCCCCGCTGCCTGGCTAGGGCTAATATTGCCTGTGATGTTGATGAGAATCTCTGGCCTGACCCAGACCAGAGACGGGATGCTGAGGCAGAATAAATGTGATTTCTTTCTTTATGTACAAACTTTTTTTTTTTTTTCTCCATTGGTTTATATTGGTAAATACATGTAAATTATTTTACTGTATTCTACGTTCTTTATCAGTTGCATATTTTTACAGTACATTTACTTTTTCACTCAATGTCAGTTTATTTTACTACAGTACATTGAGGAATTAAAAATTTTGAAAATGTATACATGTGTTGTGTCTTTATATTGTGTTCATCATGTAAAGAGGTTGTTCTGGGGGAAAACCATAAGCGCCATTATTCATTGCAGTAACAGGTTTTTACGGTAGTGTTTTGAATTGATCTCACCAGTGTGTAATGGCTATTTTGTAGTGTATGTGTATTTGATGGCTTTTGTGTGATGTCTGAAGGCAAAGTTTGGTTTAGATGCAAGATTACATGGTTTTGAGTGGAGAGTTTGGTTGTGACATGGAAGTTTGAAGTTTGTGAAGATGAGTGTGCAGTTATGCATTTGTGTTTAGAGTTTTGGGAAATGGAGCATAATTTCAAGAAATGTGTCTTGGCAATCAAGAAAAACTGTAAGCGTATGTATCCAGTACGCCTCTCTGCGGAGCAATTGCTTAATAATATCTCCGCCTCTGGATGACAAAGTGACCCCAAAATTTTAGGGAAGAGACAGAACCATGATTGGCTTCAGCGTAGTGTTGCGCAATATGTTTTTCCACTTTCCCCTTGGATGATACACACGTTAAGATATCCAGCTCTCTTTTTGCATGCCTGGATTTTTACATTCTTTAGGGGGGACTCAACCGAGCCATTAATATTTCATCTGTTTACTTCAAATTGGGATGATACGTGTGTGATAATGAAGTCATTTTAAGACCTTATGTGATTAATATTTCACTGTACACGGTTGTTTCTCAATTATGGTTTTCTGTGTAGTTCTGTTGTTTCCTGCACTGTTTTACAGCATCTGTTGGACAATCAGCAGAACAACACTCCAGAAATGTGTTCTGACGGGTAGAGAAAAACACTTTTGTTTGCAGAGTTTTTGTGACAGGTTACCATTCTCAACAGGGCTGATTCACACTCATCAATCGATTACTGAGTCCGTATCAATTATAGGTAACACTTTACATTAAGTTGCACCTGTACCTGTGTAGTTAATTTGTAACTACTTTGGTAATAAGAGGTTGTTACTGAGTAACTCGTAGGTAACATGGAACAACAGTTAGCGGCATCTATTATATTATTTCAGCAGGAGAGATGTAACAGGACTGACCTTGTTTCACATGTGTAATTAAGAATACCACTAACTGCTGTTCCATGTTACCTATGTTGGAGTTACTCAGTAATAACCTCTTGTTACCGAATTAGCTACAATTTAACTACACAGGTAGGTATAGGTATATTATATAATACCCACTAATGCTTATATGTGGGGACAATGCAGTGGTAACTGATATGAAAGTACCTTCCCAGTTACCTCAAGAGTTTTATATTCTGAAATTTTGCAACTTGATGATGGCTCGAGTAGTGAGATTTCTGTTTTATAGCTTCCACCCTGAAAATAAATGAATTTTATAAAGCGAGTGAAATGCTTGTTTTGAGTGCAGACCTATCGCACAGCTCTTTGAAACATTTGTTTTGCTGAACAGTATATTCTGAAGGACATCAGTAGTGTCAGTTGACCTAAATGTGAACTAGATGAGTATCCCGCTTCTCTCGTTCCCCATGGAAAACACACTTTATCCAGCATTTTGTGACAGCAGCATTGTGAAGATAAACTATAACAAAGACGTTTTGAATGCGGGTAGAGTGATGTTCTTGGTTTCTGTTTCTACCTTGTTTCGGCTGGAGTGCAAAACCTTATCTGACTCCCAGTAATATTATGCTTCTGACAGCCATTGCTCTGATTGGTGTGTGCATCTTCATCATGGTCATCATCAGTATACTGCACTGGCAAGAAAAGGTAAGAGCATCAAAGAGCCCCAACACAGCTCAGTGAGCTTCATTTCAGACAACAAAAGTCCCAATTCTTCGCAATCTGTCAACCATGTTCTTACAGAGGAACTCCAGGTAGCATTTAAGGGTGGTTTCATAAGGGGAATCTGTACCCTCCCATAACAATGCCAAGCCATTACCATCCATTTTGATGGAGAACACAACCCAACAATATAAAAATAAATGCCACTGGGAATATCGAATGTCACTTAACAATAGCGTCATGGATTTCCACACTTTAGGGGTACACTTTATTCCGTGAACCATATCTACGGTGTAGAAGGTACAGGTGAGTAATTTCAACTATGTGACTGTAGTAAAATGGATAGAGAAACATTTTTGTTTTATTTTTACTTTTTTACCTACAAGGCCGTGTGTTCCATTCCCAGGAAAGGGCTTGCTCTTGTTGCTCCCTGAATCAGCAAATGTTTTCTGTTGTTCTAGGGAACAGAACCTAAGAGTTTAGTAAGTCCAGTTTACTTTCTACACGCATGTACACTGCCTAGCCAAAAAAAAAGTCGCACACTCTAATATTTTGTTGGACCGCCTTTAGCTTTGATTACGGTGCGCATTCGTCGTGGCATTGTTTTGACAACCTTATGCAACGTCACAACATTTATTTCCGTCCAGAGTTGCATTCATTTTTGGCCGAGATCTTGTATTGACGACGGGAGAGTCAAACCACTCCGTCTTCTCCAGCACATCCCAAAGACTTTCAATGGGGTTAAGGTCAGGACTCTGGTGGCCAATTCATGTGTGAAAATGATTCCTCATGCTCCCTGAACCACTCTTTCACAATTTGAGCCCGACGAATCTTGGCATTGTCGTCCTGGAATATGCCCATTAATGGGATAACCTGGTCATTCAGTACATTCAGGTACTCAGCTGACTTAATTTTATTGCTGCATAACGTTGCTGAGCCTAGACCTGACCAATTGAAGCAACCCCAGATCATAACACTGCCTCCAGAGGCTTGTACAGGAAGTGTACCTTCTGCACAAAATTTCACACATTTTTGTTTATGTATTCGGATAAGTATGCAGTTTAAAATTTAGGCGAAGTAATTTTTTATTTATTAGTTGTATTCTCTTGTCATTCTCTTGTACATTTAAGCCTCCCATTATCGTTAGGCATTTCTGATGACAAAAACAAACAAGCAACATTTAAATCATTCTTAGGCAAATTGTTATTCTGTGACATTGTGTCTGCTGTGTATGATGTTAGTGGGAAAGCTCCTCCTGGGTTTCCATTATTGTTCCCAGACCCAATAAA
The DNA here is from genome assembly GCA_029718625.1 of Synaphobranchus kaupii. Lineage (NCBI taxonomy): Eukaryota > Metazoa > Chordata > Actinopteri > Anguilliformes > Synaphobranchidae > Synaphobranchus > Synaphobranchus kaupii. Next base: position 15,714,700 of record CM056388.1, on the reverse strand, counting down.
ACAGCAGCGCTGCCGCCGTCTCAGAGCCAGCTGCCATTGGTACACAATTATGCACACAGGAAGGTGTAATTGCAGCCTGTTAAGGGATATTGTTTTGGGCAGAAAATGTATTGGAGTCGACAATGAATTAAAATAACATGCTGGCACCATATCTGAGGACGTTCAGCTCATAATTATATTTTTGAAAAAAAGAAAAAATTGCTCTCTGTCTTGTCCTGATTAGAATTTGATAGAATAATTACTCTCCTGATAGAGGGGTTTGGCTAATGAATTAGCCTGGATCATCATCTGAGGGTACCTTTTTCCACTTATTTCCTTCCTTTCGCCCTCCAACCCCAGGAGTTTTCGACACGAGGGCTTGTTTTTCGCCATTTTTTATGGCAGCTGTCCCCATTTGTAGCGCTCTCTACCAATAATTGAAGCCGCTGTCAAGAGTAAGCTTTCACGCAAGGGAAAACAGCATTGTGAGAAAGGCCACCCAATCTATATTATCTCCACGGAATTAATTTTCCCATTTGCTTTGCGACATGTAGTTGACTTTGTCTCGGCGGGTGTGTGATTGGTGTGTGATGTGTTGCTGGTGGTGTACAGATCCTGAGTATTCTCTGGTGATACTTAAATGTAAAATATGTGTTGGTGAGATTAATGTATGTTTTGGCATTTTCATAAATTTTGGATGGCAGCATTGGTACCAGATGTTATACAAGCACTTTGTAAGCCAGTTTTTTTTTTTGGTACTGACAGTGCCTGATCAGAGCTTAAATGGTATATTATAACACATTTTCTGGGGGGACAAAATAGTAAATTAAATTCTAAGAGCTTAAGAGCTTGGAGCCCTACCAGGAAGTTTTTTTTACACTACACTCAGCACATGATCTACTAAGCTAAGCATTTCTTATAAGGCTGTAAGCTCATGAGAACATTTAACTATGTGCAACTTGAGGAATCGTACGGCAGCAAATATAATGTAAATGTCATGTCAATATGGTGCTTTACTACTGAAACCTGGAATCAGAAACCACAAGGGCCATTATCATTAAACAAAACACAAAGCTCTCTCTCTCTCTCTCACACACAAACACACACACACACACACACACACACACACACACACACACACTATCGCTTGCTCACACACATAAATACCATAAACTGTTTTTGTAATTTTGCATAAATCTAAAGTCAGCCCATATATTGCCGGTCGTTCATCAAAACCAACGATGAGGCACTCCAGGTCAGTCATGTGATGTGCCAGACGGAGGGAGTTTGGCCAAGACAGCCCAGGTCAAGGCACAGACCCACAATCAGCCAAGCAGTCGGGTCAGACGAGGTCAGGAACGGAATGCAATTTTGATTCCTTTAATCCTGACGAAATTCACCCGTTGCCATGGGAGCCCTGTGATCCTCGTTTAAATGGCCACGCCTCCGCAGAGGACTGGAGCTGGTTCTTCCCCTGGAGGAGTGTCATACCACAGAGGAGAGGAACAGCACATCTGCACGGGGCAGGTCTTCTCCGCAGACCCGAACGCATTCTGTTCTCGCGGGGTTTCAGGGCGGAGCCAGACAGGCTCTCCACTGAGCGATCCTCCAGTGAGGAGCGGCTCAGACCTGTCGGGGTCACCCCGCCCTGCTGTGAAGGTCCTTGAGTCTTGTGCACTTCCTTCATGTGCTGTTTCCAGGTTCAAAGCGTAAATGAAGTGTGCTAAAAATGAATCGGTGTAGCCAATCAGTGTAGCGCCAGCATAAATGTAGCGCAATGCGATGCTGATTATAGGAACAAGCTCAGTCCACCCGCACACGCAGCATTTTCAGTCTGGGCCGTTGAGGGATAATCGCCGTGCGCACATTCAAAAAGCGGGATCAATACAAGGCTGTGATGTCTGGTCTACACTCACCCGCCATTACGCCTATTATCTACGCGAGCAGAGGCGGTGAAAGGCTGATGTATCAGCGCAGCCTATCAGCCTCTCAGATCAGACACACTGGTTAAACAGAAGCACGGAGATGGTGACGCGTGACGGACTCAGATTACCCCCCTCCCTCCACCCCGCGAAAGCCTTCCAGACAATATATTACCATCAAAGAGCACGCATCTCTCTGTCTGCTGTCTCACATCCCATCCTGGATACGGAAATGGCCCTTAAACCAACAACGCATTCAAGTTATTTTATCAATACAGTTACTCTCGTAGTCTGTAACCACCTGCTGAGTCAATGATAAATAGAAGGGACCGGCTCTATGGGGCCGTGGAGCCGAATTGCAGAGATGGAGCGTTGGTGATCAGCGGCCTTAACTCCATGTCTGCTGCACACGCTGGATCTCAGAGCTGTGCGTGGAAACACAGGCTGCAGCCACAACCAAACCTAGGGAGACATTTCGCATTAACCTGGTCAGAAAAAGTGACAGAATAACAAAGGTTTGTGTGGTCATGTTCATACGAATGCATTTTCCATTTTCCCTGTTTTTATGTATCGAAAACACAGGAAGCAGGAAGCACGTCTCAGAATCAAGCCTTCGTTTGCTTGTTTGTTGAATTAAGAACACAAGAATGCAAACCGCAAGCCGCTACAAGCAATGCAAGTTCCTATAAATCGCAGTGAACTGCATTTTATTCAGCTCCTCCTGCCTAGCGTGTTTCCGCATTTGTAGTGACACAATTGGATTGTGACCCCCCTGACCTCTCTGACCCATACGCCCATTATGACCACAACTGGGTGTTCATTGCAGAAAGCGGATGACAAGGCAAGAGAAGAGACACGAAGCACACCGCTTCCACTTTGATGCCATGTGAGATCTGCAGAGACAGCAGAGAAAACAGCCCGTGGAGATTTCATCGAAGGGGCATCATGGGATATGGGAGCATCTGTGCAATAGCCTCCAGTCAACTGGAATGTGAACTTATTTTGACGACTGCACTTTAATTAATATAATGATGGTGGTGGGTTTGTGAGTCACTGTATGACCTCTAATACAAAATCAAGCTGATGGTCACCTATTTATTTATTTGTATTTATTTAATAGAAAAGGTTTATACCAGGGGAGTTTCTGTCCGTACATTTTTATCTGTCAGAAGGAAAGCACAACAAATTTAAATAAACTCAGGATTTATGTCAGAAGTGGCGGTGAAACTACTTTTGTTCTATATCCCTGTTCATGCATTATGCAGCCTGTAAGTGTGTGGAAATCTGTTGACTTTCATTTAACAAATTGGTCCAGTCAAACTGACATTGTCGGTGTCCATATAGCAACAGGAAGTGTAATTTTCTTGTTTTTTTCTGTTTTTTTTTTACATTGTAGTGTGTACGCTGGCGCAATGGCCGTGCAATGCAAACGTCTTGTCTGTTACTGTGAAGTGTGCTGTCGTGTTGCGGTCACTCAGGCGTTAGCCTGCAGTGCAGGTTGTTGGGCTCCTCTCTGTGACTAACAGGCCCGAACCAAGCGTCAGTACTTCCTTCTTCCTCCAATCCCCGCTGGCACCACTGACGCAGCCTATCAGAACTGGTGTCCATCATTGCTTTTCAGTGAGTCCCTTCCCCCAGTCACACTCGAGACTAGAGCCATTCAGGGTGACGCTGGTTCGAAATGCACTGAACAACCACTTATTCTCCTGCTCCAAGCAAATGTTGTTGTTGTTTGTCTTTGCCAATAACATCTGATTTTATAGTATTTTCTGGGGTACACAGGATTCTTTACATTATATAGACATTACAAAAAATGTATGCTGTGATTTTCTTTTAATTCAGTGTGTTGTACTTGACTGACATTAAGTTTTAATTAATTAATTTTGTCCATTTTAAGAAAGCAGAAGTATTAGGAAAGTTGCAAATGTTTAAACAACAGCCTCTTTGTTTTTTTCTAGATTATTATTATTATTATTATTATTATTATTATTATTACTATTATAGTCATGGTGGAAGATATTACGTTCATCTCGTGCATTAAGTATTCATATAGTTGATCAAAAGCATTGGTATTCAGTAATACGTAAAGTGTACCATATATTTCAGTACAAATTCATTGATGCATATCCAGTTAACAGAATTCTGTAAATTATTGTTTTGAAATGTGAACTTCAAGTGGAATTATCCCATACCAAGTGTTATATTTTTCTGTACACCTCAGCCAGTTGTAAGCGTTGATGTATAGCCAGTACTTTATTGTAGAGCAGTGTGGCTGGGGGCTGTTTTAAATAGAATAAAAATATTACTGGATCTACTTCAATAAAATGTGTTCTAATTGTGTTCTAATGTATCCCTACACAGATAACTTGGACAATCGGTACTTATTTTATTTAATTTTCCTGTGAATTACACATTCATCACCACTTGTTATAAATTTTGTGATTTGGATATTTTAGACTTCTAAATAAGTGTTGGTCTTAATTTCCAAAATGTTGTGTGTTCAAATGAAAAGAGGGTGGAGGGAAATTGCTGCATGTAAACTCAATAAACGTAAGATGTTATTGATCTGATGCTGGAATGGATGGTTTGGAAATAAAATTTCATAACTTGTGGGGGTGACCTAGAGCGTGTTAAGAACATGACTTAAGTTGACTCTTTATTTTTACTTTGCAATCTTACATTAACACAATTCTGAAATACTGAACTTTAAATAAGGCAATTTCAAACAGAATCAGAAAATAAATATGTTCCTCTACCAGTTGCATCAGTAAAACGCATCATTATTGCGATAGTGCATTCAAATGGTTATATTCAATTAATACGGTTTTATAAATTGGCTGAAAAAAGTTTAAAACAATTGAGTTTACATCTCAGTCTGAGGCTCCAGCACCCCCCGTGACCCTGACCAGGAATAAGCGGGTTAATGGATAATGGATGGATGGATCTCAGTCTGAAGGCATGTTTTGATGTTTGTGGATCATCTTTTCAATTGGTCTTGTTTATATTGTCAGACTTGAAGCTTTATTGATGTAGGCAGGTCTTCGGAGTTGGTTGGGACTTGCATAATGTATAAATGTATAACCTTTAGACTCTAGAAAATCCTATCAATTTTGGTGAGCATGCTCATTTACGCGCTGTATGACAGCACGCATCAGTGCAACTGGGTAGCAATGCTGCGACAGGCGATTTACACATTTAGTGTGTGTGTGTACAAAAGAGATAATTATTTATTCGCACGCTTGCGTGGCTCCAGTTCATTACTCCTCGTCTGCGTCTAGTGGTATGTTACAGAGGGTGAACTTGCCATCGGAATTGTTCACTCGGTGAGAAGGGTGCATGCGTACAAGCTGCTCATTCAAGCAAACAGCGCCCAGAGCTTAAAAGAGCCTCGTTTGGACCCGGCGATTCAGTTCAGCTTGAGAAAACTCACTGAGCTCACACAACATATGTCTCGCTCTCATATGTTATTGGATTACACGAACTGCCGTCATGAATGCATACGTTACACTTGGAATTATATTGCATCGTTCTTAATGGGATTAAAAGCAGTGAACACTATTTCCAGAGGGACTGAAGCTCTTGGCTTTCGCCTGGGAAATTCCGAGTCAGTTTTATCCTGAATAAAAGGATGGGATTAAAGCGATTGAGGAAAGTTTGCATTTTTTAAGAGCAGCTCTTCGTTTTGGATTCACAACATGGAAAGATAAAGCAAGTCCAACAGATAAAGAAGGCGAACATATTCGGAATTATACAGGAAGAGGAAATGCACGGAGGTGAGTTTGATTCGCGGTACTGGCTTCGGGTTGTGATCGGAAGGCAGAGTATTTTAATGCATGTGGAGGTGTCCGTGAATAATTTACTAGTGTTGTCAAACCTCACCCGTTTATAGCGGTTATATTTTAAGGAGCAGTGCACAATTTAGATCAATTAAAATGACAGATTTGTTTAGCAACTTATTTTTTCCCTCTCTCCATTTCGTGAGTTAGGCAGTTTTACTCACGATTCCGCCTTTTGCACCAAGTTGATCACTCTTTCAGAAGAGCAAATTCAGAATAAGATCGCCACCTGCAGGGGACATTAATTTGGATAGAGAAGGAGAAAATCAACCATTTTAAGACACCCTTCATGAGGCTGAGTAAATAATACGTTTATTCAATAAACTGGTTATTATTATTACTATTATTTATTTCGCCTACACATATGAGATTATGGCCCAGGCGCATAATCTCTAGTCTCTGTGTAGTTGACACCGTACACAGAGATCTGGGAAAGGAAAAAAGTCAGGGCATATAATTGTGTAGGTCATATAATTCGATAACTCCAAAGTTTGGTTAAATATAACTATTATTTTCTTAAACGGTGAGGTCAACACACAGCTTCAGCGGTGGTAGGCTATGTGACAAAACAAGCCTTGCTTGAAGTCACTGGTTCCTCGCCAAAACGCTGCATTTGGGATGAGGGAAGAGCCAGTGGATGGTGCTGAAGTGACAGCTCCCGCTGACTCTAACTACATCTGAGGAGCAAGCCACAGTTGGGATCTATCCTTCTTCCTCAGAACCGGAAAGCTGGCAGTCGTTTCAGGAGAGCATTATGCTGCGCACGTATACGAGTGTTTTATGTTGAAAGTATAAACGGATATAAATGTCTGGATATCTATTTTCTTTAATTTTGTTTAAATATTATTCCGACCTCCTTGAATACATAATCGTAGCCTACTTCTGGTGTTTCCGAATATAATAGGCTACTCGGTGTATAAAAAGTGTCAGCTGCAAGATAAATAAAAGACCTGAAGAATATTGTAGAATCGATATCTAAACAGACTAAAGAGGCAAGTTAAATACATTTCTGGAAATAACATTTAGCAACCGTATAAAAATTTGAGGCTGTTGATATCAATAGGCCTGCTATTGAACGTGTTCATGCATACAAGTGAGTAGAGCTATAAATCGACCTCTCTCCGTACGACGTTGTTTCTCCAACATTATTTAATAATATAAACATTATTTTGGGAAACATAAAAAATCTGGATTTATTCCAAACTTCCAGCCATTTGTTTTCAATATTATAGAGGGGTTAGGAGTCACAATAGGATACATTGCAACACCTGGTGCAATTAGTATGTTCCGGCATATCCGGGGATAATTACGTGACTTAGGCTACTTTTTGCATACTATTCTAATTTTACATCGGGTTGTTGACAGAAATAATTTGGCGAAAGAAATACTGTAACGTAAATCCAGTTTCATGATTATGGTGCAACTGCGCTGCCATAGGTGTCACATAAATGTAAAATGGAATATACGAAGTGCCTTTCAGAGATTACATTTTCTACATACAATCAATTTATAAAGCTAGATATTTTACTGAATAACAACCGAGGTTAAGCACTTTGCTCAGGGGTACGAAAGCAGCGGTGCAGCTGGGAATTGAACCTTTGACTTAAAAGATAATACATTTAAACATTTTCTCAAAGGACGGGCCATCTGCTAAATGGTATGTGTAATGTGTCCTGACTGGTAGGCTACACAACAGTTTATTTGTTTTTGTGGCTATTTCAAGAGCTGTGAATAACACTGGTTACATCAGTATTGGAAAGAATATGATTAAACAAATATCAACCAAAATCTCAGTAAATGTCCATGTGCACTCCTACGAAGGGATATTATTTTCCTGCGTGTGTGTTTAGTAGTTTTTTCACCCTGTTATCTCCACTTAAATACAGATCTAAATCAACCTGTTTTTTTTCTCCCAGGAAGGGAAATTGATTTGTCACAAAATGTCGAGTGATATACACCACTGTATTTCAATCCATCAATTAGATCAATTGTGTTCTGCGTTTACTGGTAGTTGCTGTTTGCCGATGCCAATTTTCTCAGAGTTACTCAAGGAATTCATCAATCAGGCTTGAGTTTGCTCCATCAATCTCCCTGTCGAAGTAGAGGTGCTTTGGACGAGAACCGATCCCTAATAAATCCCCAATATGAAGTATTTTTCTGCAAAGAGAAAGAGACCTCGTACGGCCTTTTATCACGATTATTTAGATCACCCTGAACTCATCATGCCCTTACAGAGCCCCCGTCTCTGGAGTCTGCAAAACTCTTTCCATTGGTAGTTTTTCCATTAAACCCTGGCTGAGACAGTGCCCTTTGATTTCCCTTTTGCAATACATGGTGTTCTACTTGTTCTGTATAATGCTGTTTCATAATGCAGTCTGTCAGACTTGGCTCTGCCGTTAGGCGTGATATAAAAGATGCAGCCTATTTAATTCCAATTGGGCTACACTAACAATGACATATCTGGTGAGCACAGCGTCGCAGCTCGAAATGCACACAAAGGTGGCATGAGGCTGTTGTCGTGTTCATAATACGGCGCCGCCCGCAGCGCTCTGTGTCTCGCTCAGGTATCTCTGTCCCACACGCCTTATCCAAATTGTTGCAGTGTTATTATCGCCGAGTGATCCGTGTTCGAATGCGCGAAGGTGCAGCACTGACTAACTGCAGTTAACCCTTCCACGTCAGACACTTGAGGTTAATAGCAACCAATGACTCAGAATCAAATAGGCAAAAACCTGATACCTACCATATTGCAAAAGACAATGCTGACTTGCAATACCATCTGCATACAGTATGCCAGACACAATCACACATTTAATTAGTGCAGAAAGCAGAAATATTTGCCCATGTTTTGCTGACATTTATGTCTTGTTTTGATTAGTCTCATTGGGAACATTTTTCATAGATCCCCTACAGTTAGTAGAAGCCTGCCTCTCTGTTATTCCCTACACTTTGACGCAGGTCATTTGCTTATCGATCTGTGCCATTTAAACACATTGACGGGCAGTAGCCTAAGCCAAATGTCTCTTGACCATTCGGGCTGCCGGTGGCATGTCACAAATTATTTCGGATTGAAGGGATTTCCAAAGATTCCCATCGATCTGTTTGGACTGGTACGCAGGGATGGGAATTCCCTACCTAGGCTGAGTATATTTTGACCAGATACCTGTCCTATACCTATACCTAGATACCTATGGCTGAGCAAGGAATTATGGATCAACCAATAGAGGATCCGTATAGAGCCGCTGACCAATCATCTGTCACTTCAGCATGTCTGGAAGTCCAATAAGAATGATGTATTGTTTGCAACCTGCTTGTTTGGAGGAGTAGATGGAGCTTCCTACCGGTCTTACCTTCCATGTATCTTCCACTAACATCACAATTGTGCCGTTTCCTTAATTAAACTTGGCAGATCTGATAACAGATTGCGCACGTGTTTACATAAATACACATTCATTTTGTGCTTATGTTCTTTCATGGAAAACGTGTAGAAAAAAGAACTTGAATTTTGTTTTAAGCAAATAATTAATAAACAGATCAGAAAATCTAAACAGATTTATTTAGCTGAGCTGTTAGCTATAATGTTTCTTCCTTCACGTGTTCCTACTTTTCTCTGTGCGTGCAGTCTAGCGACAGCGTGTGGAAATGGACTGCAGTTAGTGAGAGTCGAGGATCAGTGCTGTTCAAAGTTGTTCTTGTTTTATTCAGCTGTGAGAGATCACTATTTAACCCTTTCATGTATGGAGTCCACTACAGTGGACAGGCTTTTCAAAGTCTATTTTAACATAGTCAGAAACATTTGTGATCTCCAAAAATTATCAGAGCAGATTCCTTGCACCTTTGCCTAAATTTTGATATGCTCCATCTTGTTACATTTTCTAGTTTTGATACAGTAAAGGTCAAAATGGCAGGTGGAGGTGGAAACATACAAACTCCCTCTGGTGTAGCTGTGAAAACCTTCTATTCCTAGAGAACAGAGCATGTTAAAAAATATATGTTCTCATTCGGGAAGATGCAAGGAGCAGAATTAATTATATTTGTAACAAAATATGACCGTAGTTCTTGTATTGTATACGAAAAACCTTCTGTCCACTGAAGTGGCCATCATGCATTAAGAGTTGCAATCTGCATGTGTGGTCTATGTTTTCAAGGGGCCATTTGGGGCACATTTCTGTGACCTAGGCGGGTGAAACACATGTGGAGTTCGATGTGAAAAAGATATTGCTCTGTTTTGTAATAATTCATGCATGAAAGGGGCTAGTGTCATCCACCGTTCCTGGCGAGCACAGCATGTGTTTCTTCTGTGGCCACCGCCATTGGCTCCTTCCCTTTTCGCTCCGCTGTCCCCCGGCCGAGCTGCGCAGCGGGTGGCGCACTTCACCCCATTTTCAGCACTTAGCCGGCACCCCACAAGGACGTGCACAGATTACACTTTCACACACAATCTATTTGTACAGCTGGATATTTCCTTCACTGAAGCTATGCAGGTTAAGTACCTTGTTCAAGGGTAATAATGGCGGCGCCCTGGCTGGGAATTAAACCCACGGCCTTTGACTGTCGAGCCCAGGTCCCTGACCGGAGAGGGCCATTCTTGATGAGACAGGGCATATGCTGCCAACTGAGGACCTCCCACCTTCCCTGGGCAACACTATAACCAGTTCTGTGGCATCCTGTGGGAGTGGGGATTTAGCTGGATTTTATTACATTTAGCAGACACTATTTAGAACTATTTACAGATCAGCGCAATTATTAAGGCAATATGAACAGCGGTATACATACAGAAATTGTCATGCATCCAAACAAAGTGTGAATTTATGAAACAGCGCAACAATAAATGTTGCTACGCAGGTGACACGGATGCAGTGAAAGTCAATGCATTTTATCAGATATTTTCTCTACCGTGTAGAAATGCCCTGAAAATAAAGCAGTTTTTCATGATTTACATTGCAGCCTGGGTTCTCCTCATCCTGATAGAAGAAGGCTTTGCGCTGGCACAGAAAACTAAAGGTTTGCTTCTTCTTCTTCTTGTTTTCTCATACCAAGTAGTAATATTGTAGTGCAGGGGTGTCAAACTACAGTCCTGGAGGGCCGCAGTGTCGGCCGCTGGTTTTCAGTGTGTTTCGGGACGAGTGATTCACTTAAGTCATTGATTAGTTAAGAGTCCAGACACCTTGTTCTCAAGGCCTTAATTGACTACTGATTGAAAGGAAACCACAAATACCTGCAGACACTGCAGCCCTACAGGACTGGAATTTGACACGCATGCTGTAATGCAATATGATTTGTGGTCATATTGTAAGTTATGAAATTATGTTGTATATAAAAATGCTATTTTGATTATTATAGCATGCAATTTGTATTTCTCTAAGATTTCATTTGCCAGACTTGGCAAACATCTTTAGCTAATATCTTCATCTTCCTAGGCTGAAGTTTGTGCCTTTTCTTCGAATGTAGTATTTACCGGAACCTCTGTCCTCAGAGACTCAGAATGCAGGTCAGACGACTAAGACCGCTGGACAGTGTGGCACCTGGATCCGAGAAACCAACGGAGGACTGTTCACCTCCCCCAACTACCCCAACACATACCCCCCCAACAAGGAATGCGTTTACATCTTGGAAGGTAGGCGCGGATGAGAGTCCGCTGATAATTCCTGCTTCTGTCCGTCATAATTACCGTGCGCCAATTCCCCGGAACAACATCGCTTTTTAAGTCTGAGCTCGTATCGACAGTTTCTTGGGGCTACGTGTCTGTCTGGCCGAACAGATCGGCCGAAACAATGTTAGCACTCCTTTCAAGGAATGTAATTGAGCAATTTTCTAGAAGCACTGGGGAACTTGCATGTGCTGAGAGAGGACTTTTTTTGGGTGTGAATAATGAATTATAAACTGCACATGGGTTCTACTAGGCCTGAGTTGCATTCTCGTGTGCTTAAGTCAGCCGACTCTAACTAAACTCCTCAAAAAAAGTTTGGAAACATTATTTCGGTCGATTATTCCTCCCTTTTAATAATACCAATTGGTATTGTATTTTATATCGCTGGAAAGCCTGATTAGTCACCTTTACAACGAGGTACAACTTGTAAGGATCATGCATTCGTGGAATGAGCAACACAGCTAACCGTGTGGGTAGCGGCCCAAAAAAATGTGCCAAAATCCCCTGCAATATTCTTCTGTTGGTATTCACTCTCGTTTTGAGTTGCTTGGTGGATTGGATGATTGCACTCTCCCACAGTAATAAGGAAAAAACAACACATATTGGCCATTTTTACACTTTATTCATTTTACACTGTCAGGGACCTCAGTAGCGTGTGGAAGATCCATACGCAGTCACAACAGCTTGGCACCTCCTCCTCATGCTGGTCACCAGCCTGGTCACACACTGCTGTGGGATGGCATCCCATTCCTCAACCAGGATTTGCCGCAAGTCAGCCAACATGGTTGCGTTGGTCACTCTGGCACGTACAGCACGCCCAAGCTGATCCCACAGGTGTTCAATTGGGTTGAGGTCTGGACTCACGGCAGGCCATTCCATCCTCTCCACTCCCAAATTCTGGAGGTACTCTGTGATGATCCTGGCTCTGTGGGGGCGAGTGTTGTCATCCTGGAGGATGGAGTCCCAGATTCTGGAGATATGGAATCGCCACTGGCTCCAGAATCTCATTCCGATATCTCACTGCATTGAGATTGCCTTCAATGATGACAAGTTCTGTTTTGCCTGTGAGAGAGATACCGCCCCACACCATGACACTGCCCCCATTGAAAGGTGTCACGCGATCGGTGTCACACTTGCCCTATTGCACGGGCCTTATCCTGAAGGGACAAACGTGGCATGTTTATGCTTGGAGCACACACAAACTCAACAAAGTTGCAGGACCCATGCACAAAAGTGCTGTCAATTAGGTGCCAATCAGGTGCCAGTCACACACCTGTGACTGGCATACACCTGCCAGCACTTGAAGCTCAAAACGAGAGTGAATACCAACAGAAGAATATTGCGGGGCACATTTTTTTGGGCCGCTACCCACACGGTTAGCTGTGTTGCTCATTCCACGAATGCATGATCCTTACAAGTTGTACCTCGTTGTAAAGGTGACTAATCAGGCTTTCCAACGATATAAAATACAATACCAATTGGTATTATTAAAGGGGAGGAATAATCGACCGAAATAATGTTTCCGAACCTTTTTTGAGGAGTTTAAATAGATATGACATTAAAGGGGAGGATCAGGATCAGCTATTATGTAAACAAGGCTAAAAAACATATGTAGTCAGCATTCATTTTACTCTGACCATTTTTATGACTTGAAAATGATTAATCTGTTTATGTATTGTACTAGTCCTGAAGTCACAGAGTGAATTGATTGAAACTCATGTCTTTCTGAGCTTCAGTGAGTTCAAGGGGAAACCAGTATATGTCTTGAAGATAAAGTCATATTATTTACAGTTACATTAGTTTAATTTTCCAGTACCTCAATGTCATTTTCATTACTTCTTTACATTACATTTATTTTTCAACACCTGTTGTACAAACTAGTTTATAGTGCTAAAAGGATACACTGCCTGGCCAAAGAAAAAGTCGCACACTCTAATATTTCGTTGGACCACCTTTAGCTTTGATTACGGCGCACATTCGTCGTGGCATTGTTTTGACAACCTTATGCAACGTCACAACATTTCTGTCCAGAGCTGCATACATTTTTGGCCAAGATCTTCTATTGATGAGTCGAACCACTCTGTAAAGTCTTCTCCAGCACATCCCAACGACTTTCAATGGGGTTAAGGTCAGGACTCTGGTGGCCAATTCATGTGTGAAAATGATTCCTCATGCTCCCTGAACCACTCTTTCACAATTTGAGCCCGATGAATCTTGGCATTGTCGTCCTGGAGTATGCCCATTGATGGGATAACCTGGTCATTCAGTACATTCAGGTACTCAGCTGACTTTATTTTATTGCTGCATAGCATTGCTGATCCTAGACCTGACCAATTGAAGCAACCCCAGTTCATAACACTGCCTCCAGAGGCTTGTACAGTGGGCACTATGCATGACGGGTGCAAAGGAGACTTTTTTTTTGGCCAGGCAGTGTATTTTAAATGTGAATCGTTTTTATATAAGCTTTGTACCCTCATTGCGTTGACTATAATGTTCAGCAGAAATCTTGGTCGACGTCTCGGTAAATGAACGGCAGTATTTATTTTGAAATGACTACGTATGGTCCCACATGTCCTGCACACTGTATGTGGACACACGGACATTTCAAATTAGACTAATGCAAAGTAGTGAATGTTTTGTGTAGTTTTGTGAATCCACAGTTGAGACAGGCATAAATACAACTTTCCTTGACTGCATCAATAATGTAATGAGATAATTCAATGATGAAAATTAAATGATTTTTACAGTTTCATCGTGAATATACGCTTCTGGGAAAACATGGGAGCCAAATGTTATATATAATCAGAGGTGTAAAATCCAGGGGTCAGAGAGTAAAAGTCCTGCCACATGTTTCTTCCACCCATGAACTCAGCCAGCTGATTTCACTAATTAGTTCTACCTCCTGGCTGAAGAATTGTGCTAATTAGCAAATCCAGGTGATCGGAACAAAATACAGATTTTTACTTTCTGAACCTTGATTTTACACGTCTGTATATAATAGTGTGTTGTCTCTGTAGTTGTCAGTAATTGTGTTGCATGTACAGAACAGTGTGTAGTGTCAGATCTGACCTATCCTCCCGCCCTCAGTACAGCTGGAGCTCGAAGCCTGTGACGTGTATTCTGAGCGATGAGAATCACTCTTTTCATTGTACATATTTCATATGATCGTACATGTTGTATGTTGCGTCTTGGAAACGTCCTCCTTGGCTGCCATTTGTCATCGTACTGCTCGCGACACCTGCATCTCATCTGTCATGGTGCCCGTCTCCAAGCTCCCACTGTTTGACCTGTATTTAGAGACCCGGGGGTTTCAGTAGGAGCTATATATAATCAGTGACAGTGATCTATGTTTGTTTTTTCTATTCGTATTCAGATTTGCTATATGTTGACGGCTGTTTGTAGCTGATAAATCCACTTAGTGTTTCTTTTGTACATCGTGTCATTATGGTGTCACTTATTCTCTGAGGATGAAGCCTGGTGACAGGCACAGAAAAGAGACTGTGTGTGTGTGTGTGTGTGTGTGTGTGTGTGTGTGTGTGTGTGTGTGTGTGTGTGTGTGTGTGTGTGTGTGTGTGTGTGTGTGTGTGTGTGTGTGTGTGAGACAGCTCCCTACAGGAGCTAGTAATGTTCCCCTTCCTATGCAGAGCAGTTATAGTAATTTCCCGGTGCAGGCTGACTGCTTTTATCTGACAAGAAATGCCTTCCCTCACTTTTCTACCCCTCCACCCCCCTGCCCCGCGCCACAGCACTCCCCCGTCAGAGAATCGAGCTGGCCTTCGACGGCACTTACTACATCGAGCCGTCCTTCGAGTGCCGCTTCGACCACATCGAGGTGCGGGACGGCCCGTTTGGCTTCTCCCCCCTCATCAACCGCTTCTGCGGGCCCAAGAGCCCGGGCGCGGTCGCTTCCACCGGCCGCTTCATGTGGGTCAAGTTCACCAGCGACGAGGAGCTGGAGGGCCTGGGCTTCCGCGTAAAATACGCCTTCATCGCAGGTACGGCGCCCCCTAGGGACGACCCTCCCTCGCTTCAGCTCCGACCCTTAGAGATTTCCACGGTAAACATCGAACGTCGCCCGAGATGCGTTGAACCCGTTCATACCGCGCGCGGAAACGCACTCGGGCTTCTGTTAGGTGACTGATGAGTTCATTTCAATGCCCGAGAGCTTTGCATGCCTCCAGTGCCACTTAATTAAACCATGACACGATTAGCACGTCCTCGTCTTCATAAATGTATTTTAATGGGTTCTCCTGGGCCTATGCTGGAGATCACTTGTCTACACCTACATGTTTTATTGGTATATCGCTGCTCTGAGGGGTTTGTCTTTTTCCTATCCGCAGATCCAGATTTTCATCTCCACGTGGGGGGAATATTAAATCCAATTCCAGGTAAGCGCCTCAATATTTCAGTGGTTTTTCTGATTGGATTTGAAGTCTTCTTTAGCTGACTGGAGGCTATTTCTCTCTCTTTCTTGTCTGTCTCTCGCTCGCCTCTCTTTGCGTCTCCCCACCGTCTCTTCAGACTGTCAGTTTGAGCTGGGAGGCGCAGATGGCATTATCCGCTCCAGTCAGGTGGAGGAGGAAGAGAAGATCGGCTCCGCCGATGCAGTGGACTGCATCTGGACAATACGTGCTCCGCCTAAATCCAAGGTCGGTGTCGTTTCCTGTCCCTCCGCGTCTCTCTGGCTGCGAGCCGACACCTTCTCATCTCTACCCATTGTAATGCACAGCGATTCAAACAAACAAAATATAGTTTACCTTATAATTAAGAATGTGTCTACACTGATATTAAAAAAGTGATAGACATCACTTTCAGGGTTTTATAACACATACGTAATGACAAAATGTGTCCAGCCCACCGACGTGTATGCACAGGAAGTGCATGTGTGTTGATTGACGTGTTAACTTTTCCCCCTCATTTTGAGTTGGGAACTGTGCTTCTCAAATGCCCACTGTGCCGGCCACTGCTACATGAGGAGCCTCTGCTACATTCACAACTGAGTCAGTGACAGTTTTACATGGTATCTGCTGCTCAGCACGACAGGAATAATTGCAACAATTGGGTGTGCATCTCTCGCTCATGAGAACTGGAACCCCATTGGTTTCTGGAATGTTGAAGGGAGGAGCTAACACAACAATAATGCCAGAAACCCTGGGCAACTTTTTCCCACTTACACCTGGGGAATTATGCCCCACTCATAATTAGCCAATGACATAGTCCAGATGCAAACCAGCAATTTCTAAGCCTGCAGCCTGCTGTGCCGAGCTCCTTTGTCAACTGAGCCAATACCAGGTGAGAGGCCAGGTGATGCAGCAAGTAGTGACAGAATCAGCACAACTGGGAAGAAATCTGAGAGAAGTATTCCAGCCATTGGATTTCGAGAGTAAACCCAGCAATTCAATGTGCCCCAGGTCGGAAAAAAAAAACTACACATGCTTAGAGACTGTAGAATGAGGGCTTTATCTCTTTATGAGATGTTGTAATTGAATGTAGATGGCTTACTCCCGTCAGCTACATGTTTAGACTGCAATGAGGAAAGGCTCTGTCGCCGCTGCAGAGGCAATAACGGAAAAAGCAGTATAAACACTGTACGGATGTTTGCTCTCTGCTAAGGAATTTGCGGAGCTGATATTGAAGCCAACGCACGGCGATATCCGCCTCGGCTTTGTTAGGCCGTGAATATGACATTTATTTTCTGCTTGAGCGTACAAACTCAATATATAAGTGATCTGTATGCGGAAGAATTCAACTGCAACCTGCAAAAAAACATGTATGGTAATGGACGGTCCTCTCCTGTACAATACGCATGACTGCTCGGCCATTCAGAGACTGATCGTGATACTCGAGACATCTCGTTCCTGCTGGAAATAAGTGGGTCACTAATACGCTGCCACACATAGGCCCGTATAGTCCCGGGGTTCTCAATTGCGACTCAGATTTCTTTAGATCAGAGACAGGAGGTGAACTGGATAGGCCAATGACAGATGATAGGGTGATGTATAGGAGTAGTTGAAGAAAATAGTTCCTGTGCCTTTGGAGAGGTACAGTCCTGCTGTACAGTGCTCCATCCACAAGGCTGTTGTGTTCTGAATCAGGCCAGAGCTCTGTCTGAATTAGATTTTGTTTACATTACAATAAGTTAGATTAGGGCTATTTTTCCTGAATGAACTTGTGGCGTCATCGTAAACAAATACAAAACACAGCACACAATACAACACAGTTTATGAAAATAGCTGATGAAAAGATGGGCATTCTCGTAAAAAGGCGATAAAAGATACCGTCTCAATCCCTGTCCGCTTGACAAAATATACCAACATCCAACTTTCACCATTACAGTGCGATGTGTATCTCCGTTAAAGGGCCCCTCCTCTGCCCTGATGTGGGCTGTCTCCCTCTGCAGATCTATCTCCGCTTCCTGGAGTACCAGATGGAGAACTCCAACGAGTGCAAGAAGAACTTTGTGGCGGTGTACGACGGGAGCAGCGCCATAGAGAACCTCAAGGCCAAGTTCTGCAGCACCGTGGCCAACGACGTCATGCTGGACAGCGAGGTGGGCGTGGTCCGGATGTGGGCGGACGAGAGCAGTCGGCTCAGTCGCTTCCAGATGCTCTTCACCTCCTTCGTCGACCGTAAGATCCTCAAAAAACGTTCTGTGGTCCTTATCGCTTCTGCCCAGGCAAAATAGAAACGTTGAGCTGGGCGTTGGCGTTGTGCTGATGGTTCACTTGCATAGCAGAGAATAGAACAAGGTATGTTGCACATGTAAACTAATTATACTTTATAAGGCATTTCTACATTAAAAATAGTTAAATTCCCTTTTCCCTTTTAAAGGAGCAAAGAAATGCAGTGCATTCACTACAATGCTTATTCAAAGTGGTACATTTATGTAATAACCTTGAAAATAAGGGAAGGAAATGATAAAATAGTTATCCAACATCGATCACAAGGTATAAACAATTCACAAGTACAACATTTAGGTATGACTAATGTTTAATGTCATGCAGGAAACAAACGCATTAAGTATGCCATGTGGCATGGTCCATCAGAGCTTTAATTGATTTACTTTATGCATGTGTAATATATTCGAGAAAACTAGGGCACTTTGGCTGGAAGAGCTTCACTTTTTTTCCCCTCACACATTGTGCTGTATATCTTTAGGAAATAGGTTAGCTACACTGGGGACAGTTGAACTCTATAAATCAAACAATATTATTATGTGGTTTTTTGCTTCTTTGTTTCATATAATCTTATTTTAATATGTGTCCTAAACAGAAAAAAGCCCTTTTCCATGTATATTTTTTCAATATGTTTTCCAAAACATATTCAGCATTTTATTAAAATGGAATACTGATCTTGCCTGGTCAAGATCAAGGGATATCGAGTGACATTAGCATTTTGTTCATAAAAACAAATTGATGTCAACACAAAGAGTACAAATATATAACAATTGAACAGGTGTAGAGGTGTGAAAGCTGTGGAAATGAAAAACTGAATAACTTTTCCGTCGAGGGAGAAGCTGTTCTTTCTGTCCTGTAACATTTTTAAAGAAAAGCCTAAATACACATACAATGAACAGCTCTATTCATAGCACAGACTGAGTGAATTATACTATTATATCTTTAAGTAAAAAAAAACCTGAGTACATCATGTCTGTTGCTCTTTAAAGAGTTCTGAAAAAGCTATTTGACTTCAAGATATCAGTCTCCCCCTTGTGGTTGAGGTTGTGCATTGACTTCAGCGTAAAGATTTGCTTATTTCAAGGCAGTGTGGTGAAGCCTTTCAGTCCAATTTGAAGCCCAATTTGCCTGCGCCTATTGATTTATTTCAGATAGGCTTCACACGGAGCACTGTCGTGGTGTTGCTATTAAATATTCTTCCACCCTTCTCAGCCATCGTCCAGTAACAGAGCACCAGCCAGTAGAGTCCACTTATTAGAATAAGTAGATGACATAATTTATAACTCACACATAATGACCCACACCTAAGAGTTGCCATCAGAGAGCCAGACATCACGGGTAAAAGTCAGCATGACCGGTTTCTCACCAACGTCACAGTAGAGGTGCGCACGCAACACTGGGGCAGAATATTCAATATTGCAAAAGAAATCAACATCAATTTGTAATTGTAGAAGCTGAAATGGATGATGGAAGACACTTGTTTGACATCGAATATCTTCGTTACATCAACACTGAGATAGCTGAGCAGTTTGGTGTAAATATGTGTAATATTTATTCAATTTAGTAAATGTCCTGAAGTAGGCTATGTTATGCTGCCACCTCATCATATAAATTAGGCACTCAATTGAATGAACAGCTGACCGTATAGCTGTGGTTTTGAAGCAAATGGAGTAACGTTAGGTGGGCTAACCATGACAGAGAACATACGTGAGACTATTTTGACCCAATATCAAATTACGTGAGACTATTTTGAACCAATATCAAATTACGTTAGAATTTAATACTAAATTATGCAAGTGACAGCGAACCTAGCATAATGGCTTGGTAATGAATGTGCTAAAATATGGACGACATGTCAAATGGACGACATGCCTTGTGCATCCATCCTGCACACAGCGCGATTTGCAGGAGAAACCTGGGAGACCCGTGAAAGGCAGGCGCGAGTTCGGGGAGCCCTTCTCACTTAGCGGGAGACGGGAGACGCGTTCCCGCCCTTCACTCAGCTGTCAGGCTCGTTTAGCCTCGTCGGGCGAGCTCTGAGCGCGATCTCCGCGGAGCCTCTCTTGCCGCGCACGGAGCAGGATTAATGGGGACGGGCAGCTCGGGGCCGCGGCTGAGCCATGGGGAGGTGAGGGGTGTGAGCGAAGAAGAGGGAGGTGTCTCTCAGGGGCCATGAAACCAGCTGCTGGAGCTCGTCTCCTGACCAGAGCAGTCAGGTTCAATTACCAAGGCTCTCTCCTATCCAACGGCTCACATCCCATGAGCCGATTCAGTCACGATTCTCACCTTCTGCCTGTGATGGGCATCCCAAACAAAATACTGCACTGCATAACTTTCAGCTTATTCTACTGCAGGGTGTTGCAGGATGCAGGACAAAAAAAAAAAAAAATAATTATATATATATATAAACCCCAATTCCAAACAAGTTGGAGCAGTGTATAAAATGTAAATAAAAACATAAAGCAATGATTTGCAAATCCTTTTTGACCTGTATTCGATTGAAAACAGCACAAAGACAAGATATTTAATGTTTTAACCAATCAACTTAATTGTTTTTTGTAAATATATGCTCATTCTAAACTTGATGCCTGCAACATGTCCCAAAAAGTTGGGACCCGGGGCATGTTTACCACTGTGTTACATCACCTTTCGTTTTAACAACACTCAGTCATCTTTTGGGAACTGAGGACACTAATTGTTGTAGTCTTGAAAGTGGAATTATTTCCCATTCTTGCTTGATATAAAACTTCAGCTGCTCAACGTATTTTGCGCTTCATAATGCACCCAGAGAAGTCGGCTGCGTTTCTGGATGTTGTTGATATATGGAATCTTAACTTGCATTTGTAGATGCAATGACAAACTGTGTTTACTGACAACGGTTGTCCAAGGTATTCCCAAGACCATGTGGCTATATTCATTACAGTAGCATGTCGGTTTTTAATGCAGTGCCGTCTGCGGGATCGAAGGTCACGGGCATTCAATATTGGTTTTCGGCCCTTTATGCACAGAGATTTCTCCAGATTCTTGAATCTTTTAATAATATTATAGACTGAAGATGGTGAAATCCCTAAATTCCTTGCAATCGTGCGTTGAGAAACGTTGTTCTTACTATGGACTATTACTGTGGACTATTCGCTCACGCAGTTTTTGACATATATTTATGTCAAAATTACTTCAGTAGTAGATCTCTTTTTTGGGAGTTGCGGACCATTTTTGCAGATATCTGACTTCTGTTGCTGATATCTCTTATTTCCTGCAGCTCCTTGTTCCAGCCATACCTTCTTCTGCCACAGCAACATGTGCATCAATGACACTCTGGTTTGCAACGGGGTTCAGAACTGTGTTTACCCCTGGGATGAGAATAACTGCAAGGGTGAGTGACCTTTGACCCCTCCGGCTTTCACTTCAGCTGCACAGGTGACCATGGGGTTGCTTAGTCCATTTTACACTTTCATTTATTTTTTTAGAATATTTTTTCCCCCATTTATTTACATTTCCAACCGTGCCTCTTAAATCACCGCTGTACCACTCGCATGGATGACTGCAGACAGAGTGTGTGTACTATTCCAATACACACTCACATGTTACACTTCCTCTTAGGGGCAATCTGAGACATTAGTAATGGAGTGTTAAGGGTGTTTTTACCCCGAGATCTGTTTGTAAATAATGCCTCATTTGCTTGGATTGTTAAAAGCTGATTCGCTATTAATCGACGAATAGAATACACCCTCAAAATTATTCTCTCTCCTTTGCCGTGCTTGGGGTGCTGTTGGAATATTCAGCATTTCATTTTTTTTACTTTTCTGAGCTTATTTTATTGTCCCACAGAGAGGAAATCCAAAGGCCTTTTCCACCAGATCACTAAGACGCACGGCACGGTCATCGGCGTCTCCACTGGCATTGTCCTGGTCCTGCTGGTCATCTCCATCCTGGTCCAGATGAAGCAGCCGCGCAAGAAGGTGGTGGCCCGCAAGCCCGCCTTCAACAAGGCCGGCTTCCAGGAGGTCTTCGACCCGCCGCAGTACGAGCTCTTCTCCCTGCGCGACAAGGAGATCTCGTCGGACCTGGGCGACCTGCCGGAGGAGCTGGAGGGCTACGGCAAGCTCCGGCGCTCCTCCACGGCGTCGCGCTGCGTCCACGAGCACCACTGCGGCTCCCAGGGCTCCGGCGCCAAGCAGAGCCGCGCCACCCTGGGCTCCGTGGAGCTGCCCTTCCGCAACGACTTCTCCCAGCCGCCGCCCATGAAGACCTTCAACAGCACCTACAAGAAGAGCTGCTACGGCTACAAGCAGGCGCACGAATGCGCCGAGCAGGTCATCGAGGACCGCGTCATGGAGGAGGCGCCGTGCGAGATCTACGTGCGCGGGAGCGCCGCCCGGAGCAACGGCAGCGACAGCGTCCAGCAGCGCTCCATGTCCATGGACTTTTGAGGACGGCTCGGCGTCCTCCTTCCCCTCCGCGTCTCCGGAAACCCGCGCGCCTTTCTCCGTTCATTTCGCTCACACGCCACTCGCGCGCGAGGCAATTGGGCTCGTCGCAATTCATTTCTGTCATTTTGGTTTTGATTCTGTAAAGACTAACATCGCATCGCTTCTTGGCTTTCACTACACGACGTGTGAATTGGATAATTCGATGAACTGAATGAGCCCCCACGGTAATGATTTTAAGTGTGCTGATGCTATTTTGAGGAGTTTCCGCAGTGAGGCTCTTGCATTGGGAGAAAGAAAGCTTGTGCACAGCCCGCCTTACATCAAGGACGGACTGAAACAGACCGATCCTCTCTGCTCCTTGTTTTAATTTTGATTAAAAAATATGTGCTCAATTACCTGTCTGTGCTCATTAGTTCATTATTACTATCGTGTTACCATAGTTACCATGGGGGCCCGAGTTTCACAATCCTTGATTTCCTGTCTGCAAAAGTGACTTTCCAGTTCCCCGAACCTGCTCTTGCAATAATCTGGCTCTCGTATGTATGGGAATTGTAAATGAAGCTGCATTATAAATGAAAGTTAATACATGTAAATATCTATTAAAATATGAACAAAGGATTAGTAGGAATATGTATGTATGTGGAAATATGTGGCACATATCTGAAATATATCATGTCCATATATGTAATTTTATGTGTAGATGGCGGAATGTATTTTTCAATGTGCAATTTAACAATATACAGTATACTGCAATGCATTAATAAAATTACATATATGGAAATAAACTGCATTTCTACTGAAGAATTGAATCCTACTTCGAGGGTGGCATTGAACAATTCACGGGCAAGCAATGCACAGCTCTTCTTTTATGAAGGTACTTTGATCAGTATATTTGCACTTTTTAGTCTGGTTTATGAATGTGTTCATGTACTTTGCGGAAGGTCTGTTGCATTCCAGTATTTAATAATGGACGGATCTCCACAGCTCCAAACCTTCCCAAATTGAATGCCTTTGCACTGAACACACGCTCAAAGTTTAAAATGGCTCCTGTGCAATCACCACTCCAATTTATGAACATTAGGATTAGCTACCACGCTGCTTTCATTTCAACCACTTTAATTCAATGAAATGCAAGCGTGCCGTCATCGCTGTCGGTAGAAAGCTGTTATATAAAATGCAGAGGCAGAACTCACTGCCATCCTGGTTTCCTGTCTGTTTTCTGTGAGCCGTCATGTTTGATTAGACATCGCAAGGGTGCTACAGGGTTGGAGGAACTTAAAAAGACAGATAGGACTGACACAGAGAGCTATAGTACTTGTGGGATCTTTGGAGCGCAATTCAGCTATACCCCAGATATAATTTTATAAATCCTTAAACATGGCTCAAAATATAAAGAGGAAAAACCCTTTGGGGGTTTTATTTTGCACTGATTTTTCCTAGAATTCAGTTTTAAGCTCAATGCCCATAGGCTGAATTTACTGGAGGTAAAAATACTACTCTGCATCTGCACATGGACTTATGTTGAATTAGTGATTAATGATTATTAATGCTATATGATACCATTAATTTATTGTGGAAAAGGTGCAGTATGACTTTAGATCTTCAAATAATCGACACAACTGATCCATGATTTTGCAGTGATAGTTTGTATTGCAACTAAAGACGATACTGTTACACAATTCTATATATTTAAGATGTAATTCTCAATATTATCTGTCTTGGTGAGGTCAGAATACATTCTGTGGTAAATAGTATAAGGTAAGTTTCACTTTGAGTTCCAATTTCTAGCCAAGTGCACTTCAGACTTTATTATTTTAAAAATAAATTTGGCACCCAAAGCGGGGCTGAATCCCCGCCCTAATTTCGAATATCTAATCATCTGCACAGCATGGGGCCTTAACCGAATGAGCCACGCAGCAGCCCTAATACTGTTTTCTGAAGACTGTAAAATAGGAAATAATTGAAAACCAAAATAACAAATCCTGAACTTTGTGAAAGTTCATTTCTTATTTGATGTTTCATTGTCATGTCTCAGTGAAATGCCTACTTGCACTCAACAAAAATACTTACAAGTAAGGTCCACACTGACAGGAAATACAAATGCTACTTGAATCCGAAAGCCTGAATTCGTGTTTGGCAGTATAGACATGCACTACTGAAGAGCCCGTACATTTATTCAGTAATAAAACATTTTTTTCAAAGTTAACTCTCAGCAAATGACAACAGCATATGTGTTGAAAGAACAATGGCAACCTGAAATGAAGGACAAATGATTTTTGAAACTCATTACAGTGGGAAGAAATTGACCGCGTTGCTTCACGTGCAAGAACATGTTATTGAAATGCAAATGTGCAGCTTCAGCTTTTCAGCTGCGACACATCAACGTGCAATCACACATCAGCTCTGTCAAATTGAGTTCTGATGATGTATCCCTCAAGGGTATTGACAAAAAAAAATCAAATAAAAAAATAAAAACCTGAAGAGCACAGCGCATTTTGAAGGATGAAAGTGAAGGCCATGTCTGACAATTGCAGCTGTCAGCATTGTCGTCCCAAAGAGACCGAACTTCAGATGTTTTCGTCAGATCACAGATATCATATCGCCACAATAGAAGTTTGAACAGTGCTATTTTGCTCAATAGAAGGTACTATTTTTAGACGCACATATTTCCTTGGCCTTCTAATGAAATCAAAAATGTAATCAGTTATTTTGTTAGACTTATGGCTAAAGCAGCATGTAGACCATAGAAGTGTAAAAAGAGTGAACGGTGTGGAGCCTACTGGGTGGCACATCTTGTTCTGACCTTGGGTTCCAGTGTAAAGATTTGGCCCCACTGTCTGGTATTGAATCCTGACGCATTCCTGCCAATGCTGGTGGGTGGCTCCCGGTCTCATCTAGCAAGGGTGACTCAGCCACATGCAGTTCACCTGCAGCAACTCTGTGTTGAAGTGTGCTCCTCCAGCGAATGGCCACACTACTGACTGTGCAGTTCAGCAGGTGGACCCCGGAGTGAAAAGGAGTGACGGGTGGCAGCAGGAACTCTGGAGGAGAGTACATGCTTGCCTGCACACTGCAATAAAACAGGCTTAAAAAAACATCGCACAGTGTTAAATCTCTGATAGATAACATTTTACTATGGAAGAATAAAGAGTACTTTTGTGGGCTTTTCAGCTTTTTGGATAGCACAGTGTAGAGACAGGAAGAATGGGAGTGAGAGACAAGTGACAAAGGTTGCACGGCCAGATTCGAACCGCCGACGGTGGACGGGGCTCTTACAGGCCATGCCACCGAGACACTGCTAATTCCTTATTGGAAAAGGTTCAAAAAAATGTATTTAAAAAAGGTTACACTTTTTAAACAATTGTAGTTTTTTTTGCTTAAACGTTTCTCGAAAGATGTTTCTCTCCCATGTTTTGTGGGAGATGTTCTTGCATCCCCTATTGTGATACCTGATACCTGAAACGGATCTGTCCGCTTTAGTGGTGTATATTACGATATGCATACTACAGCAGAGAGCTCCAATTGAAAGAGGAGAGGAGTCTCTCCTCCAATTGGCACGATAATTAATAAGTGGTCACCTGTAGACACTTGTTGACCAGCTAGATGAGTGCTTGTGCAATGATAAATGAAGAACCCTGGCTGACGTAAATCCATCCTTCCCATGTGATAAAAAGCTAATTAGGTCCTAGTCAGTCGCTGTCATAGTCAGTAATGACTCAGCTTAGCACCACATTGAAGAGTCCAGGCTTCAGGGCTCCGTTTTGGAAATAAGCCTGTAACTTTACAATACGCCTGTAACGGAGGCATTTGGCAAATGTGCAGACTCAGATTTGAGTCTGATTTACATACATCTGATTTGAACAAATTGCAGAGCTACTGCAGTGTAACGGTGCATTTATTTCCATCCCAGGCACTCTAAAGATGGATGACTGTGGTCTTTTTATCTGGCATGCATTTTAGAATAAGCTGAAACAACACAAAATCAATGTTGATTCCTTATCCAGATTTTTCAGTTAAGAACATAAAAATACCTTTCATGTTCTCACAAAATCATAGAGCATAAAAATACCTGACTGGGCTATCTGGTCAGCGTGATATCATAATGGACTTTTTCAAGGCTATTTTATGCCTTGTTGAGCATAATTGCATAAGGTCTAGCAGCAAATGACAAAGGCTGTGTCAGAGTCTTGAATATAGAGAATTACACTCCTGAGTAGAAGCGTTATGCATGTGGACTATTCTGCACTCTGATTTAAAGCACATTCTAATCATATTTGAAACACAATGGAATCAAATAGACAGCATCCTTCATTTGAGAGTCTGTTCTATATAAGCATGAAAGAGTTTATGACATGGAATCATTTGCAGAGACAAAATTTAGTATCATCAAGTGGTGAAAGGTGCTCACACAGACAAGAAAATAAAATTTAAAAAAAGAGGAAAGACAGCAAACCTGCATACTTTCAAATAATTATACTCTATAAAGTAAGAGTATTTTAAATATGAGGTAAAAATAAGCACAATGGGCCTCATTCATGAAACGTTCCATAAATATATGCGTACATGTATGTACGAAACAAGTCGGTCCAAAAAATTTACGCCGGATTCATCAAACCGCGTGGTAAAGTCAGATTTGTTCGCATTCCGTATGTATGTTCATGAATTTCCGATTGACCGTAAATGACAAGCGCGTTCATGTTATTTTGCGATTAGCATAAATCCATGCCCATGAATTGCCATATATGGAAGTTGTGAATTCCATTTAATGGGGCATACGAAGTCAAAGTGGTCCAGAAAAAAGCAAAAGAAAGAATTATTCCGACACTCAAGTCTTAAGTTTTATTAGCAGATGTTCAGTTAAGGATTCAAGGGAAAAAAGATTTAGTATTGTCAGTACCAGTGTCATATGAACTGGTAAAGTGAACCGGCCTCCCATCAATGCAGGATCACCCGTCACACGAACTGTAAAGTAATAAAGTAAAAATAAAAATTTAAATGGACTTACATTAAATTATAGACGAAACAAATGCATAGCAGCGCTTCATTTCATAATTTTGTTGGTGTTCTGTGCATGTGAGTTCTGGTTTGAAATCAAGTAATCACATATCTTATTTTAGAATCTCTCTGAATTGCTGGCACATTCTAATTCGGTCACATTGTCAAATTCGAGTGCTGGTCCATCTGACCTTTTTGTTCAGCTCTTTCGCACCTAGAGCTTAAGGTAACAGGTTCTATTTTCATTTTCGTTTCTCGTTTCTTTCGTTTTTTCTCTGACCTCCTGTTAACGCTCTTTGTGTGAGAGCGTGAGGTTCTTTTGTTGTTTTATCACTCGCTATTTTTCGAGTTCGCCCTCTTTTGGTGTTGTTTTTGATTTAGCTTATGCCGGGAGGTTTTTATTCCCATTTTTTGTTTATTCCTTCCCTGGTGCGGATCTGTCCGCTTTAGTGGTGTATATCATGACATACACTTTTGGATTCCTTGGCTGTCGCGCCTGGTTCTCCGAACCTTACACCCCCCCCCCCCCTTACACACATGAGCTGCTGGAGTGATAGCCCATTCTATTCATAGCCTATAGGCCTACACAAACGCCTCATCGGATGGAACCTTGATGGTGTACGTGTGTGCAGTCTACGGCACCGATAACATTGGACAGGAAAGATCAGGTCATTGCAATGCTGGCTACAGACCTGTAAGGCAATTTAAAGCAAATTTTGTTCATTGGTAAATTCTTTGTTTTAAATATAACATACTTAACGTGGGAGCATTCATTACATTATGAGTCTAATTAAACAAGTTCATAGCCTACAAATGATTAAGCATCATCTAAAGTGTTTGCTTTTTACAATCGTAATGTATAAGCTATGTTTGCATTGGGCATTTCAGAGGCTACATTTTGTCATGTGAATTTAACAGAAAGTAAAAATAAATTCTAATTCGAATTGATATTGAGAAGCTACATTTAGTGGCATTTGAATTTACATATGAGGTACGCATGGTCCTGGGCAGGTGTAAAGTTTGTTTGTACGTCCGAACAAATCTCAGATACAAAAACGTTGATGCATGCCAAAATACGGACATAATTGCTAATACGAACAATTTACGTGCAAATTTGTTCTGCTCACGTTTCATGAACGAGGCCCATTATTTCCACTGTGTTCCTTTCTGGTTTCTAATTGGTTTTAGAAACAAGAAAGGAAGAAATGATGCATGTAACTTTTGGTACAGTATGGAAACATACATTTTTTTTTAAATATTCTTATTCCCCTTTTCCCATCCATTTTTGAAAGCACAATCATAATTATAGACCCATATAATCATTGCAATGTGAATTATGGCACCCACTGGCATAGGAAACTTCTGATGTGTGTGCAACCAGCTGCTTCATTTCACCCACTGTGTAGTTACTGCTGCAGGCAGACTACTGGTGCTCAGAATAGTCTGAGTAATACTCTTTAGAGAAGAATGTGTTGCCACAATGCATATAGCAAGTAAAAGCAAGCAGATATCTTCCTCCAAAAGATATTTTATGAAGTCTTATGTTTTTGCAATGCACACACAATACTCAGGAGTGCTAAGCAGGTGAAAAGGACTCCATACACTGGTGTAGTAACTGAAATCTCATTCGGATTGATCTGAACAGCCTTGCCACCTTGTTTTGGCCTTTTATAACACAGTTTTGAATGTTTTCTCTCCTTAAAGCGCTGTTTTTCTCAATATGAAACTAAAGCCATGCGAGTAGGACAATTTTACATTTCAGAATATGCTGAAACAACACAAAATCAACATTGATTCTTTATCCTGAAATCTCATTCTGATTGGTCTGAATAACCTTGCTTGGGTCTTTTGTAACACAGTTTTTGAATGTTTTTTCTTCTTTAGAATAAACTAAAGCCATGTGATTAGGACAAATCTAAAAGACACAACAGGTCATTGCAAATAACCACATCACAGCTAATATTATTTGCTAGGGTACTTATGCTTATGATGATCAATGTTAAGGCCAATGATCAAAGTACCCTAGAAATGTAAGTGACATGAACATTAATCATGATGCATTCTTTAGTCTTTTAATCTGACAAGATCATGAGCAACTTCTAATTTTTATTAATTTCCCCGAAAAAGATTACTTTTACACCTGTGCACCCAAAAATACAAAATGTCACGATGGGAAAAAAAAACAACATATTTTGCCAATGTACGATGAATCTTTTGTATCGATATTATATCAACATTTTAGGATCCCAGATAAACATCACCGTGACAATGCTTTCATCATGAGATCAAGTTGATCTGCTCTTAGTGCTGCCATGGTATTTTTCTACTGCATCAAAAGGTCAGGCTGAAAATCTGAAATTAGCTGAGTTCTTACCCCAGTGATAGCCCTGGCCTTCCTACAAACAAATGCATACTGGTTAGGGATGTGCAAAACTCGCCAAATCGCTAAACGTTTACACGGTGCAAAAAAAAAAATGCGTTTAAACCGTTTAAACGACATGGGGGGGGGGGGGGGGGGGGGGGGGGGGGCGGGTGACTCGTGAAAAAAAAAAACGCTTCTGTTCTTTGCAAAGCATTTTCGGAAACTAACGTCCGTTAGTTTGAATTTCGCAGCGCGCACATGCCCCACGTTAGCCTATCACGTGAGAGCTGACTTTTTTATTTTTTTATTTTTTTCGGTTAAGCGTTTAGAGATTTTCCTAACCGTTTAGCAGTTTTGTTAACGTTTAGCGGTTAAACGTTTAGAAGTCAAACCCCTAATACTGGTATTTCGTTGATTTAAGGAGGCTGGATTGCTTTCGGAGAGCCATCTGTGTCCAAGGACCTTTGCAAACCCCACACAGTTGGTAAAATGATTCACTATGTGTCTGCAGAGATGCCACTTCAGAGAACTAGCAGTTAAAGAGACTGTTCACTACTATACTATTGACTGAAAGGATTAGTCCAGCAAGGAGACAAAATGTAGCCCATAAAATGTCTGATTTTGTCTAACATTGTATCATGTTTTAGACTATTGCTAGTTTTTAGCTTGATAACCAGCTTTCCCCCATTCAGTAAGTGTGGTGCAAGGACGTCTGTTAGCTTTGATTAACGAGGGACTTCAGGAAAGTAGAGGAAGCCCTCTGTCTTTCCTTCAAGCGTTTTCCTAAATTTGGATTGGGTTATTAGTTATTACGTAAAGAAGAATCGCAGCTTTTCTCACCCAGGTTTCATGAAAAAAAGCACTTGTTGATGTGTACAACCTACTTGAGCAGGTGATGCTTGAAAATTATAAACCTTTAGTTTAATGTGGACTTTCTGATTTTGCAAATAGAAAGGCAGACAATTTAGAATACCATTTTTATAGCAATGTTTATCGCAAGTCACGCCTCAAAATCTAGGCCACCTCCATCCCCACTGCCCAAATATTGAATATGCTGATGAACCGTGTGAAGATCAGAGTTGGGCTCAAGAAGAAGTAGAAAAAGAAGAACGTTTTCAACAGAACATAACATCTCTCTCCTGTTTTTGTTAAGTTTCCTTCTAGATGTTTGCTGACATCTAGTGGACCACTAGATAGATGGTAGCAAATGGCAGTTTTATTCTATTAATGTTAATAAACAAAACATTAAGTCATGTTCTTTAAGCAGTAGAATAGTATTTTAATGTATGAATAAATTGGGATGGCATCTGCTAAGTTATGGGTTGGCGTGGCATACCTCACACCTATAAAGCACAGAGAGTTTGGCACTTTATGGTTTCCCACATAAATAACTACAATGTGTCATGGTTTTCTGCCTGTTCAGGTTCTGTTTCCGGGCGTTGCCTCTCGGGGCCGCGAGAGGGCGCTCCCGGCTTTAGTTCTCGTTCTCGGGACTAATTAATTATTCCCTTCAGGTGCGCTCTGCACTACTTAAGCTCCGTTCACCTCGTTGTTCGGGGCTTTTGTGTCATTCTTGCCACACTAAGCCAGGTAACGCGGTATAGGATTTCAGGCGACCTCTTGTCCTTTTGAGCTTCAAAAGAACATGCGGGACTTGCCTGTAGAGCATTAGAGAATTCAGTTTTTAGGTTTCTGTTCTCCTTCACACTTTATTCCTGCCTTGGTTTTCTTTTCCCTGTCTCGCTGCTAGACAGTAACCTTGGTTTCGCCTTGTTCCGTTTGACTTTTATTTTACGTATATTCCCTTTCTGTTTATTTCTCTCTGCTCCATTCATGGACTCCCTTTACCCTCTTTAGTGGTTGTTTCTCACGCTTCATGGGACTACTTTCAGATCCCCTCTCAGTCGCATCTGGTTCTCCGAACCCAACCCCTTACACAAATGTCCATTCACTCCAGTGGAGAAATTTGAGTGGGAACTAGCTGTTCTGCGGCTGCATCTACTGGGCTGTAGGATATCTAATATTTAGATATATATATATATAAGTCAATATATATATAAGTAGATATATATATAAGACCCCCCCCCCCCCCCCCCCCCCTCCCCCACACCTTAACCCAATCAGGGCATGGATCCCCTCCCTGTCAAGGTACTTTATGAGTGTACCGCAGAAAAATAATTTAGTCAGTTTTGGAGTTTGTTGGTGAAGAAGTCATTCTTTTTGGTTCCTCGTGCGTTTCCTTTTGTTCCTGTTCAGCTGGAGGGTAAATAATTTGGCAATTTTTGGCTTATCTCTCTCTTTACTGGTATTTCCTAATTAATGTCTGGTTTAATGCCTTCACTTTTGTGAATTATAAGTAGTCAGCCTACATTCCTTAGTGAATGTATGATTTCAATTCATTATTCCAATTGACTGTTTTCGCTTAATAAAATTACTTAATCTCAAGACCTGATTTAGACTTTGTTTTGGCTTGTTGGTTGATCCACCAGGTTACTGTTGGACTTACCTATTAACGAATTTGGCGATTTAATTGATGATTGTAATTTTTAATAATAATTATTAAATAAAATCACGTAAAACTTATTTTGAATGTAGGTTAAGTGAGGGGTTCTAGCACGCAATATCGCTTGTGTTCAGTATTCAGAGTGCCGAACGTTTTAACAAGGGTATTGACTGTTGGAACCGCTGGATTCAGATAATACACATTTTATCTAGTCCTCACTTACCCGACAGGGCCTATTGCTAAGGTAAAGGTATGAACTCCAGCAAATACCAAGCCAGTTTGGCCAAAAGCTTGGGTATCCATCGTCAGGAAGCTCTGACTTGGTTTGCAATGATTCCAAACATGGAACAAATGGTTAACAGACCACAAAATTCCTGTTTTGCAAAGACAATCGAGTCTCCAGACATGAACCCAAGAACTTGTGATTTTAATTTAAGAGAACTGTCCACAAGTGCAGATCAAAGGATCTGAAGGGTATGTATGGAGCAATTTGTAGCTACTTATTTCTACTTTATTTTTCTATTTTGATAGCAACTTGACATTTGTGTATGTTTTTTGTTAAAATATCCGTATGAGCCTATTATGGAGCTATTTTACTGTGTTCTCGCCTCTGGATAAATTCTAAGTGATATAGTGCTAGTTACCGAAGCTATACAGATGACTGCCAAAGCAACTGTCCTGAGATCACGTTCATCAAGTACTCAGATGATACAGTAATTGTGGACTCATCCAAATCTGACGACATGCTTCAATCTGCTGTCAGCCAGTTCCAACAGTGGTGTCAAGTCAATTTCTTCAACTTGAATGTGGAGAAGACTAAAGAAATCGCCATTGACTCCCAGCGTGAGCCGTCCCCGGGGAGGCCCCTTACCATCAGAGCCAAAACAGTTGAAAGAGTGGAGGAGTACAGATATCTGGGTTCCATCATAGATAATAAACTGACCTTTGAGGCAAACTGTCATCGAGTGCATGCAAAGTGTCAGTCAAGGCTGCATTTCCTCCAGAAACTCAGGAATTTGGATGTGAGCCAGTCAGTACTGCAAGCATTTTACACCTGCTTTCTAGAGTCAATGCTCACCTTTAGCCTAACAGCTTGATTTGGCTCATTAAGTGAAATTGGGAAACTGAAGCTGGAGAGCGTGACAGTACAGGCTACTAAAATCATAGGGAAACAACAAAAAACGCTGAAACATCTGTATGAGGAGCGTACAATTAAAAAAGGAAAGAGGATTATGGCCCTCCCATCACATCCCCTGAACTCAGGTCAAAGATTAAAGTCCTTGTCCCTTAAAGCCAAAAGAGCTTGAAACAGCTTTGTCCCTACAGCTGTAAGACTGCTTAATGACACAGGACATCTCAAGACAGCAAAGGCAGATGAGGAACTGTTATTGCTTTTGATGCTCAATTTGTCCTCATAATTAATAATTAATTAATTTAATATAATATAATTTTGATCATAATACTAATAATAATAGTATGTTTAATGATAACCATAGTGTATTCTACTCCACTCATACCTTCACTATAATGTAAAACATCTGATTCAATTTAATGTCTTTATTTAGTTTGTGTTTTGTAGGTCTGTGCCCCACTGTCTGTCTTTTTTATTGCTGGCAAAACTGTAAGAATATTCTGACGTGCCAAAACACTGCCAGCTATGCTTGCTAACCATAAGCTACTTTACTGTCTGGCAATTTGTATTAACGGAATGCATAAGCGCTCGTTCATGGACTTAGGAGCGCATGTGACGCAGACGATTGAGCGGCGGGTTAAAGTTGACGCACTGCGTAATGTGCGTATGGCGCTTCCGGCTGCCTGCCTCCTCTTTCTGTTCTTCGCTTCCCCTGCAGAAGGTCCTTCTCTGAGCACCATCATGGCGAACGCTGCTTATACAAAACTATACGACATCCTTGGCGTATCCCCGACTGCCTCTGAGAACGAGCTGAAAAAGGTAAGTTAACCTTTCAATGAAATTCATGTTTTCAGATCGGTAAGTTGTCGGTTAAAGTTAAAAATACCTTAGCTACCGTAATGTTCGTCTGGAATCAGGAAGCGATGGATTAGTTAGCAACGTAGCTAACTGTGGCCTAACGTTTGCTAGCTAACTGGGAACGCGGCTAACGTTAGATACCAACCTAACAACAGGGCCCTGCTTTTAAAAGAAGCTGATCTAGGGAGATATAACGTTAGCAGTCTTCGTTTCCATTCTTTGAGTGTAACGTTAGTGTTCGGTATCTAAGTTTGCTCGGTGTCTGGCCTACTTTTGTCTTTGTACGTTTAGGACGGTGGGCTTCACCCCATAATGACTCCTAACGTTAAATGACTTCGCTCTGAGGCAGCGCTTTCCAACCGGTTGTTGACTAACTTACGTTAGCAGCTAGTCGGCTAACTTGTGTACATTTCCATTATTAGACGTCAAACTGTTAATTAGAGGAAAACTAGCTAACGTTAGCTATAACTAGCTAATTAATTTGTCTTCGAAAGCTAGCTTGTGTACTAATTAGTAATGCGCAGAAAAGGGTCAGCAGAAGGTTGATCTACGGTAACGTTAGCCTTTGTTGGGTAAGTTACGTTAGCGCTTGTTGGGTAAGTTAACGTTAACTAGCTGCTAATATTCACAGGCTTCATAGGAATCGTTAGGTCGGTTTTATTTAATTTCTGTGGAAAGTGTTCACGTTGAAGAATAACGTTACTAATGGCGACGTGCTAACGCTAGCTAACGTTACCAT
Source organism: Synaphobranchus kaupii (assembly GCA_029718625.1). Lineage (NCBI taxonomy): Eukaryota > Metazoa > Chordata > Actinopteri > Anguilliformes > Synaphobranchidae > Synaphobranchus > Synaphobranchus kaupii. Next base: position 15,679,617 of record CM056388.1, on the reverse strand, counting down.
TTTTACTTGATAGTTAGCTAATCATTTGAATTGTAGTGTCAGGTAACGAAGTGAACTTACCTCTAGGCTGACGTTGGTTAGCTAACGTTTTCGTTGAGAATTGTTTAGTTTGGCTAACGTTAGCTAGCTAGCTAATCCACCTCAGAAAAAAACTGACGTTACGTCAACTTGGCAAGCTAACGTTACAGAGATAATGACGGTAGCTACCGTTAGTGTTGTAACGTTAGCCAACGTGTGGAGCTAACGTTAAGCAGGTATTTGATTTGATTTGATCTTTATTTTTCTCGAACCATAAACAAACACATAAGCTAACGTTACAGAGATAATGACGGTAGCTACCGTTAGTGTTGTAACGTTAGCCAACGTGTGGAGCTAACGTTAAGCAGGTATTTGATTTGATTTGATCTTTATTTTTCTCGAACCATAAACAAACACAATTTGTAATAATCACCAACTACATTAAGATAAAAAAACATTCAAGTAAAAAAACAAAAAACAAACAAAAAAACAATAAGTTCGAGAAGGGACAGGATGAAGCCAAGGCTTATCTTGTCCTGCCCCCTCTATAACAAGTTTATATTACAAAAAGTAGTAAAAGTCCAAACATATGCCAAAAATGAATCAAGTTTTCTAAAAGTTATATATAAATAAAATAATCCATATATATAAATAAAAATAAAATGTAACATTAAAACAACTCTATAGTTCCACATACTTATCTATTAAATACAGCTTATATTTGAAATTTGTGATGACATTACACATTTTTATTTCCTCATCTATATCGTTCCATATTCGAACCCCACAAACTGAAATACACATGCTTTTCATAGTAGTACGGATAGTAGGATGTTTGAGGTTGAGTTTCCCTCTTAAATCATAGGTGTCATCTCTTTTATTGAATAATCTTTTAATGTTTCTTGGTAAAAGGTCTTTCCGAGCTTTAAACATGATTTGAGCAGTTTTAAAATTTACTAACTCCGGAAATTTCAGAGTGTGTGACTAACTTGATTTCGTATACTCTTTCGATTTCTGTTTTATCAATTTCCATATAAACTGTTGTGTTTATTTTACGATTTCCAAAAATCATAAACTTTGTTTTTTTCAGGTTTAATGATAACTTATTTGAATTGAACCAACATTTTAATTTCAACATTTCATACTTAACCACATCTAAAACCTGCTGCAAATCCTCTCCAGAACAAAAGATATTTGTATTATCTGCAAAAACAATCAATTTCAACACATCAGAAACCTTCACAATGTCATTAATGTATAAAATAAACAATTTAGGTCCCAAGACTGACCCCTGTGGGACACCAAAGGTAATGTTTGAGCATGTGGACTTGTAACTACCCAACTGCACAAACTGCTTCCTATTCTGAATGTAGCTTTGCAGCCATTTATGTGCTACACCTCTAACACCATATATATCCATCTTTTTAATTAAAATCTCATGGTCAATTGTATCAAACGCTTTCTTTAAATCAATAAAAATTCCTACACCATATTTTTTTCTGTCTACACAACCTGTTATTTCCTCGATAAGCTCCATTAATGCCATTGAAGTAGATCTGGATGATCTGAAACCATATTTACTGTCCATTAGTATATTGTGTTTGTCAATTAATGTATCAAGTCTTTCAACATAAAGCTTTTCCAATATCTTTGAAAAAACTGTGGTAATAATGAAACTGGTCTGTAATTAGTGAAATTATGTTTGTCACCAGCTTTAAAAAGAGGAATATCTTTTGCAATTTTCATTTTAGCCGGGAATATTCCTGCTTCAAATGACAAATTGCATATATGACAAAGTGGAGTTGCAATTCCATCAATTACCTTCTTTATTAAAGCCATATCTATATCATCCCCATCTAAGGAAGTTTTATTTAAGCATTTCTTTACTATATCTATAATTTCTTTCTTATCCACAGTTCCCAAGGTGAGTGAATCAGAGTTTCTCTCTCCACAGTACTGTTCAGCAGATGTCACATCCACATCCTTTATTTAATTTGCTAGTTTAGGACCCACACTTACAAAAACGTTGTTAAATTCATCCACCACATCCTTCATAATTGTAATTTTCCTGTCCTTGTCTATGAAATGATCAGGATAAGATAGGCTAGACGGTTTATTTCTAATAATATTATTTAATATATTCCATATTCCTTTAACATTGTTTTTATTTTTATCTAATAGTTTAGTATAGTAATCCTTTTTACATATCCTCATAATGTTTGTTAGCTTATTTTTATATTTCTTATATTTTAACTCTGCCACTTTCGTTTTGTATTTAATAAATATCTTATATAGATAATTCTTTTTTTTTTGCATACATTTTGTAGTCCCTTTGTCATCCACTGATTTTCTACATATTTACTCTTGATACTATACTGCTTTATTGGGCAATTTTTGTCATATAGATCTTTAAATGTCTCTAAAAATAACTCATACGCTTTATCAACATTTGTTTCTTCACATATACTGTTCCAGTTCAATTTCAGTAATTCTTCTCTAAAAACAGATATTGATTCTTCAGTTCTAATTATTTTATATTTTATTTCCTTTAACTCCTTCCTCTTATTATAGTTACACTTATATATTATAAACACAGGTAAATGGTCGCTAATATCGCTGATGATTAGTCCACTCATCATGTTGTTATCCATATTGTTTGTAAATATATTATCTATTAAGGAGGCACTATGGGTTGTTATCCTGCTTGGCTTTGTAATTGTTGGATAGAGACTCATACTATACATAAGTTCTAAAAAATCATTTGTCAATTTATGTCCCTTTGGATTCAACAAATCAATATTGAAGTCTCCACATACATAATTAACCTTTTGTGTAGTTGTTGTAAACAGCCTTTCCATATTAGACATAAATATGTCTATGCTGGATCCTGGTTTCCTATACACACAGCTGACAATCATATTCTTCATTCTCTCCATACTTATCTCTATTATAATGCATTCCATCACATCATCAATGACCATTGACATGCATTCAAGCACCTTATAAGTAAGTCCTTCATCAACAAACAAAGCTACACCACCACCATTCCCCTTTTCTCTGCTTATGTGGTGAAAACCATTTCCATGAAGACTGAAATCAGAACCCCTGTTTGTGTTAATCCATGTTTCTGAAATTGCTATGATGCTGAAAGGCTTTTTAAACTGTCCCAGGTATTCTTTTATGTTTTGGAAATTAGCAAATAAACTTCTGTTGATATGGATAATAGATATACCATGTTCATAATTTATATTATATTGTTGATCAGTATAATAACAGCAATTTATATTGATGTTATTTAGGAGATTTTGATCTGGATATAAATCCTGTTGAAGTTCAAACATGATTAAAATAATGTGTACATGCGTGAAGTAGTGCTTTCAACATTTTTAATTTGGCTGTGAAATTAATATACCGTTTTGAGCGGGCATAGGGTGGACTCAGTCTTTATCAAATCTTTCAAGCTGTTCTATGCTCCTGATGCACATCCCACTGGCATTTTCTGGAGCCCCTTGTGGTTTTATAAAAACCTTGCAGTTGACAGTCCAAGTTGTCTGAATCTTGCCTTGTTTTCTAAGTCGTCTCGCTTTCCATGCTATATCCGCATTCTACTTAGTGAGGTGCTCATTAATAAAAACATTTGTGCCCTTCAGTTTCCTCCCCTGCTTAAGTAGATCAACTTTATGTTTTCTATTAACAAAACGGATTATTATGGTTGGCTTGACAGGCTTGTCGTTTTGTTTTCTAGCAGGTAGTGTGTGGCAGGCCTCAATGTTGTTCATATCAATGTCAATGTTTTTTTCACGTAGGAATACCGTTACCTGTTCTTCTGTTGTCTCCTCATGATCCGGACTGGTCTCCGACTCGGAGTCTTTCACTGCGTGAAGGTAGCTCCGTGGTTTAATAGCCAGACCAGATATCAAAACATCGTTCAGTCTCGAATATTGCTCCAAGTCACTTACGTGAGTTTCTAGGGACTCGATTTTCTTTTCCTGCTCCATGTTCCGCTTTTTGAGTAACTTGATTTCCTTCAGCAGATCCGTTATGACGGTCTGTTGCTTCGACATGGCAGCCAAATCAGTTGACATCATATTCACTGATGTTTTTAATTCATCCATGTCCTTTTGCAGTTGTTTCATAGCCGCCATCCTGGATAACGTCCCTTAGCCGATATTTGCTTGGGGTTCAAAAAGAACCAACCTGGTTTGCGTCCATGCAGTGGTCGGTCCCCCGGCCGCTGGTTGTTTTCACTACGTTTAATGAAACCTTGCCGTCTTTTGATCAAAGGCACTTCCACTGGGTCATTATCTCCGGCCCCAGTGGCTCCGCTGCACTGCCGGCTCTGCAGTTCGCCGTGCTGCTGCTTTCCAATCCCGGAAGTAATGCCGTCTTCTCCCGCTTGAGTCTCTCCTTACAGTGCACCTCGTCAAGGTATCACTCGACAAAATTGCTAAGTTACTTAACAGCTAAGCTAACGTTAGCTGTTGTATTCTAGTACGTTACCATTGGCTAAATTAGTTGCATTTTGGTCTGCTGATGGTAGCTAGATGGCTAGCTAGATAGCTGAGTTAGTAAATCATTGGTTAAATGTAGCTAACGTTAGCTCCGTATTGCGACAACGTAGGGAGTGCTAACGCTATATTTATGTTCATATAGCGAACGGACCGTTGCTAAATTTTAAGCAACAGTACGCTACAGTTCGCCATTAGGATTGCCAACTTTGACTCACAAAAAAAACCTGGACACCGCATTTCATAAAATAAAAACAAAAATAAATGGGCTGTTAGGTTGCCCACAAACTAAGACAAGATTTTCCGGGAGAGTGAAAAACAAGGACATTCAAGGGAAAACCTGGACGGGTGGCAACCCTATTCGCCATTAGTGACCCTCTGGTCTGGATGTAAACAATGTCACCAGAGGGGTATACTACAAAACAGGATTACTGAGTTAGCTGGATAACTGCACCGAGTAAAACCCGGAACAGCTCTTTTTACTTCAGTCCATGTTCTAGGTTTTACTCAGTGCAATTATCCGTCTAACTCAGTAATCCTGCTTCGTAGTATACCCCCAGGTAATCACTAGCACCACTAGTTGGTCCTAACTAAAGTTAGCGCTATCTAAATTCAGCTAGTTAAGTTACACAATCCCACCTGCGAGCCAACGTTAACCTGGTGTATTATTTTCGCTAACATTCGCTAGTAACATCGACTTTACACTACAGGCACTTTTGGGATATCTAGGGTTTGAGACGTTAGGTTTTTGCGATGTGAATTTAAAATGAAATTGTGATTTTGTTTAAGAAAATTGTGCAAATCGTTTGAAGCTGGCGTGCAAATTTAATTCAGCTGTTCAAGAAAGGACTGTGGATGGCATAACGCTAGGTTTTATTCATAGTTATCTGAATCCAATGTGCTACCTTTTAATTGGAACAGTTTGCAACTCTAGTTTTAGGGTCGTTAAGGCTGTAGAATGATCATGAATGTGTTGTTGGCCAGATGGCTACCTGATATCGTTTCTATGTGAAGGATAGTCCCGCAAGGGACAACCTTTCCAAGTAGCGACGGTTTCCATAGGGATTTCTCACACACCGATGTAAACACTTGGAAAACAGGAAGTATTTTATTTTATTTTTTCAGGCCTACCGCAAACTAGCAAAAGAATACCACCCTGATAAGAATCCAAATGCTGGAGATAAGGTAAGGAACCTTATTTGAGAACGTCATGCTGCACTAATACGTCAAGTATTGCCTAAATCTGGTGTTAAGGGCCATGTTTAAAGATTTGTTTAAAAAAAATTCTTGCAACCCATCCTCCTAAATCCAGTTCAAAGAAATCAGCTTTGCCTATGAAGTGTTGACCAATCCAGAAAAAAAGGAACTGTATGATCGCTATGGGGAGCAAGCACTGCGGGAAGGTGGTGGAGGTGGTGCCGGGATGGACGACATCTTCTCGCACATCTTTGGGTTCATCGGCGGTCAGGGCAGGAGCCGAAATGGCGGTAGACGAAGAGGAGAAGACATGGTTCATCCGCTCAAGTGAGTCAACACCCTTTGCTAGTATCCCCATAACAGTTTGATCATATGGTGTATTATTTCCATGGTTATAGCAGAGCCAGTAAGGGAGGAAGTATGTATATGTGCTTAATACAATCACTACCTATGCATCGGGTTGCAAACAGCTTTTCAATGTGGTTTTTAGCTGAGCAAATGTGTAGGATCCATGGAATAATAACCTATTGTATTTGTGTTTCAGTTTGTACATCAGTGCAACAATAAAAAAAAAATAAAAAAAAATAAAGTAGTTCTCAAAGGAGGCAATGCTCATTTTAGATAATGGGTTGGGCTTCAGATTAGTAATGGGATCTCAAGAGAATGTTAGAAATATTGGAGCCCTAATTAAGTGCAGTTGCTCCAGATTTGCACATGATCACACTGACGTGACGTCATGGCACGGTCCCCATTTGCTGAAATCTCCAATGCTTGCTTCGAACAGGGTGTCTCTTGAAGACCTGTACAATGGAAAAACAACAAAGTTGCAACTCAGCAAGAATGTACTGTGTAGTACCTGCAATGGGTAAGTAAATGTGCAATGGTTTATACTTCTTTTTATGGTGATTCTCTGGTATGGAAGCGGTACTGGTTGGTTTTTTTGTATGTTAGGAAACCTAAGTTCATTACAAATTCACAGAAGCATGGGTGTGGAGCGCTTTACTTCCACCTTTGTTGTCTTCATTGAAAATAATCTACAACTTTCTTGTTTTGGTGCAAGAGGCGGTTTGTGAACTGGTATGGCTTAAAATGTGAAGTGCTAGACATTATGATCATTAAAATATAGTTTGTGTGGTGCGAAGCATACATCTCTAATGAATACTGACAATCCTGTAAGAACCTGACTAGCTTTGAGCGGGCCTCTAATTCTGGTGATCTTGGAAGTTTTTTTTGTTGATTTGTTACTTTTTAGTTAACTTCAAGCTTACTTTATGAAAGGAACAAAAACACGCTGGTTTAAAGTTAAGGTGTACATTGTGTTTAAATTGAACAAGGGGGGCCTGACCAATAATTGTTTGCTCAAAATGACAGCCAACTGATGGTGAAAATTTTGGTTGTTTTGAAGTAACTTTGTGAAGGTATTCATGTAAGTGTGTATTATATATTTATATTTACATGAGTGAACTGTCCCTCTGTACTGTAGCCAGGGTGGGAAGACGGGAGCTGTTCAGAAGTGTACCGCCTGCAGGGGGCGTGGCATGCGCATTATGATCAGACAGCTCGCCCCAGGAATGGTCCAACAGATGCAGTCAGTTTGTACTGATTGCAATGGGGAAGGTAAGCCCGTCCACTCATCTCTCCCCAGTGTGAACATGGAACAGACTGTTGGGTTCCTTGTGAATTTTCTTCTGCAGAGCTGAATTTATTTCTAGTCAACTGAACCCACATTAACTATTTATAGGTCAAGTCGTTACTGAAAAGTATCGACTACGCCTTAAGTTGTGTCTTGTGGACTATCAAGAATTGTTTAGATGCATTTATTTAATTCCTGTGTCTGTAGATAAATGCACATGAATCTGAATCCACTTATGTTGTGCTTTTAGGTGAAGTAATTAATGAAAAAGATCGTTGCAAAAAGTGCGAGGGTAAGAAGGTGATTAAAGAGGTTAAAATCCTGGAGGTTCATGTGGACAAAGGCATGAAACATGGCCAGAAGATCACCTTTGGAGGAGAAGCAGACCAAGCGCCCGGCGTGGAGCCGGGTGACATCGTCCTCGTACTGCAAGAAAAGGAGCACGAGGTAGGCATGCAGGCTCTGGAAGTGTCAATCAACAAATGCCCATCTCCCCATCACCCAATCAGACGTTTGGTAACTTTAAAGGGCATTGGATGCTGCTTTAAATTCCAGTGTCTAATGAAATATTTGACGAATCCTTTTCTCTTTTTTGTGGTTTTCTAAAAGAACAGCCTTCTATTCCATATTTATGGTAAACTAGCATTGTGTTCTTAATAGTGACCAGTAGTGTTTAAAGTGTATTTTGCTGATCAGATCTCCTTACTGGAAAATTGTGCTGGCTTTAGCAGCATTGGAGTCAGCTGGTTCTTTGTCCATTTTGTTTTCTTGCTCTACTGCAGTCCGTTTGCAAGAGGAACCAGGTTGCAGTGCCAGCCTGGTGTCACTCACAGATACGAACACGTTTTGGTCCACTGCAACTTTCTGCTGCCGTGTCACCTCCAGACTTAGGCCTGACCATCTTACTTAAAATAACATGGAAATGCATGATGGTGACACCTGGTGCTCACTTGGAATGTGAACATGTTAGAAGGGCATTTGGAATCTGACTTGATCCCCCCCCCCCCCCCCCAACCACCTTGTTTTTCTTTAATTTCTGTCCTTTGGGCTTGGTACTGAATTTCCATCCGTTCAGACAGAAATGGTTTATGACCAGTGAAGTTTACAGGCATTTTGATGGTGCTGTTATGGAAAGTACTGGTGCTCCTACTCCAGCAGGACGCTTTGACTTTACAATTGCAATGTTCTTTTATCAAGGATTGGTTTACTGATTGATGAATGCAAGTCTGTAGGGAGCAACACTTATGTCATCTCTAGCATCATTAGGCGGGTAGTGCTTGATTACCAAAAACAGGTTGCCCACCTCCCATATTGTGTTAACGTATTTTACCTATTCCTCTCCGCCATTTAGTCTGTAAATAATCATAAGTATACCATTAAACCACATGACATCATGTAAATGGTAAGAATGTTGTCTCTCCCTCCCTTAGACATACAGAAGAGAGGGCCATGATCTGCATATGACCCACAAAATTGGCTTGGTGGAAGCGCTCTGTGGGTTCCAGTTCACGTTGAAACACTTAGATGGAAGACAGATTGTGGTGAAATACCCCCCTGGCAAAGTCATTGAGCCAGGTAAGTGTGATGGCTGGATCGTATCTCGTTTTTGTTTTTGCTAGCACGTGCTAATCGAGTCATGTTTCCTTGTTGAATTTCCGCAGGTTGCGTCAGGGTAGTGCGAGGCGAGGGAATGCCACAGTACCGTAACCCTTTCGAAAAGGGGGACTTGTTTATTAAATTTGATGTACAGTTCCCCAGCAGCAACTGGATTAGCCCTGAGAAACTCTCGGTAAGTAAGAATATTACTTGTTGTTCAAATGTGAAGTGGTACAGAGTGCCCTTTGGAAGTTAAGAATAAAATATTCAGTGAGTCACAAAACTAGACTTTTTTTTTCTGTCAAATCAAAGTTGCTTGTTATTGAAGACGAGGATAGACCTGCTCTGAGTGGTTGAAAATGGCTCACTTATCCAAAAACGCAGGTAATCTTGTGTTTTGAAGCCTAAGGAATTCCAGTGGCATTGCCATTGTAGAGAAAGCAGGAGGGCGAAAGGAGCGAGCAACCAAGCAAACTGGTCTGGTAGCCTGCATCAGGGCCTTTAGTCTTCACCTGAAAGAGTGTGCAGGCATGCTATTAAATTATTTGTTTTGAAAATGTGCTTGCTTGTGGCCCGTGGAGACGAGCGGTGCGAGGTAAAGCTGGGTAACTGGGGCGCCCCTGACAGTGACATTCCTCCCGTCTCCAGGAGCTGGAAGACCTGCTACCCGCGCGGGCGGAGCCGCCCATCGTCTCCAGCGACGCGGAGGAGGTGGACCTGCAGGACTACGACGTCAGCCAGAGCTCGTCCGGCGGGCACAGACGCGAGGCGTACAACGACAGCTCCGACGAGGAGAGCGGCCACCACGGCCCCGGGGTCCAGTGCGCGCACCAGTAGTAACACTTGAAGAAAAACCAGTTGCACAGGGGAAATGGGGGGGCGTGGCTCAGATTTTATCTGGTTTGGATATGCCCAGAGAAACGACCCCTCTCTCTTATTCCACACCCCCACCCCTCCCGTCAGCAACCCAGATCAGATTAAAGGTCACTACCCGCCACTCAATGTGTAACTTGAGGTTTTTCAGTTTTTTTGTTTTGTTTTTTTTTTTGTTTTTTTTTGGTCATAGTATTTACAGTTAATTTAAACTAACCGTACATTGGGAAGTGTTGCCTCAGAACTCAGAGAGGCGTGAGAGGGGAGAGATCCTGAACAGAGAAGGGGACACGGTCACCATTACTTTTTTTTTTTTTATTATTAATTTTTTTTTTTTTAGGTTTGTTTGTATCTGTGCTTCATTTTTACCAATTTATTTACTTTGTAGATTTTTATGTTTTTTCCTTGCTATATATTTTAAAATGGAAAAGAAAAAAAAAAAATACTACAACATTGTGTATAAATTGAAAGTGATTGTCCATTAAGCTTTATATCGGCTGCCATCACAAAAGCTGCTGTGAATACTTTAGAAGAAATAATTCCATAGCCTGTATCTGTCCTCAGTCCAGGTGCATGTTAGAAAGTATTGATTCCTGCACTGAAGAAACATCACATTTAAATGAATGACGGTGTGGAGAAAAAAAAAAAAAAGAAGCTATATTCTGTGAAAGATTTCTGAAGTTTAATAAAGTGTTCTTTAAAATCTGAACCATACAGCATGTCATTTTTGTAGTCCGTTGTCCCAGTTAATTGGATTGCCTAAGCGGGACTTCTGCAGACTTATTAGACCTGCGATCTGAGACGCACATACTGGCTAATTCTCATGCCAACTTGATTATTTTGGTATCCTCCCCCTCCAAAGCAGGCAGCCCTACTTTGTATATTCTACATGAGCTTATTATGTTCAGGCTTGTGCGCACCTTTAAGTCTACCTGTATATAACAAAGGTAGTGTCTAAATATTGTAATCCCCAGGAAAAAGTTTACTTGTACATCTTTGGTCTGGATCAGGATTCATTTTGAGATGTGATTTGAAGCTGAATGATCAGTGGTTTGTCATGTCCAATTTGAATCGTTACTGAATGTGAAAAGCTTTTCTAGAGAAATACTGCGTTAGGTTTTGTTATTGGCTGTGATCATTCCAGAGATGTGTGATACGGAAAAGCTGCTGGGTGTTCATTTAACTATTAATCGTCATTATTTAGTGAAGTAGCCCATTGACATAAAGCTGTATTGAACAAATGTGTGTTGCCTGAATTATACATAACTGAAAAAGCATAACATCTTTTCCTAGTGGCTTATAGCTTAGTGAGGTCCATTTGCCTGTCCCTTGTTGGTCCAAAAATATAGATATTCAAATGCTTTCATTGTAACATTGGAGAAGGATTGTTAAACCTGATAAGTGTCATGTGACTTGCCCTCTAGCCGTCCCCCGTAACAGGCAGGCTTAAACGCTTATCACGCCTGGATACAGTCTGATGAATGTACAGCAACTTAAAAGCACATTGCAAGCTTCTGCATTTGTCCAAATCGGAAGCCTGCGCTTGATAAACATGATCTTGTAATTTATTAGTGTTGATGCACATGTTTGTTCATGTTTGATTGTACAATAAATTGTCACATGTCCATGCCTTACGTAGGAATTTTATTACAGTAAAGCATTGGTTTGAAGGACGGCTTACGGTCGCTTGTTGAATTGATTTGGATCCACCGCTGTGTGGAGACTAAGGACTTGGCCGCAACACCGCCATGCTGTTTTCATGTACGAATGGCCTGAGAGATTAAACGTTCACAAACTCCAGCGTGCGCCCTGCATTATGCTAAATAATTGAACGAGGGCGAGTTTACTGTGGAGTGTATGCAACTCCAGAGGGTTCCTCATGTTCTTAGGAAGTTTCATTGTCTGCTGTCCTGGGTACAACATCCTTACCAATCCATTCCATGGTCTTGAGAACTCCCAACATTAACAATTAGTCTAATCAGTTGTTGAAATGAATAGGAAAGTAAGTCTGAGCCCAAAGGCTAGATGCAGGAAAGTGGATTACCAGGCAAGTAAACAAGTTGATTGCAGATTACATTTTGAAATTCCAAAGTGAGCATGCTACAACCCCCTGCCCCACACACATGGATTTTATATTTACCAACTGCTCATACATCTTACAAACTACTGCCAGGCACACCAGTATCAGTTTCATCTTTAATGGTGACTTGGCAGGGACAGTTCATTCGACTGTCAATGTATAAATGCAAGCATTGAGTGCTGTAAATACAACATGAAATGTGATGTATCATGGGTTTTGGACCCTGAGCTTCTTCGAATGGTCCCCTTGTCCAGCTGGTCAGATTGTAAAGGCATCGCCATAGTTACATTTCCATTAGAAATGTGTCACAGTCTAGCTGTGCCTGTTACAAATGGGTAGCCAGCAATCTTACCCGGTCCTTAGCAGCCAACCAACCAGAACTTGTGGATGTGAATGATAGGAAAACATTAAGGCCGGCTTTGAACTTTGAATACATTCTGCTGACTGAATTGTCCAGGGCAGCCTTCCTACTGTTTGACAATTATTTGAGTCCAGAAACACATCTGAGCTGAAGCATGAAAGACATAAATAACATTCCAGTAAAATAAAGGGAATTACAATCCTTCCATAATTTAAAGATAATCTCAGATCACAACCTCTGGTCCAGAGATATTTGTTATTCTTAGAAATATGTAGTCACTCACCACTGTAATTGCCTTATTCTAACAGTATGTGGCAGCATATTTTTTAGACCAACATTGGAATTACTTCCCTGTGCTGTGGTAAGTTCTCCATATTGAAAAGTGCACTCAATTGTAATATAAAATGTAATATAACTGCAATGTACAACAAAAACAAAGCCTATCATTGAACCTGTTATTAAAATTGAAAATGCCCTGTCCACAATTGACCATTAAAAAAAATAATTTCAATAATAGAAGCTTGTAAAATGCATATAAATGGTCCCCAAAATATTTATTGTCCAAACCAATGAATAAAACAAATGCTAAAACTATGCTTTTCTGTACAAATCAGGTTTGAATATAGAAATTATTTTTCTTTAAAAGCCACTCTAAACAAAGTACAAAAGCATGAATAAACACGAGAATGTGTTAAAACGCTTTCAATCAAATCATTTTTGAAAACAAAATTAAATCAGAAAATGTACCTATGCAATTTTTACCCACATTTTTGCCACATCCATTGTTCAAACGTATGTTTAAAATTTGAATGATCAGATTTTAAAAACACAAAAATACTTTGAAACTGAAAGCATTTACAGGATTATAGGATTACTTCCCCAAAGTTCAAATATCACTCAATATAAATAAATGATCTGCCCTCACAAAGGCACCTTATGATAAACAAATGGTAAATTTCACTTATTTTACAGAAAGCAAACTGGAACCTGAATTATATTGAGCAACTGCCGAGGTTACAACTTTGTTTATTTTGTTTATATAGATAATTCATATTTTTAGCCTTTGGTATAAATTCTACATCTTAACAAGCTGCTATTATAACACATATCAGCTTTGCTCAGCACCGCATAATTGTAACGCACTACAATCCAGAATTTTAATCGGATAGAATTCACTTGCATTTGTGAACATTTCTCAGTTTCAAGCACATTTCTACAAATGTATCCTTCCTGGAAAGTTAGTTCTCTCCTCTTGCAAGACTATGCTTTCAATAAAGTAAAACATGACGATCAGATGCTCATGGGCAGTTAAGCCGCTCATTCATAAAGAATTTATCTAGCGGAGAAACCTGCTCTTCAATTCACAAAAGCCACTAGTTCTACATGACACAACTAGCTCCTACAGCGAGGCATTTAAAACAAATGAACTTCTAGCCTACTTAACTGGTACTTTTGCATTAGAATGGAAGTATGGAAATACTCCACTTAAAGAGGGCATTGTCAACTGTGATCAAAGTACAGAAGGCCAATGTACTGTATACTGTAGTTGTGAAACCCCTTTTTGTTCAACAGTTACTTACATTATAATAAACAAAACAAATCAAGTGTCCATTTCAGTCACAGTCACTGCTTAAGATAGCTATGCTATACCGTTTCAATTCCCCTGGTAGTGGATTGGTTTTGTATAAGGGACTACATAGCTTGACTAAATAATCACATATATGTTACCCACCATATGCTCTTACTACATTTAAGTCATAATAAAAATAATATTTCAATTAACTACCTTGGTGTACCTAGCAGGGTTACCACTCAAATCAGATTTAGTTTCACATTGTATGATTGTGTGAAATTGTTTGATTTTCAAGAACTGAATTTTGAGGAGGGCTGAAATTAGTGAGGGCTACTCCAAGGTACAAGCCTACGTGATCTGTATGCAGCATTGTGTTTTTATATTACTCTAAAATAGAATTCATAATCTTTTCAAAAAGTAGAAACATGATTCTGAAACACAAAAAATGAGTGAAACAGTTAGTGGGAGAGCACAGTAAATTAAAGGTAATTTGGATACTTATTTCTGCAAATGCCTCATTTAAAAAAAAGTTATGCGATAATGTGATATTGTGTCAAAAGTAACATGATATCCTCATTTTTGAAGCTTTCCTTCATACCCACAATACCCCCTCTTCAGTCCAATTCTCACTTGCAAACCATGCATTCATTCCTACAGGTGCATGCCGACGAACAACTTAAATTATAAGTATAAACTTGTCTTTCGAAAGCATGTTAAGCATTTTCTGGCCGAGACTAAATGTTCTGCAAAATCTTAGTGTCCTTAGTCCTCTTCTGGGTGTTCATCTCAAAGTCTCGTCTATGGTAGAATATTCCTGTAGAAACCTGATGTGGAAGGCCTGGAGTTTCTCTAGGAGTAGCTTCAACTTCTCAGTAGAGGGCAGAATAGTCATTCTGAAGAGAAAAACACACATATACAGACTTACAAATAGTGTTCTTAAGAGAGAAAAAAAAAAATGGGGGCAGAGAGTAATGGATTCACTGTGTGAAAATGTAACCACTGCCACTCGAGAAACACACGGCAGGGAGTTCCAAGCTCTCCTTGAGCCAGCGCAATGTTTGCTTTTCCCACTGTTCCACAGAACCAGAGATTTTTAAGGCCATGAAATGTTAAATGCAGCATGCTGTTTTGGCTGACTGTTTTCTGTGTGTGGCAGATGTGGTGGCGGTGTGGAGTAAACAGTAATGACGCTGTTAAACAGCGCTCACGGCACTGGACCCTAAGCCTAAAGGTCACAGGCATGTGCCACAAAACCGCGGACGAAATGGCCGTGAAAACTGATGAATAATTAATGAGAAAACGTGAAGGCCAGATCACCTGAAGTGGTAGGTGTCCTCCTTCTGTCCAAATCCACTGCCAGGAACGATGCAGATCCCCGTCTCTTCTAACAGCCGCAGGCAGTACAGCATGTCTGGAGTGACCCCGAGCGCCTGGAACAAGCACGGCCCAGCGCCATGTCAACCCCTGAGCCACCACTTTTTTGTGTTCATAGAAATCTGCTCAAGCTGATACACATCTAGAAATTTTACAAAATCCACTCCAATTACCAACCATCACCATCAATGCCACTTGCTACCAATCAGCAATATATATATATATATATATTTATATATATATATGTGTGTGTGTGTGTGTGTGTGTGTGTGTGTGTGTGTGTGTTTACGTGGGTAATCTATCTCATCTCTTCCTTGAGGAGGTGTTCTTTTACAGCTGGCACTGAATTTCACACATTTTTTTATGCATCTGAAACCATGACCCAGTTTTTGACAGTTCACTGTGAGAGATTCCTGTTCCTGTTCAGATGAACAGACCTTGGCCTCCTCCACGGCTCTGGGAGGGATGAAGATGCGGGGGAAGGCGTACATGGCGCCCTGCACGGGGTTGCACTTGATTCCCGGGATGGCGTTGAGGGTCTGCTCCGTCAGCTTGGCCTTCTCTGCCAGGGCCCCGAGCACACTGGTCTTTTCCTGAGAGAGAGCAGGGCACGCATCTGCCACTGGAGCTCACCAATCACGTCACCAGCACGGATCTCCAATCACAGCACAGATGGCACACCACCAATCACGTTGCCATTTGCCACCAGTTCAGACTCGTGGTGGGACATTTTGTGATTTTCTCTACACAATGACGAGCTGATTTGCCCTTATGATTACTCGAGTACTCTTTTTTTTGGGGTGCGTAAAGCCCGTTTTAAAGCAGCAGACCCACATAAAGGCGTTGCACAGTATTTTCTCTGGCTTTACTTCACACAGAAAGCTTGCTTGACAGGTTAAGTCTGTTCACTCAACCACACTTAAATTAAAACCAAAAAATTTAGTTTCAGTTGGAGTTTGGTTGTGCCTTGCAGTTTTGACTAGACAAAAAAAAATTCAGATTTTCTGATTATTTGCAACATGCTCTGTAAAGCCCTGTGAGGAGTGACAGCCCCCCACCCAGCCCAGGGAAGCAACATACCTCAAGGAACTTTGGAAAAGAGGGTTCTCCTGGCCGTGGAGGGTTGACAATTACATCCATAGCAGCTTGTCCTGCCACAGGGGGACACAGGCGCACTGACAGCAGCTTCACCAGCTGGGCCTTGACCTCCGGGTCCATGTTGATCACCTCCATGTACCCGCCTCTGAAGCCACACCTGGAACACATCAGGGAAACATTTTCAAAATTGTAACTTACCAAAAAGACAGTTACATACACAAGATGTGTGCCAGTCTGCGACTGAATCCAATGTACATAAGATGTTACACCAGTCCTGAAACCTGAGGTATTTCAGGAAGATACTGCAAACAGAAAACTCACTCTCCTGTATAGCCTTTGGAGGTGGAGTGGAAGGAGGCTAGCTCTACATTGTTGAAATACTCCGCACCCATCTCATAGAGGACCTTCTTAAAGGAATGGAAGTGGCAATCTGGAGAATAGACATTTTCTTGATACACCTGTCAAAACATTAATAGGGGTCAGTCAGTGTTTTAATCCTCGGATATGTATTTGATGTTTATAATAGTTTACAATACCTAAAAGATTCCACACTCTATGCGGCCATGCTCAGTGGCTGTGCACCTCTACCTTTGGATCATGGGATTTATAGCAGTATATCATCAGTACTGCGACCAGACCCTTTGTCTCAAAACATTACTCGTTCCCATGCCTGGCTAAGGTGTTCTTAACATGTTTGTTCAGTTATATAGTTATGATATACAGTGGTGCTAGAAAGTTTGTGAACCCTTTCGAATTTTCTAAAATGTGATCACATCTTCATCTAAGTCCTAAAACTTGATAAAGTGAACCCAGCTCAACAAAAAGCACAAAAAACAAGGGTTATTTCTACTGACTCATTTTCCAATAGAACTCTATTGGGAAAAAAGTCAGGAGAAGAAACCCTTCAAGTGATCCATCCAGATCTACTCCATATCTGGCCGTAGAGTGATGGTTTGGGGCTCGTTTGATACCTTAGACCAGGGGTTCTCAATCCTGGTCCTGGGGGACCCCTGTGTATGCTGGTTTTCGTTGCAACCGCAGTTGCAATCCCAGAATTTTAACAAGCTGTTAATTTTTCTTAATTAGGTGCTTTTCATGTTTGGAGGAATTATTCGCCCACTTAAGACACATTATGTCAGAAATAGCTATGCATGCCATGTAGAACAAACTCCCCATGTTCACATTGTGCTTATTGTGCTATATTGCAACAATTACATAAGAAAAGGTTACAAAATAATGTATTTTCACTCAAATGAAAGAGTGAAGTGAATCAATAGGCTCCTAATTAGGTTGTTGAACACATGTGTTTAACTCAATTTTTTCTTTAAGCTTAAGACAATGCAGGTTTGGCTCGTTATCATTTGCTTTGTGTTTGAATTCTTCATTATCTACGAAATGGTTAATTTTAGTGGCCATGTGTCCACACTTTCACCAATTAGGAGCCTATTGATTCAAATCAGTCTTTAAATGGATCTGTTAAATAATTTTCTTATCTTTTTTAAATAATATAGCACAATGTGAACATGGGGTGTTTATTCTACATGGCATCCATAGCTATTTCTGATATAATGTGGCTTAAGAGGGTGAATAATTCCTCCAAACATGACAAGCACCTAATTAAGAAAAATTAACAGCTTGTTAAAATTCTGGGATTGCAACTGCGGTTGCAACGAAAGCCAGCATACACAGGGGTCCCCCAGGACCAGGATTGAGAACCCCTGCCTTAGACCTTACCTGAGCTGGATTCACTTTAATACGTTCTAGGACTTAGATGAAGATGTGATCACATTTTAGATTGAATTTATGCAGATATACAGAAAATTCTATAGGGTTCACAAACTTTCTAGCACCACTGTATATTGTCAGGTTTTGGTTTGAAGTTTAGAGAACCAAAACGCGGCAGATAAGGATTCAGAAAGCGTATCTAAAAATAGACACGGCACAAAAGCAGAATTAAACTGCACCAGGGGACAAGGAAAACAGAAAAGCGGGAGCAAAACATCCCTAGCACAAGGCTAACACAAAATAACCTCAAACGGAGGCGGATCTTGAAAAAACTGTGAAAAACAATAAAAGAAAGAACCTCACCCACTAATTAATATGCATAGATAAGAGGTAGAGAAAACAGAAGAGGAACGAACAGAATAGCAAGCCTGTATCTACAGCTCTGTAGGATAAAGAGCTGAAAAGAAGATAAGCAGGCTGCAGGCAAAAAAGAAGAGAAAGATAGGACAGAAAAACGAGAAAATCTAATCCTATCAACTAGTCGAATTTGCTGCGTTTCTGTATAAGGATAAACAGAAATGCAGTGACCGAACTTCCTATACCTATACCGGCTTCGTAGTCAAGTGGCAACGACAATATAGAAGCGCCGGAAAGCGGACGTAAGCGCTATATATAGCAGACAGGAAACCGAACACAGGGACAGAGGCCGATAGAGCATCAGAAAAATCCGATAGAGCATCAGACAAATCGGAAAACAACCGCAGAAACGACAGAGGCAGCCACTACCCATGACATATATAATGATAGCTATGATGTATTCATAGACTATGGTGTCTTTCTACACATGTAAATAACAAAAATATAGTTAAATGCAAAAGTATTGGGACAGCTGTGTCAAATTGATTGTTTTTCCTCTGTACTAATCAATTATTTTATATTATTTAACTTTTAATTAATCAGGGAAGGCCGGTTGAGAGCAGAGCTCTATTTTACAATGGCACCCTGAATACAAAGAACCAGCAGTACTATATAAAATAAAATATTTAGGAACACTAAACTGAAAACAAATCATGTAACAATAATTTAAACTGATTAAGTGGAATAAACTGGTTTAATCTTAAGGTACTCTGTCAGGGTTCTCACTCCTTTCTAGTCATTATTTTCCAGGACATTGTATGTGATGTGACTAACACCTGTATAGGTGTGATCGCGGGGATGGGGAGATTTCCCTTTTGGAGGGGGTGGGGGGTGGTTGAGAGTACCCCTGGCTAGGTATCAAAGCTCAAGACCTGGCTAGACTACACATGTATCTGTCTGTTATTATGTTGTTATCACACCTGTCAGGATTTGAAGTCCCTGAAGAGATCAGGGCGGTTGTTGGGCATATGCTTTGCTATATTACTAAACATATTTTTCAGGACAACTAATTGTTTTCCAGGACATATTGGCAATTTTATCATTCTCAATCATTTTTCCATGACTGGAAAACTGCATCAACAAATTCCAGGTTTTCCAGGTGTGGGAACACAAAACCCAAAGGCTGATTTCCCTAGTTCAGATTTAACATGAGGAATTTCAAGACAAAACAATACAATCCTGAGAATGAGGATGACAGTTGAGAATGGATGTCGCTGACCAATTTGAAATCAAGCATTCATTGTCAGAAATTTTCTTGCTTGCTTTTTATTTTCATTTTTTTATTTTTTTTTCCCGGGATAAGGATACCGACTTTACCATTGTTCGTGTCGTCTGTGGATTTCCATGGAACACATAGATCGTACAGAGGTGTCGTTTTGATAAGCAACCATTGTCGCTATAACATTGGGATTGTAAAATGGATTATAGAGATAGAATTGTCAGTTTTAACACTTTCAAATTGTAAATTGTGTGACCGCATTATTAAAAAATTGAACCGCAGAAAATTGCAAATAATTAATACAAATAAGCTAAACTAGTTAAGGGGTTAAAGAAACATGTCATTGTTTGATTTAAAAATACAAATTTCATGAGTACAGAGGAAAAACAACTGATTTGACACAAATGTCCCAATACTTTTGTATTTAACTGTAAATGAACCAACCAAGAGCTTATTTTTGGGCCCCACTGGTATTTACATTTTATTGCAGTACATCTGTAATGCCTGCCTTATAAACGTCCTTGAATAAGCACAAAATGACAAATAATAAAACCCGTACCTCATCGGATAGAACAAACAACTTCTCCTCATAGGCAAAGTGAAGGACATCTTCAATGCACTTCTTGCTCTGAACCTGACCTGGAAAATGAAAGTGAAGGAGAGCTAGCTGATGTAGGATAAATGACAGCATTCGTAAAACAATAACGATACCCAGAACATGTGAATGCTGCCACTGATCCAGCCTCCAAACGCTGGCCCTGGCTCAGAGCCCACCTTTTACACAAAATGGGGCCTGTAATTTGCCCCTGCTTAGAACACACACCTGTCGGGTTTCCAGGATTGATGATGCAAAGCACTCTGGGATTGCAATATTGTTTGGCTGCGTGGAAGGCCCTGTGCAGCTCATTGACATCCAGTGCCCAGCAGTTGTCCTCGTCCAGGTAGTAGTTGACTTGCACGGCCTCCAGTTCAGAGATGGCTGCCGAGTACAGCGGGTACTGAGGGATGGGGATCATGACGCCCGTCCGGGACCGACCCTGTCCTGACACCAGCAGCTTCAAAATGCTCTGCAATTCAAATCAGACAAAAGCTGAGATGTCCTATTGGGTATTGCCCCTAATCCAGTTCTGCTCATAACACTGATAACTTATCATAGTACATCACACGATTGACAATGTACTTCAGACAGCTTTAATGCACGTCCTCACTGGCTTCCACACAAACATTGTCTATACCCTCCCTTATAGCAACATATTTCAGATAGCAGTGTAAACGAAAGGCAATTGGGACTCGCCATAATGCCATCACTGGCCCCAGTGGTGAGGCAAATATCATCCCAGCTGGCAGGAACCCCGTGGTCTCTCTGCTCTATGTAAGTGGCGATGTCCTCTCGGATGCAGTCCACCCCTTGGCTTGCACTATAAGACCCTGAAATCATAGTGGAGCTCTTCAGAGGAGACCACAGACAAGGTTGATATGGACCTATTTAAATACATTTTATTGGTATTGTTGTGCCATTTGGCTAAGATAAGAGATCCAAAGTGTGTATTTTCTCACAGCAGTAATACTTATTAGCTTGATTTTATATTATTCCCACACAGTTCAGAACATTGTTACCTTGAAAATGTATTCCTAGCAGTTCATTGTGGTTGTGGGAACAGACAGTATGCATAAAGTATGATAAACAGTATGATAAAGTGCTAAAAGGCAGGAGAGCATTCTCACATAACTGTGTACTCTCAGCATGTGATTTCAAAAGAACAAGTGTGTGCTGTATATATTTTTGTGTAGGCCCACACACACACACACACACACACACAAACACACACACACACACACACACACACACACACACACACACACACACACACACACAGATATGCACCAAGACTGTTTCCACCGCAGTCTCGCAGTATACGCTGAGCTCGCAGTTTGGCATCCTCTGGAAAGATGGGACTGTCTAGCAGTTCTGGGCATGTGCAGAGAGCCACCACCTGTACTCAGAAAGGATCCAGATTAATGTACAACTGGTTCTGTTGCTTGAGTAGGAGAATAGCAAATTGCCATCTCACAACACCATTCACAATAAAGGAAAATGACCCCTCCCAAGGATATACAGTAAGCTTTCAGTCTTAAAATGTAACGCATGTATCTAGTGAACCTGAGAGGCAGCTCAGACTGTCAAATTTGTTTCACAAGCTAAAATTACTGGTACATTTTCCAGAAAACTGACAAGCACTAAAAATCCATATTGGATCTTAAGATGTATTAATGGACAAGGTTCTTATTAAAAATTATTATCAATAATGCAGGTATTCTGCATATGTTATGATAAAGAACACAGTGTTAGGACTGCATATAGTCATTCATTTATTAAGCAGAAGCCCAATTTAACACTTTTATATCTAAGGACACTTATATGGCCTTACAAAAGTAATTCTGACAATGTCCTGTGGTCAGAAGTACAACAGTAGGGGCTGAATCAGACATTTGAACCTGCAACCTTCTGATTCTAAGTCACGTTCCATAAGCACTTTTAGAATGATCTCTAGTAAATGGGTTGAGACTGCAGCGCTGTCCTGACGTTTCCAAAGGCATTCAGTGATGAGGAACCTATATATTTACCTGCCGGAGGAAAGTGATTGGTGGCTGCCCCATGGCATGTGCATCCCCTATGTTGGCCTTAATTACCTCAGTGAATGGCTTCTTAACACCCTGAAAAATAGGATCCACATCAATGTTGAAGTATCCTAATTCCAGACAGTTGAAAGTAAATTTAGAAGGATTCCTCTTCAAGACCAGTAGTAATTTCAGGGGTGATCAAATCAGTCGACGTACAAAAAGTTAACCTTTGAGTTTACAAGCATTTACACTTCACACTTATAATAGAAATTATACTCTTATGTTATATCTATAGACACAATGCTAATCCTCACCTGTTTCTAATTATTTGATCACCATTTAATTTATTATGTTATACTAGAGGCCTGAATACCCTGAGCACTGGGTGTTTCCTTGTGTGCTATTATGTACGTGTATGAACCCTTTGAAAACTGTGGATTGAAAAAGAGCATTTAGAATCTTACAGAATTTCCTTTGAATTGCATGTATCCAATGCACGATACCCTTCTGTGAATGATACCACACTTCCAATCACCTCAAAGGTCTCAATTAATTGACCTTAACTTGGACTTCTTAGGGCAACTCAAAAGGTCTGCCTTGTGAAAGCAATACACCATGTTAATTGTATAGGTTTTCGTCACCATTTACAGTGTTCTGCAGGTTCGTTGTTGAGTGGAGAAAAATATAATTTCACTTACTTCAGAATCTGAATCTGAATGAGAACAGAATCAAATTGACCCCAAAAGTTTAAACTGACACAAAACTACTGTACTAGAAATAATTGACACTTTATGTGTCTCCCAATTCACTAGCCTTTTATCCCTAAATACAAAAAATCTGTGATTAAACATCTCATTTTAGAGCCTGAGGTATGTGAAAGTTTGTGAAGTTTAAAACCACCAGAATCACCCACAAAAATAAAAAAGGTTGTAGAATATCTTACATTGTATGCAGCTACCCCACAAATGACCTCACACAACGTCTTTGTAAACAGAGTTGGTACAGGACTTTTGAAAACATAGCATGATGTTCATTGCATGTTTAGGCTACTATTTAATTCCAACAAATTAGGAAAAGTCATATTGTGTCAAAATGAAAAAATTAGGTTAAGTGGTGTTTAAGAGACAAAACGCTGATAATAGAATATATTGTCCCCGAAGATAATAAGAGGGTTAAACATTGAACGAATGCATTTTATAATGGAAATGTCACCTGACTTATTTTATGGATAGACCTATGCGGTAAAGATGATGCAATATCCCACGCAAAGCTTACCAAGACATCCCACACAACATGTCAACATGTCTATGGGGTGACAAAGTGACGAAAAAAGAATCGCATGCGTTGGTTAGGCTACCTGTATTTATTAGTCTAATATAGTTATTATTAATTGACAACTATATAAGTTGCTGACTGTGCATCTCTCGTCATTGCTCTCATGGCATTCATCATCGTAAATTCACAATGTATGCTGCATTATACTGAAATGCCTATGAAAATTACATTTAGCCTAGGCTACTTTACTTACCTGCTGTAAACCCTTTTCAATTTCCCCTGCCTTGATAACGATGGGTCCCCTGACAGCATATTCCACTGCTTTTACGTGCGGGTTAAGCGTCTCCATCGTCAAGGTCCTCCCTCGCATCCTGCCATTTTCTCTCGTTGCTACAGTTGCCTCTGCTGTGCTAAACCGTTTCAATCCGTAATTTTCTACGGATCCTTGCGTTTTTTTTCTTATTGGCTGCATGCGTAATGGTGTTCTCAAAGAATGCATAACTTTAGACAATTGGTACTGATCAAGAGCACCTGCAATAACAGATCGATATGCCATAAATTGAAGTCGGTACATTCTTAAAGCCAGATGAGTAGGCTAGTCTATCTACTGCACGTTGACAGAACAAATGACAACCCGCTAGTTCTGTAACTTTTTTTATTCTAGGCCTAGCACTGAGTTACAGCTGGGATTAATCTAAGATACTTGACAAATGGTCCCGCAATAAATGACGAATAACAGCGTAAAAACGCTGTAGCCTAATTAAGACGGCAGATCCTTAGATCGTTTTTACATCCATTTTAATAGCTGCTGCTAGTTAGAAGATTCCAAGAGCTCTCATACAGTGATTGGAAATAGGCTAATACATCGACCCACTTCTACCAGTTCCGATACGCGGTGACAGTATTTTTTTCCTATAAAGTGTAAAACGGGTGATGGTTGTTGTAGTTGCTTTCTCCTCATCTTCCGAATGATGTGGAGACTCTCAGAACTACAACACCCGAGCCAATGTTGTGTGCGCATCATTCGTTGCTAGTAGCCTATTGCACCAGCCAGTAGGCTCGGCTATCTAACTGCTTGAACCACGGTGTGTAGGCTATCGTCTGTTTTGAGAGTCGCGATACTGTCGTTGTTTTGTAGGCGTACAATTAGTTTTGCAGAGAAATGGCTTGAAGTTATTTAAACCCGAAAGCGACTGTGGTGCAATAGCAGGGCGCAACTAAAATTGTAGTCAAATGTAAATATTTCCACAATCAGTGTTAACCACTAAATTTATTAGTGATTAATTGTGATGTCAGGTGTTTAAAATAAAAATAAAAATTTTTTTCAGGTTTATTTTCTGTCAGTAGAACAATGATCACAGATGGAAAGTAGCCTACATTTCACACTGATATCAGGAAGAATTAGACTTGTCAATTCAGGGAACACTTTGTCAGGTTAGAACATAGACTGCATAAAAAGGGTTAGAAGCAGAGACCCTTGAAGTGTGGAATGCCTTGTTCTCGTCAACTTTAATTTATTCTTATGCGTACTATGGGGTGTTTTTGCACTATGACAACTAAGGAATCTAGATTCAGCAAAAGCCACGCACACCCCATAAAAACATCTCATAATTGAAAAGAAACCTCTCCCCTCTAATATGCATTTCACAAGAGATTTCTAAACTGCATTCAGAGGCAACGTATGAGACATCTGGGACATCAAGGGTCTGACGTATCAAACAAGCCTTAAACCATCATTCTTCTGCCAGAAATACAGTAGATATGAATGGATAACTTGAAGGGTTTCTTCTCCTGATTTATTTTTCCATAGAGTTCAATAGAACAATTTGGCAGAAGAAACAACCCTTAAAGTGATCCATCCATATCTACTGCATATCTGGCAGCAGAGTGATGGTTTGAGGCTCGTTTGATACATCAGACCCTTGATAACTTACAGCCATTTTACCAACCATGTATTCCATACTGTTCCAGCATAATTTACAGCTAAATCTAGTCCCACCACCCAATTCCCATAGAGATCAATTCAAATGCAGAGACATTATAGTATTACTTGTAAGAGTACCAGAAAATAAGATATCAAGAGTCTTTTGATGTTGTTGGATCACAGACATCAGAAAGTCATGGCATGCAAAGAATATGCGGCCAAATATTAAAAATTATTACTTCATTCTATATATAAATGCAGGGGTGCCAATAATTGTGGCACACACGGTTTTGTTAAAAATAATTATTTCTTGATGAAGGATTTTTTTTTCTCATAATAAATTTACTTCAATTAAAGGTTGGATTTTTCTAATTTTTTCAGTGTCACATTAAGCTAATTCACCAAACGGTGAATTTTTTTATAACCCTTTTTACTCATCTTTACCAGGGGTGCCAATAATAGTGGAGGGCACTGTATATATTTTTTTCCTGTGGCCCCTACAGTGTCATCTTAATCAACATGAGACTTAGATCAGTGGATTGCATATGCTACCTTAATTATTAAACATGGTTAAGTACTAAACAATATTTAATTGATATGTATACGTTTTCCTGTGCCATATTTTAACATTATAGTCCACATTACACAGCGCATGGACTTATGAGAAAAAAAATATAACAACTCAGTCTTCCATTCCCTTGTGCTGCTGTTATTGAGTAGGACTGGACAGGACAAGAGTATTTTTTCTCTCCCTCCCTCCCTCCCTCCCGACACCCATTGATTACGCAGGCCTTGTTTGTTTTTAACAGCAGTTTGTTGGGACAAGCGCATTACTCAGAGGGAGGGGCGTTGGGAGGTGCTTATGCTCCTTCTTCAGGCATTGTGAATTTGTCCCAAATCCTACAGCACTGTAAACAGAAACATTAAAAAAACGACAATATCCTTGCTTAAGGGGCGACACCACCCAGAATTTCATGATTTTCATTGCATATATCAATTTGGAGGTATTTTGCTATGATTACTCTAGTTTCATAAAAATGTACAAAATAATAGTCAATAATGGTCATAAATGGTTAATTTAGATGATTGTATACCACCTTCGCTAAGTAGGCTACACAATATATTATATAAAGTTAGCTTCTGCTAGCATATTTCATGTTATTATGCCTGTGTGATTTTTGTACTACAGTGATTGAGTATGATATTGTTGGGAAGCTTCGTTTCTGGAGTGTATGGCTGGCTAGACCATATTGAATATTTCCTATACCGTCATGATGACAGAGGGCTAAATACAAATAACTGGTCACAATTGTGGGTAAACGCATATTTTCTCAGTTGCAAATATTTTTTTCTCAAAATGGCATATTAACCTTACAAGTTTGAGAGAAGGTATAGCTACAGGCATGACATTTCACATACAGCTTCCTTGATGAAATAGCCGGTAGTTTAATTTATTTAATTAAATTTAATTATGATGGGATAAAGATAATTTAATTTTTCATGGTGCCTTTTGGTGGTACCTCCCTTTAAATGAATCTATTTTAACCTATTTATTTTATCACAGGATATTAAAAGCGTGTGGAGAATGCAATGCTGAGAAACCATCTTTCTATAAATGATGAAATATTTCACAGCTATTGGTCAGCTGCTGTCTCCATATGGCATAACTGAAAATTTTATTAGATATCATGCATTGCATTTCAGATGACTCATTTTTAAATCAGTATAATGTAACGTTTTTGCTTAATCCAAATCCAACTCAACGAAGGGCCATCGTTCTTATCAACGACTGCAACAGCTTCAGCTTCTCAGAAACATTAGAATTAAGAATGTGCTGTATACCCCTAGCCTATATATCATGTTATATAGCTTACTGTATGCAATGTTCTCCACTTTTGTACGTCGCTCTGGATAAGAGCGTCTGCTACATGATTGTAATGCAATGTAATAATGTTGTGAAATTCTCATACTGGGAAACAGTATAGTTGTCGTTTGTTTCCTTTTCCATGAGCTTAGAACACCATTGCCCTGAGGCTCTGTCCTAAATATCTGCTGTGAAGAGACCGGAAAGGACATTTAGAATGCAGAAGCGGGGAAGGGGTGTCATTAACATGTGAGATGCTTGCAGACATGCTGATCACTCAAGCGCAATCATCACAATTATACCTCCTATTTAAAAGTGGAAGTGTAATTTACACGCCACAAATGGTCAAAGTAACTTCTTGTCAGAAAACAATGAAACATTAAATCAACGTTTTCCTGCCAACTGACTGTCTTCCATTGGCAGTCTACTGGCTGTCTACTATTTCCAGTGAAATATTGTCCTGAAAGGTCTAACTCCACTGTTGAAATACAATTATGTTACACTTTCCTGCCAACTGACTGTCTTCCATTGGCAGTCTACTGGCTGTCTACTATTTCCAGTGAAATATTGTCGTGAATAAGTCTATCTCCACTGTTGAAATATAATTATGTTACATTGGATATACCAGCAGATGGACAGATCCAATCTGCCACCCCTTGCTGTGACACAAAGTGGTAGCAGAAGGTGGTGGTTCACTTTGTGAGTTTGACAGCATCAACTGTCTACTGTTAGTTCATAATACATGGAAACAATCGAATTGCTCATGAAGACAGTTGGTCGGATTAACATAGCTTGCCTTTTCACCTCCACAAGACAGTTGCCGAACTTGCGAGCAAAGGGGCTGGCGACCTGCGATTGGCTGAAGCGCGTGGGGGCGTGGAAGTCTTCCAGGCTGCAGCCGAGTCAACCGTCGCGGCAAAAAAAAAAAAGGCAAGTAGACATACAAGCTTTTTCCTCCCCTGAAGCAAAGCGATTGAAGACTCGCGCATGCTCACTGATAGTCAGCGCGCATGCTCACTGATACTCAGTGCGCATAGTCAGTAGTTGGGTGTGATGATTGATCTCGGTTTGGTGTGTCTTCTGAGCTCGTGGGGCCGAATCAGCTGCACTTCATGCTTTGCTGGGTGTGCAGCGGGCGGAAGTTCGCGAGTAGCCTAGTAAGCGTACTATTACTGCATACAAATACATATTCAAAACTTTTTCTTACAAAGAAAACAGAGAATGTCGGCTATAAAGGCTAAGAAAGTAAAAATGGCTACCAAATCATGCCCAGAATGCGATCAACAGGTGAGAAATGATGCTTACTTGACATTTTATTTGAATTAAGTACCGTGAACGAATAATGCTTGCTGTCAAAGAAATAGGCTACTAATGCATCTAGACAAAAGTTGGCGTGCTGCAATGTAAAGGATCGGCAACAACGGAGCAGCAGTCGCTTTCCATATTCCTGTTTGAACTGCTTGCATAAATGTTGCATTATGTTGCTATATAGCTATAGATCGGTGCTGTACTGTGGTAGCTGTATTACATGGTAGAACAATGGTGATCCTTAAATCAAATCGTGAAGTTAGCATAATAGACTACTGAGTCGCTGCGAATACAGTATTCAGTGGGGCTATTGTTAGCTAGTTAGCAATATTTCGCCGTCTCTTCCCTATTGATACAACGAATGATCAACCTTTAAAACTACTGTATGATATCTAGCTTGCATATCCTAGTACTACAATAGCTAACGTTAGCCATCTAAGTTAAATGTAAATCCCAAATCCGTGCATTACTTGCTAGCTAACTGGGTTAAGTGGTTATCACAACAGATTGTCTCAAATGTCAAATGATTAAGTAAACATTACGTTAAAGTGATCTTCAACTATCGACGTAATGTTAGCTGAACAGCTCAATATAGCGTCAAGCTTTTCCGTATAGCCAACGTTGGTAGTTATATTGATTTAAGACGTTGTTTGCTCCAGGATTTCTCCAAGGCAATTTCTTCTCAACAGCTAAAGCTTTAAGTTGCCGGTGTGGCTGTATTGGTTGATCTGATTTGTAGCCATAGATCTACTGCTGGATTTCATCATTAACATTAATGCATCTTTTGAGTGATATCATTTGATATAATTAGGCTTGTGCGATATACTACACGGATTCAGTGTAAAGTAATTATTTAGAAAGATGTTTATAGCAATCCGATAGTGATGTGCTCGTTCGACACTTAACTTTTCTAGCTGTTTATGCAAACTCTTGCTCAGTACGCGATGAAGCTGTCAAACAATAAAGAAGCTGCCTTGGCTTGGGACTGTGTAACTTATTTTATTTTTTATTGTACCATTTCCCTTTAGATCCCAGTAGCTTGCAAGTCGTGTCCATGTGGCTATGTGTTTATTAGCCGAAGACTTCTAAATGCCAAACTAACCGAGAGGTCATCTGGAATAGGTAATGAAAATATTTGATTATCCTAAATGTTACAAAAATAAAACGGAATAAATACAAACAATGACTGTAGTAGAAATGTAGCCATTTCTGTTTGCAATCGGCCATTGTCCGTTTTCCACAAAGATGGTCTGACGAGATTGTTTAGAAATTTTTGGCATAGGCTAACTTATTCTGTTTTGAGTCCCACAAGATACTTTTTTAATTGTGTGTGTGTGTGTGTGTGTGTGTGTGTGTGTGTGTGTGTGTGTGTGTGTGTGTGTTACTAAATCACTTTTCTACAACAGTTAAAAAATGAACTGTTTATGAATGTTAATGAAATTAAGCTTATTTGGGCTAATGTGGATTCATGTGTTTACCATGCATTTCATTACAAAATACAAGTGATACCAGAGTAAATCTTTCAGGTTTGTCTTACCTTATTTTGCTTTGGGTTTTTATGAATTTAGTTGGCAATGATGTTTTTTCATTAAATTTCATTAAACAGAAGCACTTTACTTCCATCACTCTCATGTTTGTTACTGTTTTTAAAAAGTACTGACCGTACTGACCCATTTGTGGATTTTGTTTAATATTTGGCCCCTTTTGTTGGCTTTTCCTTTCAAATCAGATATTTTTTTTATTGGAAAATGCCTTGCTTGGCAAAAGTTTCTCGTAGTGGTTTAGCATGAATATTTAACAGAAGAGCTGGCCGGCTGAAGCCATCCTTGCATGAGTGAATACAGGGAGCAGTGGGGGATGGGAGTTTTAATTTCAGGCGTAAAAGCTCATCCACTCAGCTCACAAGTGCTGTGTCTGTGAATAACTTCTGATAGACCTGGTTGGTTTCATGTAGTCCTTCCAGATATAGTTATTATAGGAAGAATTGCTTTATTGGGCTAAACTAAAAATGCACATTTGAAAAACAACTGGGGCCAATTAAAAAAATAGTGTTTTTATTTTTTATTTTTTTTATTTTACCACTAGATGAATAAATAAATAAATGTTCTGTAATCTTATTTTTTAACCATCCTGTAAACCTAGTGAGCACTGAGCAGTATGTGTAGATTATGTATAGGGCATGGTTCAGCACACTCATCGATGAACAGTTTGTTCAGTTCTGTACAGTTTCATAACATATGCTCTCGTTGTGTTGTGGCTGACAGACTTTGTGACGTCTTGTTACTGTCAAATGCAGCTGACACATATTTATGATGGGACATGAATTAGGCCTCGTCTTCCCTTGTTTGTCTTGGGAGTGTTTTTTTAGTTTGTGTATTTTGAGCTCTCTAAGTTATGAATGGAATGTGAAACATGATTTTTACCGTTTTGTAAAGTCGCACAGTGTAGAATAAAATGCAACATTTTCATGCCATATTTACAATATATTTCATTACCCTCATTTAGATATTGGACTATACCACGCAGCACTGAAATCTTCGCCTCATTAGCGGTATTTCAGTAAAACCGTCATCTCCGATTACTACTGGGCAGTATAAATTACGTGTGTTTTTCCCTCTGTCAGAATAGTATAGCAACCCCCCTGATATGTGTCAGCAGTTTGTGGCGGTCATGGTTTTATTTTACGGACTGTAAAATAATGGACTGTGTTTAGCATTCGGCCCCAGAGAGAATTTGAGTAATTGTGAGAACAGCTGCAGACATTGACAGTTTGCCGGAAATTAGCCTTCTTTTACTCCCCTCTGTTAAGGAAGATGAAGATAATGACAATGTAAACATTTCCTTTTTAACAAAAAGTGTCATTGTAATGAGTGGGTTTATTATGATTCAAGTATGGAAAATACATAAATTCTGTTGAATGTTTAGGAAAGGTTTCAGCTCCTAGGAGACAAGGATATTCGCATGTGATACATCTTGGTCCTGGTGACACAATCTCCAGCAAATAGGATGAGTCATGTCCTTAATCTCTTCAAGGCATTCTTTGTTCCTGTCAGGGCAAGCTAAACAGTACTGATACAAATAACTACAGATCAAATCAGGAGCTTTATTGGCATCCCAGAAATGTGTGTGCTTTGATATAGCACGGTGACATTATATAAAAATTGGTCACAAAATAAAATGATGTAAAAAAATTATATAGGGGGAAAAAAAAAAAAAAAAAAGTTAAAATGGCTAACATTTTATAAGGACAGACAAGCAAGTTACTCCTCAAACCAAGAAGATTGACTATTTAATTGTGCCAATGTTTAGTCACTTTACATTAAGCATAGTGGAATGGTTTAGAATACATTTAAATGAATGGAAGTATGCAATTAAGTACATAATATATAGAGAACCAAAATAATTATATGGTACTCAAGAATCACATCATGTTGTAACCTGTATGTGTCCTTGTGTTCTATACAGCCGGATCTATAATTATTGGCCCCCTTGATAAAGATGCACAAAAAGAGTGCATAAAACGAATCATTACTGAGATGTATTGAAATTTTCCTACATGTGCAGAGTATTGTCCTTTATGGAATCAACCATGCCGAACCTTTCAAGATCCTTGGTATTGTTAGGTTTGTGCTTATGGACTGTCCTCTTAAATTGAGACCACTGTTTTTTTTGACGGGGTTTAAGACTGAGATGGCCATTGCTAATTTTCTTTTTTTTCACAGAACAAAGGGGTTTTATATGCATTGTTCCTCAATTTCATATACTAGTGTAACAGGAAGTGATTGAATGTCATAGTATAGTTCCTTAAAGCAAAATTGAACTTTGGTAGAACTTTGGGTTGTGTAGTTACCTGGCCATGATATGTTCATATACATGCTAGAAGTGTCATTTTGAGACAGTTTTAGCCACGCTATAGAAGTAAATGGAGAGCGACAAATAGCCTATTCTGGATTATCACCCCAGGGGAGCACAGAGCAACTAATGAACATATTTCACCACCATTGGACTCATATCATTGCCAGGTAACTACACAACCCAAAGTTCAATTTTGCTTTAAGACTGAGATGAGTTTAAATGAGTAGGAATATTAATTTGGCTTTATTTATATAATATAATCTTTTGGTGCTAATAATTTTGACACATACCTTTAAGAGAACAGTATTACACAATTTAAAAGTATTTAAATACTTTTAAAAATTTTTAAAAAAGTTTAAAAAATATCCAAATTCTAAGGATAATTGTATTTCTGGACTTGAATATATCTGTATGTCTCTGTCTCCAATACAGTTTGTGCTGAAGTGTGAATTAAGTCACGTTTTCTGATACATTTTCTAAAACATTTTGGATAAAAGTGACATTGTCTGAGCTCATTTTTTAATATCCGCCATACCTGTGTTGAGTATAACTAAAGGCGTAAACTGATACTATTTGTGGCCAGTCATAAAATGTGTGAGCATTTATTGTATATTGGTGCACAAGATAATAAAAAGCAAGCACATGCATTCTAGCTTGATAAATTATAAATTCTACCATGTTAATAAAATGTCATGAAGAGTCTTGGCTTATTTATTTATTTTGTACAGGATTTATACACTACATATTTGTGACATTTTGAAAACACTTTTTTGAGAACAAGATTCTTGTTCTGGCTGAAATTTTCATAGACAAATTGGATCCTAAGCGGAGGAGAACGGAAAGGATTCGGAGGGAGAGGATCAACTCCACTTCTCCGACTGACATGGAAAATAGGAGGCGGTCTCGTTCAAACAGCCAGTCAGAACAGATCCGCAGAGGGAGGGGTCGGCCAAAGACCACAACTCTCAAAAAGCAAGAGGAGGAGAAAGGTAGAGCTGATTACTGGCACAATATAATGGTTTTTCTGGGTTGATTATTCTGCTTTTGGGCCTTGTTATTTTAGTTTCTTTTTTTAGTTAAGGTTTTTACATTCATACATTGGTTGTTTTTGATTATAAGAAAAATGAACAAAACATTTTACGTTTTAATTTCTGAAATATACATTCTCGTAGTGAAAATGGTTGATGGTATAAGATAGCGTTGGACTTGTTTTGCGTCCCACTGTATTTGGCAAGGGTGTGGTCTATGCATGTATGCAGACAGGCAGTCTGCTTGGTCAAATATGCAAACAGGAAAGCTCCTTAGCTCTTGGGGGATGTCTTACACGTTGTTATTTGGGCAGAGTGACAGTATTGCAGCTCTCTGATGACACATTACACAAGTTTTTGCACTTCAGCTGTGATTCCTGGTGAGGCTCTAGCCTACCTGCTGATATAATTTTGAATTTTGTAGGTTCCTTTTCAAGTGGTAATGCACGGTAATGGTCTTGATGTGAGAAAAGCATGTGTTAAGTATTCTGTGTACTGTTACTGTAGGTTCAGCATTCACCAGTTAATGGGTATTTTTTGTGTCTGTGGAAAAAGCCCATCACGTTACTGTCCCATGAACACTGCTCACCCTGGGCTAAGCATTGTAGGAAGGGAGACCTGTCCCCTTGCCTGCACTGTTGGTATCGGTCATTTACAACTCAAAGGGTGAATTAATAATGTCCCTGGCAGAGGCCATCCTTGTATTAAGGCATGATTCCAGCGATAACCGCATCTATAAATGTGAAAAGTGGAATTGCATCTGATGCTGTTAGTATTATAGTCGACTTAAATTCAAGTTTTCCCCTTCTGCAGAGAAGCAAGACAAAGAGATTGACATTTATGCCAACCTCTCGGACGAAAAGGCCTTTGTGTTTTCAGTGGCCTTGGCTGAGATCAACAGAAAGATCCTGGGCCAGAGGCTCATTTTGTGACCAGAATGCCCGCATAGGGACTGCGAGGTGGGAATATCGGGACCAGCACTGCAGAGTCACCAATGGCAGCAGTATACCGGACAGACCGGACCCAGAAAGCGCTTTAGAAGAACTGATGGGACAACGTCTGAGGGTCTGCTCCAGGTCACCAGTTTTATCCGTGGTTCCGCGAATACATGTCGCGCGTGTCTAAATGACCTATAACCCAACGGCCATCTTAAAAAAGAACTTTCCCAAGCAATGTAAACGGGATGTGTCAGAAACTTAAATAATTATGTATTTTCCTACTGTGTATATCTTAAAGTCTTCATCATGCCAAACAAAAAACTGAGCTGTCGAATGGGACAAAAAACTTTGTTATTTCCGTGTCATGGGACAGAGTTATCAATCTCATTGGATAGAACTTTAGGTCAAACATCTGAAGTTTGCTCATTTGCAATATTGCGTTTACAGCTCTTTAAATGTAGATGAAAAATGAAGCTATGAGGTTTGATTAATGACTTGGAATCCTGTTTCAATTCTGGGGACTATTTCTTGGTAGTTAATATTTATTATGCCTGTACATTCTTTATTTAATTGCATATTTTATTCTGTTTTAACAGATTGCTAATGTATATACATTTCATTTTGTAAAATATTTTTTCTGTACCTCAATAAACTGAACATCAAAGGAAAAGAGGAGTTGCTTATAAACGCATGCGCTCATTTCTTTTTTTTCTGCTTTAAAATGTTTCGAGAAAGCGGCCTGCTTTCAAACGCGGGCCTTTATATCCAGCTCGTAAAAACATTCTGAAATGGAAAATCTGAAGTAGTGTCGTTCTCTGTATATCTTTTGTGGTATACAACACAGAGTTGTAAGGAGGTTTTGTATCACACAGCACAGGGCCAGACCTCCTCTACCCTGTGCACATTCAATGAAATCACACACAAACATTCAGGAACATTTTCACTTGTGTGTGGCATGTTCATAATATTTAGCTAGGCTAACTTTTAGTCTAAGTTCGCAGTCTAATATCAGTCTTGGAACTTTGTTGTGAGATTGTTTATGAGGAAACAGTGCTCTCGTTCATTTACAAATTTTTGACTTGAATGATTTGCCAAATGTATATTTTCTCATATATTGCTGCAGTC
The DNA here is from genome assembly GCA_029718625.1 of Synaphobranchus kaupii. Lineage (NCBI taxonomy): Eukaryota > Metazoa > Chordata > Actinopteri > Anguilliformes > Synaphobranchidae > Synaphobranchus > Synaphobranchus kaupii. The sequence continues at coordinate 15,644,006 of CM056388.1, read as the reverse complement.
AACTGAATACACAATTTATGGAACAAAGATTTATAAATTGAATTCCAATAGGTGGATAAATCAAAGTAACACTGACAGTTAAGCCAAATGGTAGCACTCTGACTTATGCAGTACCAGAAATGAATGTCATTCTAATGATAACCATGACGACTGATTTTATATAACTTCTACATTTGCATATTTTTATGTGGTCGGATGCTTTTCAGATATGATCTCTCTTCTGTGCGTTCAGACTTTTTTTTCCCACAGTCCCCGTACCTTTGATATTCATTAACCAGATGATTGGCTCGCTCAGCTCTCTAACAATCAACACCTGTTTGAAACCTGCTTTCTTCCCAGAGACGGCTGATCAGAGAACCTTCTGCTAATGGCTCATCCACGTGGAACCTCTTTGTTTCCATGGAGCTCTGCAAATTCCAGCAACATAGTTCAAAATGAATGCACCTGGGGAACGTCCATTTTGTTATTTACATTCTGACATTATTCCAGCCCTTTGCTATACTCTCTCTATTTTCCAGATTAGGCTCCGTATATTTACGTACAATAAACCTACACCTTTTCTTTCCTTAAAGTCATGAGGAGTTTCAAAAACCCTGGTTAAACCTTCAGTGAAGTTAACTGGAACATATGAGAGGTTTTCTAGGGTTACGCCGTTTGGTCTTAACAGTGAGCCTGGGGTCAAATGGAACAGGGAGCAGTGAATTAAATTAAGGTCACTTTCTTTTTTTTTGCAAAAAGAAAAAGTCTAGTGGCCTCACAAGAAGAATGTAGGGCCACACATGTAAAATGTGTACATTTGCATCCCCGGTAAGGAGTTCCTGGCTGCATTGTGTATAGCTTCACGGTCTGTTTCAGAGAGAACAAAAGCTTGCGGATAAGTCTGTGTGTGTCGAGGCCGGCATGATCTCGAAACAATGTGGTAGGGCGAGCATGTTCCTGGCAGGAATGTAGCGGGAGAACAGAACACATATGATTTATGTTTAGAAAGGACTTATTTAGTTCTAAGAACTGATAATGTACTTCAAGCCAACTTCAGTACGTGCAGCTGTTGGTTTCAGCATAATGGAAATACATCGTCAAGAAGTATAGCAACATAGTTAGGGAGGGGAGGTGTGGGGAATTTCTTGAATAGAACATATTTTTAAATAGTTAAACATGGTGTTAAACATGGTGTACTTACCTGAAGTTAAAGGCACTCTTGTGATGATTTAAAATGCCTTCATTTAAATTGCTGTATGCAAAGGAAAACCTTGAAACCAGAAAGATGCGGCCCTGTTCAAGAAGACTAGCTTAACACGATTAAAAAACAATCTTTGATTGTTAATTTAACATAGCCTATAGTGTCCAATGACTTTGTTTGGTCTATCACACCATTTCTAGAAGCTCTTCGTCTCACACACGTATGTACATACACCTCAAGGTAAATTCCAACTTCCGTTTGAGTGTGTGAACATATTCGGATGTATGGACTGAGTGTATTCTACACCGTACGATTGTGGCTGAAGAAACCCCTCAGGTCCAGTGACCTCCTAGTGGCAGAGAAAATATTGCGCCTGGCCTGAACAGCATGTCTGAAAATGTAGCGCCACAATATTCCTGGGTTTATGACTTGAGTTACAGGAAATGAGGAAGTGAACAATGCCAGGCGCTCTGGCCAAATTCCTGCGGAAATAAATCTGCTCGTGCAGATGCAACAATTTCCTCCCGCTGCACGTCTAGATTAAGGACTGATTTCCGTACTATGTCTTTGATACAGGCTCAGAACTAATATTAAAGTAGATTACATGGCAGAGGATATTTAAATTCCATACCACGATAAATTAATCTGCAATGATCTCTGCAGTGTAGATCATTAACAAAACCGCTTTAAAACAACATTCAACAGTGCGTCGCTGCAATTGAAAATAAAGTGTTTTTTTATGCATCTGATAATATTTACTTTATCAATTGTCGTTAATGTTTATGAATCCCATGTGTATAAATCATTCTCTTGATCAAACTGACAGTTCAGAGCCAGTTCTGCATCAGCCGGTGGAGCTGGCTCTCTCTCTGTGTGTGTGTGTGTGTGTGTGTGTATGTGTGTGTGTAGCATGGTCCATATTTGAAACCAGACCACATGGCTCATCCATGCAGTAATACAGTGCCTAAACAGGATGAGCCACCCAACAGCCTAAATTAGTTTTATGATCATACAGAATGTAATAAAACTACAAAAGGCCTACAACTCAATGGGGCAGGAATGGAAATGGAAATAAAATTATATTTTGGTTGCTGAAATGCAACAATCCCATTATTTTTTTATATTTCTATGACTCTCCAATGTAAACTAATAATTAGCAATATTTTATGTTAAGTCCCAGGTTTGTGTGCTTTTGTGCTTGTGTTCACATGCTTTTATAAAAATGACCCAAAGACATATTGGTTGCCTGTCTGTGCATGGCTCAAATAGACTTTTTTTTGTTTTGTTTGAATGACTTTGTTTGAATCGCATAAATATGTGGGATGCATTATGAATGGTGTATTTATTTATTCATTTATTCTATTAAATGTTTTAAGTAGTGCTGAGACCCTTTTTCTTTACTTGCAGTCTCTTATTGCACCAACAGAGGGCAATCAGGTGATGCAGTATTCTGCAATATGTGAATAATCAATGTGACTCCTATCGTCTGCAAACTTGCCTTTATGGCTGTTTCACTTAAAGATGTTGAAAAAGCCTTAACCTCAGATGAAAGGTGAAAGGGTTCATGATTGTATATTTTATTAAAATAGCTGTTTTCCAGCTTTAGATGATACGATGTATTTGTATAGGAAACACTCAAACAAATCTGCATGTATCTCAATTCCCACCACTTTCTCTACGCAGTGAACAAACATCTTGGCCTGAAAAAAATCCTCATCTGCAGTTGAGCGTGCGATTTAGCTCTCTCTGAAGCCATTTCGATCTTTGAAAGATTTGTTTTTGTTCTAGGAAGTCTTCAATCATCATGTTGCTTACATATAATAAATAAGGAAGTGCGTACATGATTTGCCGAAAGGGACATTTTTAATGTTTTAAATTATATTCATATTATTATATGAGTGTTGTGACTTATGATCCCGTATTTCTGAACGTAATGATAGCTGTGTTGAAAATATTGTCTGCACATTTCATCCTTGAAGTCTTATTTTTCAGGGGCTGGTTATGAGGGAAAAGTGACTTTGTCCTGAAAACGTTCTCACGACTGGTAAACAATGATTTGTCTTTTATGCCTCAGCCATTACTGTTGCACATTTATACTACCTGAAACATCAAGTTTCTGCATCTATAAAAATCTATTAATAATCAACAAAGTAATATAAAAAGGATGGTACAAAAAAATTAAGAGCTGTGCGGACACAGTTGTATTTAATTATTAATCTTTTGTAAACACTTAAAACATTAATGTGCGCTTTGTGAGAGCTGGTTGAATCCGCACCAGACAAATGGCTGGGAGAGATAGGCAGCGACATGATCTATGGGCCAATGGAATAATTTAAGGTATGGGTACATCTCCTGTCCTGTCCTTTTTCCTACTGCACATAATGTGAGGTAATGCCCGTGCCCTTTGCTTCTGGTTTTTAAAGGAAATACCAGGACCCGCTTTCTAACCCTGCTTTGGTTTGTACTTTCACTCCTGGCTGTAGATCATTTTAGGTGATAATAATCTGCCCTCTGCCTCGCTGAGAGCTGTTAAAATCGTACCCGCTCTCTCCGTGCTGCGGAGGGGCGCTGGCTGCGATCCAGGTGTACGGAGAGCTGAACGCGAGGCCGGGCGCTGGCATGCCACGCCAAGGTCAGCCAAGTCGTGTTTTGGAAAGAACATGTGAGAGTGCGTATCCGGAGCGTCAGTATTTAGACGGGGCTCGGCGGGGTGCGTGTCGCGACCGCGTACCTGTTGTTTCCACATAAAACAGGACGCCTCCTCTGCCTGGGCGGAGACTCTTTCCAATTGCTGCGGCATCATGACAGGCCCATTTGTTTCCAGGCACCAGAGATTTGGATTAATTACTCTGATTATTCTTATTTATTTATTTGGCATGCGTATCCAGAGAGACTTACAAGGTCACCATTGAAATGCAAATCGCAGGAGGACCAGGAAGTAGAACAACACAGACAGTTGGCAGTGATAGATTAATGAGTGTAATCATGTCAGTAGTGATATTCTCCTGCGTTTACAACAAGTTCATGGAATGCTTCATGCATTTCATAATCCTTTATTGAAATAAATGATACTTTTTATGGTGAAACCATTATTCACAACCTATTAACGTTTGCCAAATGACTGAAATTGTAATACTCAATCGCAGCCATTTTAAGCCCCTTTTAAGTGTTGTGATGAAGCACAATGTACGATGAAACGTCTTGCTTCAGACGTAATTCTTAAATAACGTACTGTACGTCTTAATTCAGACTTAAGACAATGGGTCCAGGTACAACTTTATCCAAACTGATTTACTTAGTAATACAATTATCATTCGACAAACTCCATATATTGTATAATGCGGGCCCCTGATTCCAGAGATACTGGTAAGTGCTTTATGTTTTTTCCGTCTAATCATTCAGGATTTCTTTTGACCAGTATTCATGATGCCGTACGGTCCGAGTGAGTATTTCCATTCCCTTTTTCAGTGAGTCAGTGTTTAAAAAAGTGGAAATTTGTATGGATCAGAAGAAAGAATTGTTTGTGTCACTTCTCACAGATCCTTCCCACTGCACAGCTCTTAAATGTGTCTCTACCTGTTTGTACTGATGGCACCCCATCATTCATGTCAGCTATGGACATGAGAAGTACCGTGTTCAAGTTTAAGTTCATCTTGTAGTAGACTGTGCAATGAAGTAGAACACGTATTGGCGAGGACAAAAGGCGTATTGTGCGAGACTTGTGTCCACCGCACCATGTTTATCACTACTCACATCCCAGAATTATATATACATGTATATGCATGTTTAACCTCTGCATATTCATCCAGAGTCATCCAGATGTGGTGAGCCAGGCTCTATAGAGGCCCTATTATATCAGCAGAAAGGCATGTGCACTCTTGGGAGCCCCTATACAAACCTGACACATCCCATTGAGACACCTGCCCCCGTTGACAATACCCCAGAAATACCTAGGCTGCTAAAGCTGTTTGGACAAAAGGTGCACTGGGACACAAGCTAACAGGAAAGACGTTGTCCCTCATTTGCGGCCATAACCCCAGAACATGCACTTCTACTTGCTGTTCTGCACCATATGCTGAAGCACAGATTTATGTACACATTCCTCCTACAAAAGCTAACACGGCCCGTGAAGTGAGTCCCTGTAGTACCGATAATGAGTCAATTGTGCCCTTGCTTGACGGGCATGTATCTTGGCACAAGGGGACAATCGATGTGCCGTGTGGTTACTAAGGCGGCAAGTTCAATCACTTTGGAGCGAAGCACAGCAAAGACCGCTCTAGCATGCCCACCACCCTGACACAAGTATTAATCTTGTTATTATGCGGATCCGTCAGTATGTATCAACCTGCCAAGTCGAATCCTTTTGAAATTGTTCAGGATTGTCATCAATGACTGAAGACAAGTGAGAACAGCTGCGTTACATTTCCAAGACGCTATTGGAAAGTCCAAAGATGCCCGTGGACATCATTACTGTGTGTGGGCAGAATTACAGAGCGTGCAAGACTGAGTGATGAACCCAAATGGCCAAGTGCAATTCGACCAGTGGAATAACACATTCTAAGGAATGGTACAAGCAGGGAACACGATGCCAAAAGATGCTGGAGTGTTGATAACTGCTTTTCCCTGTGATGAACAGACCAGATCATCCTGAACCTTACTTTAACTCCTCCATAGAGCATGCTGGGAGAGGGGTGACATTGACCTCACAGTGGGGTGCAGAGCACTGACATGGGGGGGGGGGGGCAGGATCCATTCGACAGACGGGGGAGCCCCGAGGCTTGGGAAAGGCCAAAAACAATGACAAATCTTGGGCCTATTAATAAACAGGACTCTCATATTTCGTGCATACTTGGTATAATCTGAAACAGCTGTTATCTCTGAGCAGGAAGTGGCCAGGCCATGCGGGCACGGTGGCAGGGTTGCCGTGGTGATATTAGAATGGGATGGAACAAATACCCAGTTGAGAGGCTGATAAGATAGCCCCGTCTCGCTAGAGTCCAGACCCTTCCAGAATGTTTCATTACTCTCAGGGCCTAGCTCCGCTCTCCCTCTTCAACATGCATGCTTCTTCGGGATGTCTAACCTAACCCAGGGGACTCAGTGATGGGGACCTCCTCTCTATATCGATCTCTGCTGCTCAGCACTGAGGGATTCAGTGTGTCGGACTACATCCGCAAGTTTGGGGTAAGAAGGTGTGCCATTGCTATTGCAACACAGATTTAAAAGTGCTTATAAGGACATTTATAATTCTTAATTGCTAAAATACTTTTATAATAATAACTATTTTATTTCAAAAAGTTTAAATATTGTTTACAAGAATAAATAATATCCCTTAGCACCACCCTTTTTGAACACATGCCAGAAAATAAAATGTTATTGTTCTTGAACCCCTTTGACTACATGCATACTCCTGGTGTTCTGTAAGGTAACCCTTGGAAATTTGTTTTCCTAGAGTCGGAATTACTCTAAGTATTACTGAAACAAAATAGCCGAAGCTCAAACACAGTGGAAGTGTGTGTTTTTTCTCTGGTTTTTTTTGCCGAGATAAGGATACCGACTTTATCATCATTTGTGTCGTCTGTGGATTTCCGTGGAACACATCGATCGTACGGAGTCGTCGTTTTGATTGATGTGTTGCGTCATGTTACAAAATAAGGAACCGCTGTTGCTATAACATTGGGATCTAAAATAGTTTATAGAGATAGAATCATGAGTTTTACCACTTTCCAATGGCATATTGTGTGACCAGATTATTAAAGATTTCACTATAAAAAACACAATGAATGTACTTAAACTAAAACCACTTCTGGTCAACATACAGGCCGGTGCTAGTAGGGCGGGCTTTATGAACATAATACTTTGCTATTTGTTATGTTATATACTGTCTATGGAAGAAACAAAAATCTAACTGGATATTTTAAACAGCCTTATAAATCCCGCCTGGACGGATATTTTAGGTCCCTAAAAGAAGAAATGTCTAGGAAAAAGAGAACATCTGGTCAGCCTACTTAATAGTAAGCGTTAAAACGACAGATATATGTTCCTGTTCTCCTCTGTCATAGTGGTGCTTTTACAATCCCCCTTTAATTGAATGAGTCCCACTTTAGGAGACAAGACGGCATCACTTAAGCAGTTGCATAAATAGCTTTGATGCTAAAGAGGCATAGCAAAGCAGATGGTGTTCTTTTATGTGTGTTTAGCACTTATTTTACAAACTTCAGCTACCATTAAATCCCATTCGGTTGTGCAGGACATGAAACAGCAAAACCTGCTGAAATATATTTCTCTGATTTATAGACAAAACACATTAACGATAAAAAGACGAGAGGCCCGACCATTTTATCGCTGGGCTCCCCGATTAGTGAAAAATACAGTGTTTGTGGTAAAAGGGAGCATGTACTGAATTGAAAGCAGTCCCTGTGCATTGACTAACTGAGCAAGGTTTGCATAAAAGCATGCTTGAGGATTCGCTTTACTTCAAAATCTTTGTTTTCTTATTGTGTCGGTAATATTACTGCAATTTCATATGTGAAGTGTTTTGTTTTCTCGTCTGATTGATTTTACATACTCCATGGATAGAGTCTCCTTGGCAATCAAGCTACAAAGGCATTGAATCCACCAGTGAGTGACATTTCAGAATAATGCCAGGGGTTAGAGATCTTAAATATAATGAACACAAACCATCTAGATTTATATGCTCACGTAAACAGAGGCCCCTCCCAAAGTATGCCAAGAGTAAGCTTTATCAGCTAAACTAATCCCTTTCCTTATTAAGCAACATGTAAAATGTTAAGTGTACCGTCAACGTTGATTCATAGTGTATTTATTTGTTTGTCAAGAAGTGCCTGGAAACCGCCCTGTGGATACATGTCTCTAAGCGACACAAGGCTTAGAGTTAGCCAAAAACAGACTCACAACTATGATCTTTGAGTGCTATTGAAATTATTACAGAGCTTTCAGAGTTCAATAAATTCAAAAAAAAAAATCTATAAATTGCCCAAGATTTCACTCCACTTGTGAGCCCATCCGGTGTTGCGCTAGAGGTATGACATACCTACCTTAATAATGTAAACAGTTTGATGGTTTTCTTTTAAATGAACACATGACCTGTTTAAAAAACAGGACCAGAAATGAGAAGGTGCAATGCAATGGTATTTTCCTCTGTGGAATCTGAGTTAAGCTAGTCAGCTTATGAAGATAACGAGTGAAGTGTAGTGTGACAGAACACTGACAGGGTTAACAACATGGTAGTCGAACTGAGCTATAGAGCTAGGCATTTCTGTTATGAAGTTATTTCAGCAGGAATCCCAACACTTTTAGTACATGGGAAATGCAGCTTTGATTAGTTGTAATAGCCTACTATATTGCTGGACAAATGGTCAAATATGTTCCTATGTCATATCGTGTTTTCTTTACTGTGTGTGACTGTGCCCAAAATCATTACAAGTAGTCATTAAAGTGACTTGACTTTCTTTACCATTTAGTGTTAAAATATGTTTTATCCTCTTTTTTCATGCCATTTTAGTCATATTTTTTGTTGTTGTTGTTGTGTAGCAACAGCAATAACATCTTTATAGTACATATTTATAGTTCATGCACAGTGGACTATACAGTGAATTTGCCATGCCGAGTAGACTTTGGCTTCGTTCAAACATGAAGGAAACAGACAGATGCTAGGAATGAGTTATGATTGGCAGATCGGAGGAATGTACCCCTGGAGAACACCTAGTCTTGGCGGAAATATGATTTGTGTGAATCATTCAATGATCCAACAGACTATTCCCTGGGGGACCTCCATTGAATTGTTATCATGGTTTTGGGATTTTATGACGCACACTTGCTAAGCAAACTGTTCATGGAAAAAAAAAAACTGAACACTCAATAGCAGGCTAGGAAGCTCTGTGGTATTTTTGCCCTAAGCATTCCCTTCAATAAACAGCCTTATCCAGGATTGTAAGGGTGGGGCCACAAATAAGATACTGACAAACAATGTCCCCATTGGTTCATACTGACAAATGCCTTGTCTCCATAGGTTTATCCCTTGTGAAACATGTATCAGGTTCCTACCAACACGTGGCTGATTAAACGTTACTCAGAACAGGGTATGTTAGATGTCATGGCCACCAAACCCTTAGATCCCATGACTAAACACTCCAGCAGTAGCCAAAACATAAATTCAAATGTTAGCAATAGCTGGGAACGCTAGGACAGCTGCAGGAACGATAACAATCTTTCCAATGCCCAACATATTTCCCCCGGCAGATGTGACCATAATTCAAAGGTTATTCCTTGCATATTCACCAATCAGCAACATCTTCTGTGGTGAGTTTGATTTTGCTGACGTCAGGATAGGGCAGGAACTTGGCTGCCACAGGGCCCGGTAGGTTATATTAAAAAAAAAATGGGGGGGGGGGGGGGGCAACTGGGCTGATAGCATGTCCAAGCTGAGGTGTTTATTTAAGTGGTGTCATGTCTCTGGCACATACAGACAAAGGGATCCACAAAACTTGGTTTGTGTGATAAGAACACTGTCTCCGTGCACGCCCGGAGAGCAATTCAAACGAAAATAGAAAGCAATCCATGGTGCAGACGGAGCGTGGAGGGATTAGCGCATATCCCCTGCCTTCTTCGGTTTCACATTGGTCTTTATCTGTGAGATATCATCCTGGAACCATGAGCAAGCAAGTGACCCTGGCCACTTGTATCGCCAAGATGTATGAAGGAGGCAAGCGAGACAATTCCGGCGTCTCTGGGGCGGGACCCGCAGTCAAGAAGCCCCCCAACACCGTACTCAACAGCCTGAGTGGCTTGGAGGTCAAGCTGAACTTGCTGGACGCACGGGTAGAGAAGATCGCCGGCAGCCAGGCGGAGGTCTTGAAGAAGGTGGACTCGGTGTTCCGGAGCGTGGGTAGCATGGAGAGGGACGTAGCCGCACTGAAGCAGGCGAGAGACTCCCCGGAAGCCATCGGAGGACCCCGCGACAGCGACCCCGTCTCGCTCTCAGAGATCGGAGTCCTGTGCCGCGAGACGGTGGCTCTGCTGCAGAGCCTGCGCCAGGAGGGCGTGAAGCAGCGGGAGAAACTCACAGGGATCGAGAGCTCCGTTTCCACCATTGACAAAGTCTTGCGATACGTGAGCGATACCTTCAAGAGCTCTAAGATTGTGGAGTACATCCTGCAAGGCATTGTTCCCTGGAGGAAAGGGAGCCTTCTGGACAGTGGAGATGATGAGGTCAGTGCATAATGCATACAGATAACATATCAGCTGAATGGGATATTACACTGTGGTGTAATGGAGAAGAGAAATGAAGCCACCTCATGAATTTTGAGTGGTCCTGCCCCTGTTTAATCAGTTTGTATGTTGTTCCTGTTAGAGCGCTCAACGTCTTTCCTCTAATTGTTTATTTTGTTGTGTAACGTTAGCCTTCATGCAGCTTTTGATTGAAAAAAGTGGTATGAGGTCTCCAGAGACTCAGAATATATGAAATAGGATTTACATGAGAGGACATTTCAGTCTGCGTAGTGGGTGGATGACGCAGGTTGTACACGGTGATTCAATCGGATGTCATTCACAGCCAATTTTTTCTTGGTGAAGTGAAATCATTATTTAATTTAGGTCTTTGTGCTGAACAGAAAACAAATGATAATTGGAGCAATTTAATCAGCCACATTCATTTTTGCTGTGTATTCTGATGATTTTCTTAATGTTAAAAAAACTTTATTCTTATCTTCAGCACTGTACACAAGCACAACAAAGTTATTTGGTGCAGTTTCCAGTTGTATTTCTTTATTTATTAATGAATTAATTTACTCATTTATTTTTGTTGTGGTTTACACTCAGTTTCACCATGCAAATAAAGAATCATGTCGGTAGTGCTTGCTTCTATGAAACTTATGCAATGTGTCTAGGCCATTTTAAAAAATTTTTTGGGGAGGGGGTTATATTGACTTACAGCAGGCATCTTGTAACTTTGGCTTGCTGTGAATAAATGGGAGTCTCTGGGTACCACATGGAAATAGATACATAAGTCAGACATTAGCACGTGTCAAACATTCATGTATACATTTCTACAGTGTAATGAATATGTTAAATGAATAGCAAAAGGTCTCGTGTGTTTTATGTGCAGAATAAACAAAAAGCCAAGAACAAAAGAGTAAGAGCAATAATGTATTTATTGATATTATTAACATAGTTAATAGCCCCATTTTAGGGCACCAAAAGGTATTGGATACATTTAAATAAAACTTAAATAAAGTCATTATATTTAATATTTAGTTGCATATCCTTTGCATACCATGACTTCCTGATGTCTGTGACCCAACAACATCAAAAGACTCTTGATATCGTATGCAGTAGATATGGATGGATCACTTTAAGGGTTGTTTCTCCTGACTTATTTTTCCATAGAGTTCAATAGGAAAATGAGTCGGGAAAAACAACCCTTAAAGTGAAGTTATCGTCTTTGTCTAGGGTACCATAAGTTCTCATTCTCATTCTCCTTTCCCATCTTGTTTGTCAGCTAAGTGTGCACATGTGTATATCATAAATTCCCACAAATACAAGACTTTTGCACATTATATAAATAGGGTGAAAATAAGGTGGTATGAAGTATGAAATATATCTGCATTTCTCTACAGAAAAAGGACAAGTCAGAAGATAAAGCAATAAAACCAAAAGTCAAATTTAGCAGTCAAGATGCCCAAGTCCAACATGGAGTCACTAATGCTGCAGAAGGTGAGCTGGCCTTCGTTTGTGTTCTTTCAGGTGTATGCAAATGTGTAAAACATTACCAAGAGCAATAGATGTGAATTTCATTGGTTCTTTTCTTGACTATGTAAGTGTCTATAATAACTCCCTGGTGCCAATAATCACAGTTTGATGATGAAATACCAACATACTGTTCCTGTTATGATACTCTATTGTTAGTAATACAATTTATAATACTAAAATCTACATAGAGAAAGAGTTTGAGGGGATTATAATGGTAAATGCAAAAAAGGAAAACTATGTCCATCCACATTTATAAATATGTAATATAAGTGTCTTTACAATTGCCCTTGCCAGCTGTATTATTATATTTCTTTAATATGCATTTTTGTTTTATGTTTGTACATCTGCAAACTGAGGCTACACTTTCAAACTGCTTCATTTAGTAATTCTTTCTAACAATGAGTATCCGTAATTTAAATGGTTTCCAATTCTTTCCATCTCTGCCCAGGTGAAATCCATACTGCAGAAGTCACCCCCAGACTGGCATTGCAGAGCAAAGCCCATGTCACTGAGACTCCGAGCCTCTGTCAGTCTGGAGTCCCAGACTCCACCCCCTCACCCCATACCTTTTCCCCCAGCCCTCTGGACGTCTCAGCGGTCCAGTCGGACACGCCCTGCCCCACTAGCAATGGCCTTCGGCGGACAAAGGAAGTGACCCTGTGGAGCAGGGAGCCCACCCGAACACAGACCTTCACCAAGGAGGCCCAGGATGCTGGGGTGGGTTCGGAGGACCTGGACAGGGCAGAACTGGAGCAGGCCCAGGCCCAGGCTCCAGAAACTAGAACCTGCAGGGGAAAGGCAACAGGGGAGCCAGAGGCTGTTGTTGTGGAACAGACTGAGGTGGAACCCCAGGAGACAGTAAATTCTGAGCCAGAGAGGTAGCGTACATCACATTTGCCTCTTCTAAATAAAGGTTGCATCTTTTTTTACTATTTTTTCGCATCAGATAAATGCTGCAGGTGGACGGGCCCAAAATCAGTGGAGTGAATTATTCATAAAAGTACAAAGAAAATTAATTTGAATTTTGAAATTTGAAAATTAATTTGTACAGGACAAACAATCCTGAGCAATCCTCACTGCACCAAAATTGAACAGAACATAACCTTACCCCGAGGTAAAAGTTTAGTAAGATTAAAGTTTGTCACCAGAAAATGCCTGCTGTTTTTGACACCTTTGATAGTCTCAGTTGAATGAGCTCGCAACGCTGAATTGAGCTGACTTTACTGTTCCAGAAGAAAGGTACTCAAGTGCTCACATACATTGTGAGAAGATAAAGATGTGTTGTGAGAGAGTCTTGGTTCCAAAAGGAACCATTCATTTTCCAAAATAGCCACCTTCTGCAAGCATTTATTTTTGCGTTGTGAGATTTCAAAAGCGGTAGCATATTATTTCATGTAGACCTTACATGCTGAAATTGTGCCTTTTTTTTCCTGTAATCTGAACAAAGTGAATGCTGTTGTCTTGTAAAATATGCCAATTACACAGGCAGTAGTTACCCTGTTGTGCATTCCTTTAATTCTTTTCTACCATGAATATGAGAGTAGTTTATGTAAAACCATGTCATCTACAAGCATTAAGCTTATGTAAAGCAAATTTTGTATTGGTGTGCAAGACTGTTTCTGGAGGACAGCATCCAGGGAGGTTGTGTTTTCCACCCAAGCTTAAGCATTAGAACATTTCACTTGTACATATGCCTTCTTTGTCTGACAAAACTCACCTTGGAATAGCTGTAATCCACTCGTTATACTCCCTGTAAAACCTGGAACAATCTTGTTTCCCTTCTCAGCACTTTTTCAAGGGCTTTTATATATGTCCTTCTTCATGTTATGACCAGAACTCAACACAGTAAGCACTCGATCAATTCACTGCCTTAACTGAAAGAATGTAACTGACTTCTGAGATTGTAGTTGTAGAGAACTGAGAAACCTGTTGTTCTCTTGCCCTCTTGAAACGTGATTAGGTTAAACACCATATTCAGACCCTACAGCACTGATGGAGTTTATGAGAGCTCCTGAACTGAATACTGTGTCATTCACTATTCACACAGCGTGATGTAATTACAATGATACATGCTTTTGGTTTCCTATAAGGTCAGAGTGGACCCTGGTCCCCACGTTACCCACCCAGCAGTGTGAAGTAGAGGACCTTCAGGTTCCAGTAACCAATGGTTCTCAGACTCCAAGTGAGGACTATAGGCCAGAAAAAGGAGACAAACATCAGGAGTCACCCAAAAGTGCCACGCTCCTCCCTGCAAACATGGGCGCGCAGTCAAAAGAGAACCTTCTGCCCACCGCGACACAGCTAAACAAGGACAGCACCAAGCCAGCCAGTCTGCCAAAACCAGATTCAAAATCCCAGGCTGGACCAGATCAGAAACCCTCTCAGGCAGAGTCGGTTCTGAGTGTGTCCCGAAACAAGCAGGATCTGCCTGGACCTTGTGACTCAACGCCGCCCCAACCCGTTGGTTCTGAGGAAAACGCTGAATCATCACAAGACGGCGAGAAAAAACCCGGCCATGAGGAGACTTTCTGCGGCGACCAGACAAATTCAACCTCAGGGGCTTTGGTGAAAGGTCCGGAGGGGCAGCCACTCGTCCTCGGTGAGTGGCCGCGCAGTGGTCGTACTTGCTATGACTGAATCCTTATTATTTTTAACTTGAGCTGGCTGTAATGGCAGAGGAGATATTCTGCGCCACACCAACACTGGAGAAATCTGAGATAAATATGTGACTCAAATATTCATCACGGGTCTCCGTGCCTCACCAGTCATTCCGTCCGTGCTGTTGCCCTTTGATCCAGCCAAACAGAGACAGCAAGTAAGATCAATTGCTCTCTCGTTCTAATTTTTCAGATGATTGCCCCCCCTTGCCCGCCCCATTTGAACACCGTATTGTGAGTGCCAAACAGGTTCCAATAAGCTCATATTATGCTGTCAAGCCAACTGAAGTGCTGGGAGGGTGAGTACTGTTGGGCTTCACTCGTTCCGCTGTTTAACTTCAGCGTTGGCTACTGTTACAGGAGAATCATTTTCTATTGTTCATTCACACATTAACACCCAATTATCTTAAACCTGCGAGTCGTTTCTTAAAACTCCCCAGAGTGTCACATTTCCACGTACATTTTTTGCGACTTCATCAGTGGGATAATATCGATCGCACTTGCAGAGTTTGTTTCGCAGATCTCTTTAAGATGCGAGGAGGTACACTCGCTTAAATGTAGCCGGCCGGCTAAAAATAGATCTGCAAATGGACCCGCTTAATGCGTCGCAAAAATAAACCCCGTTCACAACAAACGGAAAAAGGCCGCTGCTTTCTTGCGGATGCAGCGAGGGGATTAGCTGTGTCTCTCCTCCCCAGCTGTTCAGCTCTGCTCCGTCGTGAAATGTGTCCCTCGCAGCGAATATAGAATATCACCCCTCGGTGGAGGTCTGGCTGTGTTTGCTTGCGTAAATGATAAAATGCTGGAACAGATCGCTGACATTTCCCTTTCAGCCTTATCAACATCAGCAGTGTCAGTGGACGAAACTGAACAGATATACCAGCAGGGAACTTTCAGTAGACGGCAACTAAAAATAAGTGGCTGCCAAAGAGGGAGGGGGGAGCGGGTGGCATGGGGTTACAGTGTGACACCGTGCTACATTCTCCTAAAGGCTCTTCCTTTTACCCTCCTAACACAATGGGGCCTCTTTCCCAGGTCATTCTCTTAAGTTGGGGCTGACTTAAATAAATCCTTATAATGATAATTAGTATGTTTATGGGCCTTTCTAGAATGCAGGTGTACTAATAAATTGTTTTTCAAAACGTAGATAAAACGTCATCGTTCTCAGTTTTTTTTTACACACCGCAATTGAAATTGTGCTCACAAAATGAAAACAAAAGCTATAAAATGAGACCATTGTAATACTCTAGTGAAACTACAGGCTTCTTCATTTGTTTTCTCTGTGCTACCTGTCAGAAGCCCCCCTCATCAGCATTGTGTGCATTTGTGTATGCTGTGTTTCTATGTATTTGTGTGTGTCTGCATGTGTATGTGTGAGTGCATGCATGCATGTATGTGTCTGTGTCTATACATGTGTGTGCCTATGTGTTTGTGTCTGTGTTGATACTTATGTGCATGTGTGTGTGTGTGTGTGTGTGTGTGTGTGTGTGTGTGTGTGTGTGTGTGTGTGTGTGTGTGTGTGTTCTTTCAGGGGACGCTTTGGCCAGGTCCACAAGTGTGCAGAGCTCGCATCAGGACTGACACTGGCTGCCAAGATTATAAAAGTGAAAGGCATGAAGGACAGGGTGAGTGTGTGAAAGACATGAAGCACAGGGTGAGCATGTGAAAGACATGAAGGACAGGGTGAGTGTGTGAAAGACATGAAGCACAGGGTGAGTGTGTGAAAGGGTGAAGCACAGGGTGAGTGTGAAAGGGTGAAGGACAGGGTGAGTGTGTGAAAGGGTGAAGCACAGGGTGAGTGTGTGAAAGGGTGAAGGACAGGGTGAGTGTGTGAAAGGGTGAAGCACAGGGTGAGTGTGTGAAAGGGTGAAGCACAGGGTGAGTGTGTGAAAGGGTGAAGCACAGGGTGAGTGTGTGAAAGGGTGAAGGACAGGGTGAGTATGTGAAAGGGTGAAGCACAGGGTGAGTGTGTGAAAGGGTGAAGGACAGGGTGAGCATGTGAAAGACATGAAGGACAGGGTGAGTGTGTGAAAGACATGAAGCACAGGGTGAGTGTGTGAAAGGGTGAAGCACAGGGTGAGTGTGAAAGGGTGAAGGACAGGGTGAGTGTGTGAAAGGGTGAAGAACAGGGTGAGTGTGTGAAAGGGTGAAGCACAGGGTGAGTGTGTGCAAGGGTGAAGCACAGGGTGAGTGTGTGAAAGGGTGAAGGACAGGGTGAGTGTGTGAAAGGGTGAAGGACAGGGTGAGTGTGTGAAAGGGTGAAGCACAGGGTGAGTGTGTGAAAGGGTGAAGCACAGGGTGAGTGTGTGAAAGGGTGAAGCACAGGGTGAGTGTGTGAAAGGGTGAAGGACAGGGTGAGTGTGTGAAAGGGTGAAGGACAGGGTGAGTGTGTGAAAGGGTGAAGCACAGGGTGATTGTGTGAAAGGGTGAAGCACAGGGTGAGTGTGAAAGGGTGAAGGACAGGGTGAGTATGTGAAAGGGTGAAGGACAGGGTGAGTGTGTGAAAGACATGAAGCACAGGGTGAGTGTGTGAAAGGGTGAAGCACAGGGTGAGTCTGTGAAAGGGTGAAGGACAGGGTGAGTGTGTGAAAGGGTGAAGCACAGGGTGAGTGTGTGAAAGGCATGGAAGACAGGGTGAGTGTGTTGCTGTAGATATGGGTGGGGGAGGGGCATGTCCCTCAGGTTCCTGTGAAGTTGATTGAAGAGGCCCAGCATGTCCTCAAAGTCTCCTATACTACACTACATTGACATTTTCACAGCGGATTGATGGGGTGATCAATTCCTTTCACTTTGGCTTGAACACTTCACTACCCTCCATTCATTTCCAGAGTGGACAAAAAAACTAAAGGAAACCAACAAACAAAAAAAAATAAAACAATCAACGTGCATTTCTGTCCCCCTCATTTCTGGCCAGATGAATGATTATTATTTATTATTATTTTATTGTAACAACCTTCCTATGGTCAGGGCTGTATGTCATGGCTTTGGCTTGGTAGAGCTCCCAGTTAAGCTCTTTTAAGGGCCAGACATAGGGAAAATCTTTCCAATGTAATGCAGTTGCAAAATGGAAATTTAGTTTGTCATAAGGCTCCTCCCATTAGAAATTTATGATTTCTACTGGTGCCACCTGTTGCACACTAAGATACTGAAACATATTTGTACCATTCCTGTCATCCTGGTGCACTGGGGTGAAGAGCAGGGTACAGCTACCGCATTTTTCACATTTAGTCTTGAAATGACTGTTTTGGTTATAAATTATCCTGTAGTCAGATGTGATTATCACAGTCTGTTAGCTATTAACAGCTATTTTCATCCTTTATCCTTTATTAATAGCATTCTCTCATCATGCTGTTCCCTTGCTTAGTTCATGCTACATTTATAAATAGATTATTTTAGTTACACCATTTTTATAAAGATTATTTTAGTTACAGTATTTTTTTCATTTTTTTATTTTTATGTCTCACCGGAGTAGTTAAAAAATTATTTTAAAAGAATGTATAAAAAGAGAAATGTATAAAAAGGTAATATTGTAATCTGATCTGACCGGATAATAGCTTTTCGCAGTGAACTGAAAAGGCTGTCTCCAAATGTTCCTGTGTAACGCCCATTACATTTTACTGGAACATTCCCAATAGTCATTTTACTGTTATTCCAGTTTTATAAGAATTAAACTCTTTTTAACTGTGCTTCTCTTTTCCCCCTGTGCTTCTCCTTTTCCCCATGTGCTTCTCCCTTTCCCCCGTGCTTCTCCTTTTCCCCCTGTGCTTCTCTCTTTCCCCCTGTGCTTCTCTTTTCCCCCTGTGCTTCTCCTTTTCCCCCTGTGTTTCTCCTTTTCCCTCTGTGCTTCTCCTTTCCCCCCTGTTCTTCTCCCTTTCCCCCTGTGCTTCTCCTTTTCCCCCTGTGTTTCTCCCTTTCCCCCTGTGCTTCTCCTTTTCCCCTGTGCTTCTCCTTTTCCCCCTGTGCTTCTCTCTTTCCCCCTGTGCTTCTCTTTTTCCCCTGTGCTTCTCCTTTTCCCCCTGTGCTTCTCCTTTTCCCCCTGTGCTTCTCCTTTTCCCCCTGTGTTTCTCCCTTTCCCCCTGTGCTTCTCCTTTTCCCCCTGTGCTTCTCCGTTTCCCCCTGTGCTTCTCCGTTTCCCCCTGTGCTTCTCCTTTTCCCCCTGTGTTTCTCCCTTTCCCCCTGTGTTTCTCCCTTTCCCCCTGTGCTTCTCCTTTCCCCCCTGTGCTTCTCCTTTTCCCCTGTGCTTCTCCTTTTCCCCCTGTGCTTCTCCTTTTCCCCCTGTTCTACTCCTTTTCTCCCTGTGATCTGTAATGCAGGATGAAGTGAAGAATGAAATAGGAGTAATGAACCAATTAAATCATGTCAATCTGATCCAGCTCTACGACGCCTTTGAGTCCCGCAATAACCTAACCCTCATCATGGAGTAGTAAGTCTCCTGTTTTAATTAGAATATATAACACACTTTCCAAAGCCGTTTTAAGCTATTTTCCCTTCTCCTTCTGTGAGTCCCATTTGTTGTAAGGTAAAGGGTTAATATTCCATTGGGGACCTTTAGCTTCTAAGAAACAAATTAACACGGAATATAATTTAATTTTGTGATATTTCAGCATATTTCAGAAAAAGGGACAGACTCTATTTAAACCTTGCTCAAAACATAGCTACTACAAAAGGCAGTTTTCGGTATAATCTAATCTTATTTTAATTGCGAAATTGTATTAAATTATGACTATGGTGTGGCAAATGGATCTTATAACGTCAATGAAGTACTGCACTTCCTGTAATAGCAGAATATCTCTCTAACCGTCAAGGCTCCTTTTTTCTCATTCAAGTGGAAAGGGTCCATTTAAGTGGCTCACTGATGTGGAATAATTATGCTCAAAATGTACTCCATGTTCAATTTGATGACTACTCCAACACTACTTATCTGTAATAGAGCAAGACAAAATAGGGTGTTTCTATGGTTTTGTGACTTAACAACACAGTAAACTGCAATGAGATGAGAAAGTGATTTGTTCTAAATAATATTTTTCATTAGAATCT
This sequence comes from Synaphobranchus kaupii, assembly GCA_029718625.1. Lineage (NCBI taxonomy): Eukaryota > Metazoa > Chordata > Actinopteri > Anguilliformes > Synaphobranchidae > Synaphobranchus > Synaphobranchus kaupii. The sequence continues at coordinate 15,624,362 of CM056388.1, read as the reverse complement.
CTCTACTCCACTTTGATTTCTCCGGGGGTTGTTTTTCAGCGTGGACGGTGGCGAGTTGTTTGACCGAATCATTGATGAGAATTACATGCTTACCGAGCTGGATGCCATCGTCTTTATGCGACAGATCTGTGAAGGTGTCCAGTACCTGCACCAGCAGTACATTCTCCATTTAGACCTCAAGGTACAGGATTGTCTTCTCTCCCACTTCACTGACTGTCCTTTATGATATGTGGCATTGACTCTTATCAAACCTCTGCACTCTTCCTCAGTGTCTTCTTCTTCTTTTTTCTACAGCCAGAAAATATTCTTTGTGTGAACACCACAGGCAATCAGATAAAGATAATTGACTTTGGACTGGCGAGAAAGTAGGTTTTTGGTACAAACACCCTCTATCAAGACCCTGTGCAATCAAAATCATCGTCATTTAAAATCATCTTTATGTTGAGCATAAAGAACAAAATGAAACAATTATTGTGATATTATATAAATTTTAGTCAGCCTAGATTCTAAATTGACTTAATTCTAACCTGAAAGAAACAAAGTTATTTTACTGGCCACTGCAGGGATTTTAGTAATGCTACTCTGGAAACCTTGTCTCTTGTATTAGTAACCTGACAAATGGCATTTTAACCAAAGCAGCATGACCATATAGTGGGCTGTCAATCAGAAGTGGACGATATTCGCACAGAATGGACATGCTTTGTCAGGCCTCTGTTTACCCTGTTTAGAAATGACACACTGTGGTGCATGGAAGAGCCCTGTGGCCTTGGATCGAATCAGACCGTGCCGCTGCCCACTGTGGCCGATAGCTCCAGAGGGCGATGTGCAATCGACAACTGTGCCACCCAAAGCATGGGAGGGTTCAGTCGGTTAGGGGTCCACATCAATTGCTATCTATCGGCCCCCACTGGTCGATTGGGCACCCGTGGACTGCATGCTAAAGCCACTACACTATCTCGTATGGTGTACATTTTAGGATGTCCTCAGACCTCAGCATCAGGTTTTAGACATCAGACAAAACGTCGTCGTTCCTCAAGTCCAAGGTCTTACAATTGGACGCCAGGCGAAGTGGCACGGACAAAACGGCATTGGTCGAAGCGGCCACAGACACAACCGTCTCGGACTGATGCTGAGGTCTTAGGATGTGGTAAAATGTACGCCGTACTCCCGACTCGGCAGTGGGGTTTATGCTTGACCGCGGCTACGGTTGCAGACAATTGTTCATTTTCCAAATTGGGGCAGGAATTGGAAATGCTCAGCCCCACATTGGGTGCCAAATTTATTTTAAAAAATAAATGATTATTGTTTAGCTGTTTATTCATTTGGTAAAGTTAATCTTATGTGGCTTCATAAATGCTTAAAAATGATTGCACAGGGTCTTGCTGCACTTTACTTTGATTTGTTTGCTGTTTTCTCTCTTTTTCTCATGCTCTCTTCCTCTCTGTCTTTCTCTCTCTGTCTCTCTCTCTCTCTCTCTCTCACCCTCTGTCTATATGTGAGTGTGCTGTATATGTGCACATGCGTGTGTGTTTGTGTGCGCGCGCGCTGTTGCGTAACTGTTGTTGCGGTGTCCAGTTCCCTCTTTATTTCCATTATGCTCCGCGAGCGATCCAGGTGTGTGAAGGTTAAAGTTGAGATGCGGGTGCTGCTCCCGTCGGGGCCGGGGATAATTATAGCCTCTTGTTAGCCCGAGCTCCTTTATCATTGTGTCACAGTCCCATGCAGCTGGTGCAATTTTACGATAGCAGTTGGCCGTGGCGTTCTTTTGGAGCGCTCAATCTCCGCCGCATCGTTCGGCCGGCGGTCCTCCGCAACAGGAGATTACAACGTCGCATATTTTTTTGATGGCTTCAAAAGTCCCGTCAGTGACACATACCATTACATCTAAAGAAAATAAATTCATGAAACGTAATGGGACATAAATTAGAATTTTTTTAAACTCCTCTGTCACATAGTCACCTGCATGTATCTAATAATGAGTCCAATTACGTGAGTAGACAGGGTAAAGCAAAACACGAATGGTTTGTTTTTGTCTTTTCAGGTACAGGCCGAGAGAGAAGCTGAAGGTGAACTTTGGCACGCCAGAATTCCTTGCCCCTGAAGTTGTCAACTATGACTTTGTTTCATTCCCAACAGACATGTGGAGTGTAGGAGTAATCACATATATGCTGTGAGTATCGCTGTGTCAGAAATGGACAGTCTGGACTTAAGTAATGCAGAATAATGTATTTCAAAATATAATGTGTAACTGAAAGTGTAAAGATGGTTATATTGAAAACAGGCCAGGATGTTTTGCTATATAAATAGACACAGGGAAATAATATTTCAAAGTTTTATAAATGATTACCAATCCCATAAATGTAATGTTAAGCTATAAAATGCGTATTCATTTTCTTTTATAACACTTAAATTAAATAAACATGCCGAATGACATTCTCGGTTTTAAATAAACTGACATTTTTAATATAAATCCAATAGGGACCACATATTCTCTATTAGGAGTTAATACCCGTGAAGTTAAATACGTCCATGCACCTCCAACAGAAAATTCCAAAAGGCTCAGTAGGTACCCAATATTCATTTAAAATAAAAAAAAAGTCCAAATGGCAATAAACATAAGAGGAGAGGGGGCTTGGCAGGATAATAAAGCACAAATCACACAGTGGGTGTAATTACAGGGCAACGGTCCTCCCCAGCAAGCTCTCAGTGATCCACTGAGAGTATCTAATTTTCCCTCTGCTCTGGCATTCCTTCCTGCTCAGAAATAAACCCAATTTAGCTTAAGCTCTGCTGACTTCCTTTGAGGCAAACAAATCAAGTTGTATCCTTTCCCAACCTCACTGTTTCGGATAACTACTCTTCTTTCGTAAACGGGCAATCAAACTGAAGACGCTGTCCACGCACTCCAAAATTAAGACACGGAGGTTCAGCAAAAATTATATATTTATCAACTATTGTGCAGCGCTCTAATAAGGGAATGAGCAAATATAAGACAAAAGCAAACATTTCAGCATCAGGCCATCACCAGGGCCATTGCATAAATGGGGTCAACTCTTCTATTTTTTTTCCATTTTATTCCCCTTTTTCTTTAGTTTTTCTTACTTGAAAGTGCTTTGACTACCCCTTATGAATATCTTTGGGCTGTTGATTTTTTTATCATCATTTGACACACTTTTGAGTGTCCTGGCCCCCTGTCCCCATGAATTACTGTGTTGTGTTGGCTTTGTTCTGTCAGCCTTTCACTCATTCAAGTACTTGACAGCTGTTGCAGGGGTTTTATGACTCATCTAGAAGGGAACGCGTGATTGGCCTACTTCACACAGTCAGTCGGACTAGATGGTGCTAAGAGTTCACGGTGCTGTGACAATGATTTTGGATGATATATTTAATGTATTTCAATTTTACTGAATCAAATGCTATGCTTCCATATGACTTCAATCATATTAAGCCTAAAGCGGTGAGGATAATTTACCAATGTGACTTTGAGAACTGCTTCACACCAGTACTTCTATATACAGTACATTTCCCATGCTGTTAAGCTGTGGTGGTAGTCATTCACAGTCATAGTATCCATCTGATTACCATGAGTTGCCTAATCATGTTAGAATTCATCAATCCAAGGAGTGTCTGTTTGTTTACGCATGGTGTCCTCTTACAGTGTCCTGAGTTTAGTGCATCTCTTTGTTTACACATGGCAACCTCAGTGAATGCACAACATATGTTGTCAAATTAAAAGTTAAGGTCAAAGTGCCAGGCATGATGACTGAATAGCCCCCTCAGTCCCAATTAGCCATGTGATTTTGAGAGCAGCTGCTGATGAATGGAGTTAAATATCTTGCCTTTAAATATCTCCTTTCTGGACGTCAGTCTTAGTGGCCTCTCTCCTTTCCTTGGCGACAACGACGCAGAGACGTTGAACAACATTCTCCACCCCAACTGGGATTTTGACGCGGAGGCATTTGAGAGCGTCTCCGAGGAGGCCAAGGACTTCATCTCCAGGCTGCTGATCCCAGAGAAATGGTATTCCACCACTGCGTGTTATAAGAAACACTATGGAAAGTTAGCTTAGCTGTGCATTGACAGTTTACTTTTGTTTAGAATGCTAGTTGTTGGTTTTCTCAGCCTCATTTTATTTACAAACGGGCGTTCTGTGCCTTATTTATTATATCACACTGAATTCCCAAGACTAACGCTGACGTTCTCCACTTTTGTAAGTTCCTCTGGATAAGAGCCCCTACTCAGTGATTGTAATGTAATGTAATGTAATTAATCAAATTGAGGGTCATTCATTGTAATTCCACCATGTTCCGTTAATTTGGTCAGAAGGTGCTATTTTGCATGGTGACAGCCCGCCTCCACACAGTTGATTGGCTCAGCTTGTAGGATGCTGTTGCTGGGCAAGGGGGGTGGAATTTATGTAAAACTTGTAGGGCTCTTTTTTCACTGACATTCTCAGTGCAAAAAAACAACACGTGCCTATGAATTATTTGCAGAGAATGAGTTTTCTTTCTCAGATAAAACATGTGACTTTCAGCTGTTATAGAGAGCAATGATGTTTGTCCCAATGTCAGGTCATTGAAAGGACTGTTTCCCACTCCTTTTAGTAAGGAACTGCATGTGTCACGATGTGAACCTTTATTCATTAGCAGATGTCTTTGCCAGGGTTGCATGTATCACACCCAAGCTCAGGTCTCTAAATCTAATGTTTCACGACACAAAAGTGGTGAATTGAAACACTTTCTTTTATTAGTGGTGTTTCATTGAGGACTTGTTCCTCACTTGAGCGCATACCCCATGCTGTCTCGCACAGCTTCCTCCGACCCCTGTGCTTTTCCGTCCTCCCCACTGCAGCAGCCGATTGAGTGCCACAGGGTGCATGAAACACAGCTGGCTAAACAATCTGGAGGAAAAGGCCAAGATGCGGCAGGTTCGACTCAAGTCCCAGCTCCGCTTGCAGCGATACTTGGCCGCTCACCGTCAATGGAAGGTAACGAGCTGCTCAAACAAACCACGGTCAGATTTGCATGTCCAATAGTGCAATGTCAGCCAGTACTTTTTACCACAAACAGCTAATCCATGAACATTGAACAAAGCCCTGCATTCAACCCAACGATAAACAGAAAACAATTAAACCGATCGAGGATCAGGTGCTGGGGGTGAAATCTGTTTATCCATACAATGTATAATGGTAGTGTTGGGAATATGCTATATGTTCTCTTGATGTAGGATTAGAAAATATGGACAGCATACATTCATAGCATTTATACATCGTATGTATATGTTTTAAAATCCAGTATTTATTTTGCAGTTTGCTGTCATCTTGCATGACTCTAAATTGTCGGGATGTTAAACTTTGAACCTGGCCCTGAATGTACGTATCTCCACAGAAACACTTCCTTGTGGTCGCTGCAGCAAACAGGCTGAAGAGGTTTCGCCAGAGTCACTCCGTCAAGCCGCCGTAAACAAGCGACATCTTGTTCTATCAAGTCGCCTTCGTTTGTGCTGCAGAGGCATAGCTCTAATACTCAATTAAGATTTTTGGCTTGCATTTGGATTCAATCAACACTCATTCATTAATGTGATTTTTAGAAATGCAAGGGTTAATTTCTTTCTTTATAAACACAGTTTGAGCAGTTACGTTTGTTGATTGCTTTACTGTGTTTCTGAAGAAAACAAGTGTATGCTTTCATTTCATTTTGAAATTTAATTTCACGTTATTATGTTGATTGAATCAAGGCGAATGCCACACTATCTGTTTAACTAGTAAACTGTTCAGTTGTTCACATCACAGTCTTAGTCACCATTCTAGAAAACAGTACTTTTTCTGGGATAGGCTTGAAGCTGTTAGGTTGAACTCGCATGGTAACATATTTTCTGTCAGATTTTGTATTTATTTATTTTGATTTTGGATTTAGTTTGTTAGTACATACAATGGATGAATATATGGACAACATAAATTATTATGTAAAATTATATTCTCCAAGTCATAACACATCATAAACTTAATTTAACATTGTTTCATTTGTGGTCAACTCTCCAACAAAAATGTTTGCAAACTTGCTTATGAATGCTTTATAAAGCTGTTGTGGTAATGAAGGCATACTTCAGAATTACTTCATGGAACATACTTTATTTAAAGTGTGACCGATATCTTTGGCTATAGCAATTTAAACTACTCTGGCCCCTTGCTTAGATCACCAATTTCCAGAAATGTTCTCTTTCAGGAAAGTTGAGCTGTAGAAATTTTGAATCACACGTATCAATCTCAATGTTAGGATTTAGTACACCCAATTGTTCTGAGTGGGGAAAAATGTGAGTTTGGTTGTTGCGTTGACACTGCTCAACAAAGCTGAACATCCATTGTGTTTCCAAATTATATTCCTTGTCTCTTACCTTCTGTGAAGGCTGCTTTTAAGTATCTATACTTTGTGAACTCACTTGTAATGCTGGATTCCACTACTTGACTTTTCACCTCTTAAAAATGTTCAAGACGCTGTGCTTGTTTGCAAACAGGTTATAGTTCAATTATCATTTTTCTTGTCACTTATTATTTGCACACCCAAAGAATCACCATCAAGAAATAAATCTCTTAATCTTTAGCTGCTGAGCATCATTATGAAATCTTGAATGTATGGTTTCTGCAATTTAAATGTTTTCTTCACAATTCCCCTCTCCATCTGTGTAATGGTCTTCAGTTCCTTCTCTTTTCTTTAAGGTGTTTCTCACTGCTTTACAGAGAGCCTTTAGCTACCGGAGTGAATAAGAAGGAATGGGTGGAATGGAAGGATGCATTTTAGATCTTTGGACTTACAATAAACAAATCTAGCAGACTTACATTATAACAAACTAAAAGATAATCTGAAGATCAGTCACAGAGGCATGGTCTTTGAAACTGTTCCCTCCGTGTGAAGGGCATGACAACCCAGTCTGTTTTTGTTACATGAGCTATATGAATAAAGAAAATAATAGGGTTAGGGTTAGGGTTGCAAACAATATCTCCAAATCATCCGTGCTTTATAATCTTCAAATGCACATCCAAATTTTCCAATTTTGACCCTTATCTGCCTGTAACCATTGTTACTTACACAAACTATAAATTGACAAACCTAAACATCTCAATATAAAAATAATGTGTCGGAGAGATGCCTACACTCGCATGTTTGTCCAATAGGGCCTTCATACGTACATAGGGTGTAATGTCTATTCATCCAATGTCTATTCATAAGATATTGGTTGGAATTAATAAAAATTAAAATACTTGTTGACTGATTCAACAAAATATTTGACAATTCAGGTCCTTGGCCGTCTGTCAACCTATATGCAAAGTTTCATCCAAATCGAATCAGAACTGTAGGCACTAAGGCTGTTATGGACAGACAGACAGATGGTGGGAAATGATTGCAATACCCCCACTTGCAGCGTTACGTGTGCGCATGTGTAATTAGAGTGAGTGAGATTCACAACTGATGGTGTTTGACTATGCCTTCAAAAAAAAGCCCTTGTATTTCAAGTCCCTGCTGGAATTGCAAATTACTTCACAGCAAAGTAGCCCTGGCTTTCAGGGGTGAGACCGGGGTGGAGATCAGTGGTGGTGCCAAAGTGATCTGAATTACCTCCATTTGTGATGGACAACAGTTCTTCCACTCAGAAGAGTAGACCATTGAATGTTACATAAATGACAGTCCATTGTTTTAAAAAATAACAGTAAGTGCTTACTCAAGTATGACTATGAATGTAATTATCATCCAATCTGGAAGCTTGGAGCTGTTCAGAAAGCAGATTATTGCAGCACACTGATTCATGAGCTGGACCACAAAAATATCCACAAGCTGTAATCAGCAAACTTCATAAAGTTTGATATTTATTTCAAGAATTATGATGCCCACTAACTTACAGAACTAATGAGAAAAATATGTCCTTTTAGTTCAAATGCTGCTCATGTATTATAATGATCATAATGTCCATGTGAATAGGCAATGCAACTTTCCACATACAAATTTAACTTTTATTAAATCAAAACTTTAACATAAATGTGAAACCCTGGGATGAAACGTCAAAGCCATACTTGAATAGATCCATACTTGAGGAGATACAGGTAAAAAGCAATAATGTATAAAATACTTTTCTCAATCTGAGTGGTTGAATGATCTCCAAAATGATACAGGTTGATTGCAAAATGACTGTGGTGCTGAAATGTTTCTGCCTTACTGTGATATCCGCCGTTTCCCCCCAGTTCACCTTCCTTTCGTCTGTTTTTCCCCAGTCCTCCTGTTTCATGTCGTGTTTTTCCGTTTACCCTGTCAGTCTAGTTCCGTGTTGTGCAGGCTGGGTGTGGTTCCCCGTTTTGTTTTCCTCGTTATCTCCCCATTATTACTCAGCCTATCACTCGCCTCCTCCGCTTGCATTCTGCACTCACTCTATTTCCTCATCAGCTCTCTGTCATGGTTTTCAACCCTGTTTCCCCATGCGGTCGTTTTCCTCGGTGGCCACGCGAGGGCGCTGCCCTTTTGGTAGATGCTTGCTCCGCCCTGCTGAGTTGGGGGAGTTTCTGTTTAAGCTTTTACACCTGTGCGTAGTTACCTGACAGACTTATAAGCCTACCGTTTCCTTCGTTCGGGGCTTCGACATTAATTGTTAATTGTTATGTACTGTGGTGTTATTGTTGGCTGTGAGTTCTCGTACCATTTTGGCTACTCGCCTATTTTCAGCGTCTCTTTTTAGAGGCAGGGCTTATTTCTTACTGGCTTGGTAGTTGATTGTCTCGTAGAAGTTTGGGACCGTAAATCTCTGCTCTATTTTGCCTTTTTAGTGCTTTTTCTCCGTGTATGGAGTTTTGGGCGATTCTGTTCAGAACTGTAGTTCTGCTCGCCCTTCGGCACATTCCCATTGGGAGATCAGGCGTTTCGCTTCTACTTAGTTATTAGCTCGTAGAAGTATAGAGTAGCAGTTCTTTGTTCCTTTTTTCGCCTGTTATTTGGTTTTCTTACTGAGAGACCTGGCGTTTTGCTTCTACTCAATTCCGTGTTACTGTGAGCCAGTAAGTAGCTTCGGTACGTTTATTCCCTGTTGTCTCCTTCTCGTGGACTACGTTCCCCTTTGTTGTGACTCAGGGTTTTTATTTATATTGAGAAGCTGTCCTGCTATTTTGCGTTGGTCTTTATTGCAGCTGTCCTCCGTCCTTTTTACCTACGGGACGATTTTGTTTCGGAACTATTGTTCTGTTCGTTTTCCGGGTGTGTTTTCTCCTTGTGTGGAGTTTGGGCTAGGTTGTGGACATGTTTGTGTGACTGCGCGTAGCATGGTAATTTCAGCTCTCTGTTCCTTCGCTTCGTTACATTCTTTTACTGAGAGGCTAGGGCGGTTGTTCCAATTTAAGTTTGCGTGAGTCTTTTGGATAGTAAGTTATGGGACGACGGTGCTCCGTCGGCTCACCTGTAAAATGTTTCTCCCTCCTGGGAGATCGGGTGTTTACCGCTTTGCTTTCTGCATTTGACTGCTACTTATTAAACTAGCCATGGAACGTTAAATCTCGGTTCCATTTCGCCTCGTTACATATTTATTTACTGAGAGGCTAAGGCGGTTGTTCCAACTTAAGCTTGCGTTAGTCTATATGGATCGTAGTTATGGGACGACGGTGTTCCGTCGGCTCACCTGTAAAATGTTTCTCTCCTGGGAGATCGGGTGTTTACCGCTTTGCTTTCTGCATTTGACTGCGAGCCTATCAATCTCGCCATGGGAACGTTAATCTCTGTTCCTGTTCGCCTCGTTACATTTCCTCATAGAGAGGCAGGGCATTTATTTTCAGTTAATCTCGCGTTGGTCTAGCCGGTAAATGTCCGGTGCTGCCTGTCCTGCTCGTTCCTTTCGGTGCCTTTCTCCTTGCAGGGAGTTTTGACGATTTTGTTTGGAACTGCTGTTCTTTTCGTCTTATGGCGCATGTCTTCCTATAAGGAAGATTGGGCGATGTTGTGGACATGTTTGTGTTTGACCGCGAGTTTGAGAGTAGCCTGGGAACGTTGGATCTGTTCCTTTCGCCTCCGCTATTACTAGCTATATCGTTTTATTTTTGCAGTGTTGGTTGTGTTCTATGTTTGTCTTTACGCTACTCGCCCGTTATTATTTGTCTCGTTATCGAGACAGGGCGCGTATTATTTCTGGCTGTTAAGAATCCTGTCCTTGCGCTCTGCTTGGCGTGTGACAGTGAGCCGGTTAGTGGCGTCTGTAGTGGTGTTTGTTGTTCCTTGTCTTGTCTCCTCCCTTATCTGCGGGTATCCCGCCTTAGTGGCCTAAGGGCTTAATGATTCCCCTTGCTGCGTTTGGCTCCTCCCATCTCACACGTCACGCCCCATTACACTCTCGCATACATTCCTCACGCTTTTGCATTGCCCACATTACCTTTTCACCTGGTTGTCCTTCTATTTAAGCCCCTCTTTGTTTGTCCCGTTGCCAGTTTGTTTCATTTGTCCTTGCTCTCACTTGACATTCTCTGGCCTCTGTTTTGCATTTTGTGCATTTTGACCGGTTTGTTTGTCTTGTTCCCAGTTCCAGCCCGTCCAACCTGCTACCCGTTCCTGTTCTCTCCTGCCCCGTCATCTGCCTTGCCCACCTTAGTTTCTCCAACCCCGTATCCAGCCCGTCACCTAGCTTCCCTGTTTGTTCGTTTGTCTTCCCTTATTTAATAAATATTCACTCCTTGCGGAGTTTTCGCTTGAGTTGGCCTCCGAGTCCTGCTTACCAGTTTCTGCACCACAACACTTACAGTATCGTCCTATCCCATTCCATCCTATCTTTTATTTTAATATCTAATACTTATATATATATATATATATATATATATATATATATATATATATATATATAATTTGGATTCCAGTTGTTACGCAGTTCACAATGAGGATGTGGACGGTGCTCTACAGGTTACACCGCCGAGACAGCCCTGGTATAAAGCTAAGCACACTGCAATTGACCCGGAGTGTTTCTTATGCCTGTGAGCCACCTCCAAAGAAGTTGATTGCTGAGTTTAGCCTACTGCAAATGCACAGGCTCTTACTCACTTGTATAATTAAACCTCCCCAAGAGGAAATGATTAATTATCAGCTCATCTTGCATGCTAATAGCTTTGTATTCTTGCAGATCTGAGCAAAGCCTGCATGGTGGAAGCTTTGTGTTTGCATAAATTGTGGTTGCTGAAGGACATGCATGCATGGTTATGAGATCGGCTATAACCCTCCACAACTTATATGCTTACTGCCACCCCATGTACCACTCTGGTATTGCATTTACCACATTACTGCACAAGGATGGACCATTATGCCATCTGACAAGTTACAAGATGATGTGGCATACACCATACCTGTGCGGTACTCAGAGTTTGGCATTTTTCAAGGATTCCTTCTGTAATATAACCACAATGACCACAGGTTTCCATACCAGTATATAGAAGCCCTAAAACTGTACATCTTGCTATGGTATAGCTACTTTCATTTTCTATGTTCCCATGTTTAATGTTCCTCCCATTAGTTTCAAGTGCTCTTGATAGTTTGAGATTGAACCTTCTAGGTGCATTTTAATTATCCAGAGATTACAGAATCCATTTTGAAGCATGCAGTAAGGCTTATTTCATATTTTATTCCGTATTATTATCATGTAATTAATTAACACCACAGAGAAAGGACCCATAGCCTTTTCTCAATTCCAATTTAACTGTTTTCACCACTCTTTCTGCTGGATGGAACTGACATTCTGTGAGATATAGCTACTTACAAGACACTGGTACTATCCCCAGGTAAGAGCCCTTTAATTCCCATGATGCTGAGATCAGAGTGATGTTGATTATTTTATTGACATGATGTACTCCTCACAATACTCATCTATCCTGGAGACTACATTCCTGTTTCTAGGCATGTAAGGAATGAACTTTGATCCCTTGGATCGGCAGAGCCAGCAATATATTTTCGACAGTAAAAACTGAAATCCTTGGATATGGAACATCCCGATAGAGAGTAATGATATATTCTGGCATATGATGCCTCACTGTACAGACAAAGTGTTATGTTTTCTCAACACATACCAGATGACTCAGCAAATGAAATTGGTTTTGATTCAAGAACCGTAAAGATTTCTGATGCATTATCTGTACCAGAAATGGCATCATCCAGAACTATAAAGTGGGCAGCACACTGACACATTTTGCTAATGCTAGATCAGGGAAGTAACATCCTTGTGCTGACAGAGCTAGTGAGCCAGAATGATGAATGTTCCAGCGCTCTCTCTGTGTTCAATCCACAGAAAAGATTGTACATGGTTTTGTGGTTGATACAGGTGGTTACTGCATGTCATTATTTTGGTCTATTGAAATAACACATAAAAAGCAAACAGCACCAAGAGACGACATTTCATAAAAAACATAACAAAATGGAAGGTCTGCGGCAAGCATACACAGCTTTAAGCATTTATTTAAATCAATCTTGCATGTTTTTTATATCAGTACCTTCATGTGACTTCCACATTTTGATATCAAAATGGCAAAGATATTAAAGGCAAATAGCTATTTTCACATTATTTTGAAATTGGAATTACCTTTCTGAACTTATTGTATGATAGGAATGGTATTGTTATAATGTCGGTATTCACCAATGTTCCAAGTCATATCATGATGATTGCACATAATGTGCAATACTATGACCTTTATATGCTTTATTGTGTCTTCATATTTGCTACATGCTGGTGGAGAGAGGACATTGGATGCTGTTGAAACAGGATTCATCATCCAGCCATCTGTCGTACACTCATTAGGACAGCCAGTTAAAGCAAAACGTGGCACTTTTCTAGCAGAATAAAGGTTTAATATCAGTAGAGCAGGGGGGTCCAACTCAAGGGCATCATCCAGGACTGGATACGGACACTTGTGCAGTACAAGTGTGCCTTCTATGTGTTCATCACTGTGATGCACCAGAATATTCCACTATGTGTAATGAACTGGGTAATTAAATAGGCTAGCCAGATTGGAATTAATTTGATAAAATAGTTTCTGGGACCCAGTATAAAAAATTCAGTGTTATCTGTCTCTAACGGGAAATAACAATCTTGGACATACAATACTACATTCATAAATAATCAGTCAAGTCATTGCTTGAAAGCAATATTTTCTATAACTTAACAATACATTTGAACTTTCATTTACTTTGATCTATATTTATTTGTCAAACACACGGTTTAGAAATGTTTCTTAAAGAACTATTGAAGGAAGGGTAAAGAAAAAAATTGGGAATGCATATGGTGACGTAGTGGGCTATCCTAAGGCAGTAATGCCATTTTTGTTAAAGGGAAACCAAGCACTGAAACAAGCAAATGCTCATGCATATTTTCCCCAGAATGTTGTGTCCAATATGTAGCTACATTGATTTACTGCATTATGTTCTCACTCACACACACACACACACACACACACACACACACACACACACACACACACACACACACACACACACACACACACACACACACACAGTTTAGCCATTCTGCAAAAAACAGTCAGTTAATTTGAACCTGGTGGTCAACGAGATATAGGCGTGCGAAAACACACAATCAGAACTAAATAGGCTACATTTTTTATTTGGTCAGTTAATAATCGCATTAATTCTGGAGTAATGGGTAAGTTTGTGATATTTATTCAGTTCTGTCTTTGCATTGGCTGTCTCGACCGTCAATCGTATTTTTCTCTCGCCCACAGACGTTTTTTGTTTGGCCAATGAGGCGGCTATGTGGGAAAGTGGTCGCAGGATAAGCAACTGTCACATGACTAGGGCCGCTTGAAAGGGGTAGTTGGTGTTTCCTGAAACTGACTTGATAATCATGGTAAGCGTATCTTACAATATTTTATAAATGTATATTTTAACGTACGCCTGAATTCTGTTCGTTGCGTTAAATGCGTGTTGCATATGATTTCCGAAGGCGAAGTGAGTGATCAAAGTATGCAGCATCTCTGAAAGGGATGGGTGGTGCGATCAGGCCTCGCGAGCTAACGTTAGCTAACTAACCCATACGTTAGCAGAGATTCTCACTGGCCTGCTTTTCTGTCATTTCGTCAGCAACACTAATGCTTTGCATTTCGTAAATTCACGTCGAACAATATTTCCGTTTTATAACTACAAATAAATGACCGTCCAAAATAACGATGCAATTGGTTTAATAGACGTTGTAGCTAGCTGCGCAGTTGCATACTTAGTAGGTGTAGCTAGCTCTAGCTAAAAGGCTATGATCATGTCCATGTTTTGATTACGGTAGCAGTGCTACTAGCTAGCAAGTTAGACCAGAGTCATACGTATCATCTGCTTCAACGGTATTGGCAATAATTCATGTTCTAGTGGGATGGCTAACCTCCGCAGTCATTGGGCATGAAACACGATAATGTTGAATAACTAGCTAAGCTAATTCGCTAACTGTTCTAACTGGATAACGTAGCTAGCGCTATTAAGTGTTTATGCTATCTTAGTTTCATCCTTCGTGACAGCTAAGTTAACGTTAACTAGTTAGTCATGCGTGCAAACTACCTTCTAATCCTTAGCGAATGCCACAGGTTCACCTAGTCAAAATGTCCATCTAAACACTTCATTGAATATTGCTAGCTAAGTTAGCCAGATGCTGTCGAAAATGGGTGTGTTTTGATAGAGGGCTAGCAAGCTAACGTTAATCTTAGGCTGGTTAGTGGAGTGTCATTATCCATAGAGTTGACCTGTTAGTGTGGTTAATTAGATACGGGACGTTATCTGGTTAGTGAGAAATGTTGATAAGGTCCGATATTTCTCACTGCGACAATATAGGGCTTACACGAGATTGGCATACAGCAGAACACATACTTTAAGGTACAATGTAGCCTGAAATTGTAGCCTATTGAATCCAAAAATCAAAATATGCAAAAGTTCCTTGTTTTTTTGATGGTTTACATCTTGAAGAGCAATGCTGTCCAACAGGATACGACGTCAAATTAACCACATTGACAAATTGGATGAGGAGAACTTGTAGTAGTATTTTGCAATTAAATTTCTCTTGATTTCTTTCATTTTCTCCAACTATGTTTGAGAATCTCTACTGGAGAGTAACTATGACATTGGCATCACCCTTTATAGCACTCCTGAAAGTTTGCATAAGGAAATATCTTACAGAAGAACATTGTTTTGCAAAAATTATCATTTAAGAGGCTAAACTATTGTTGAGATGTTTTGAATGTCCGGCAATGTCAATGATTTAATTTGATTCACTTTAGACGATGTGTCAACAATAAAGTATTCCTTATTACACTCAAAGTTCTCCACACAGTCATATGAATGTAGTCTGATAAAAATTCCAATATTCTGAAGTGCTCGACCTTAAGGCATTGGCTGTTACAGCTGCAGGTAAACTATTTAATATTTTTCCGGCCATATCAAGATCCCTAAGCCAAATGATTTGAACATGCTTGCTGCTTAGCTTTTTTGTCGCAGCTTGACAGAGGGTCAAGAGTGCAAGTTTGAGTTCACGTCAGGCCTCCGGGGGAGGGTTCTGCTGGCAGATCACCAAGTTAGTTTCGCAAGGCCGTCCTACCATAGTCTTTCAAGGGAACGCATATCCTGTGCCTGTGTTTCAGTTTTGGGGCTTCAAGGAGGGACCTCTGGCTATGATCTAAAAGGGCTGACTAGGTCTTTACTCCTTTTAGTTTTTCACATCACAAACACTGCTGGCAAGGGCCGTACTGTGTGGTGTCATTCATCTGATTTTGGTGCAGAGACAGCTGTGTGTTTTCATGGCAGTCTTAGATGATAACAACTGACTTGCCTTTTAAGTTTCTACTGCATTCGTAGTATAACCCTAACTTGTTTGGTTTTGCCCACTCTGCATGGTTTTCATCTTGGGTGGACACACCTTTTCTTATGGGAAAAGTGCCCACAATAGTTAAATCACTTACAATACTTACAATAACTGTTTTTTTGTGTGTGTGGCAGGGTGCTTGCGCTTGTCTGGAAAGTCTGGAAAAGTATGGAATTATGAATGACTGATTTCCAGACCTGGATATGTATGGAAATTTGGGTGAAAGTATTGAAAAAGTATGGAAGTTTTGCTCGTAGTAATACGTAGCCGACACAAAAAGCTCACAATAAAGCACTAAAATATGATGAAAAGAAACGCGTGTCCCCCTTATTATCAAAAACCCGAAAATTGTCCACGTGCACTCTTGTGTTCGTTTGAGATGACTGTCTGCCTGGATGTCAGCTCTTTCAATCCGGGAAACAAAAAGCCGAGTTTCAAATGTAAGAAACTGGTTGCAATTTATTCATTGCATTTAGTCCAGGGCTATGATTACAAATAAAACTAAGTATCCTAATGATTTGCATTTTTTATTTTTATTTTTTAAATGCACAATTTATTCTGTTTTAACTACTGGGGAGAAACCATAGAAAGAAACGCAGAACATGTTCCTGGGTCGCTCGGCACCTGGTCTGGATCCAGACCCCTGAATCGCTATTTGCAATTGTTTTTCCGTGGACTGGAATTATCATACTCAATTTCAATTTCTCGGTTGGAAATCCAATTCAGCCCATAAGTGCCTTTGCGGGCGGGATTAACGTTGGTGACATTATCAAGCTGTGCCAGCCAGTCCAATAACTAAAATGACGATATATAGACGCTGCTCTCGAGGCCGTTTTAAATCGATGTACAACGCTAACCACTCTTAAATTAGAACAACATTGTGCATTGAAGGGATTTCTCCAAAGGGGAGATGTTTTGGCGCAGATCATTGTGGAATAGACAGCATTTGTGCAACTTATTTTCTTTGGGGTAAGTTAAATATAATTATTGACTTTGTTATCACGCACTCTTTCCATAAACGACGCGTTTTGTCATGATAAATTGCGTACCGACGTATTTGCGTATTTGTTATTCTATTAACGTTACATTAGCCGTAGCTACTGCTCAGAGCCGCAAGAGGAGCAAGTGGAGCTGAATGAAGTAGGCTACAGAAGAAGCTGGATTTCAAATTAAATGAGGTTAAAAACTAGTTGACCATTACCAATACAAGCCATTATACCAATACAAGACAGTCTGTGCTTTACTGTTTGTTCACTGTTAGCACTGGGCTTGCTTTACTCTTTGCATTTGTAACAGGATAACACCATACATCTCAGGTTATATAAGCATCCCAAGAACTTTACTTTATAGGAATATCATTACACCTTTAAGTAAAATGCTAATTGATGGCATCCAAATTTGCCATGTTCACTAGGTAGGATTCATATAAAATTCTGTCAACATTGTTGCCAATATCTGATGCGTACCAAACTTTTCCCAGGTACAGATGTAAACATGGGGAATCCATATAAATGTTTGAAATCCATCCAGGGTCCACCCAAACCCTACTGCAGGCCCACCCCATAACCAATATGTAGTACCAGTTCTCTATGCTCCAGAGGTTTTAGGAAGACACATTTTGGAGCATAGCTTCGTCAATCTTTCTAATACATTCCCTGAAAATATGTGGATGTTTATTTTCCCCTGTCCTGAGTAATGAGTCATTGAAGTATGTCATTTTCTGTTCCATTATCTATTAGGGTAGTACCTGTTTCTTACCAATAGATGCTGCTGTTTTGACTGTCCAATAGAATATAATTGGTACTGAGGAAAGGAGAACATACTAGAATGTATCAATAAACAGGTTAATTGGCTTCAGATAAGATTCATTACTACTCAGGGAAAGAGATTAGCTCAGGCTTTTCGTAACACAATTAGTTTTGATTAATTGTTTGTTTAATTAATTATTTAATTAAACTAATTTAAGCATTTACCATTATAAACCAGATAATAAAAACACCTTTATAGAAAACAATAGTGTTCAGGACCTTTGAAGAATGGTTTGCTTGTTTACCCGGTATGGGCCAACTAATGCAGACCTTTTTGAAATGGAGAAGCCACACCCTCAATCCATTCTAAACCAATACAAATCTTCAACCCATGGGGATGAAAAGCCTGAGCCAATTAGGGCTGGGATGCTTACCGAAATACCGCTGTATTGCAGTCACGTCATGCTCACTGAAGAGCTGAGTTGGTCACCGCATTACCGCATGTTTTGCTTTGCTTTGTCAATTTTTGCTTTTGAAAGTTGTGATCTTAAATAATTAATTGGCATAGTCTACAAGGCTACCCCCATTGTCTTGATGGCACCACATCTTTTTAAACAATTAGGCAATTGCGCCGAACGCTATAGTCTACAAATTTGCAAAGTTAACGTCCTGAGTGGGAGAGGGGATGTACTGTCTGGGACAGTTCATTATTTATAGGGGGATTAGTTTTGAGTGTGTTGGCATTTTTTAATAGGCTTGAGTAGAATCCAAAAAATTTGGACGAGGCTGTGTGTCGGTATGCGGGGTAAAAAAAAGAATGTTACGAGAGTATAACACCATGAATCTTGCCGCGCACCTCAGAACCACTCATCAGCTGTTTGGGAGAAGTTGGCCTGGAGTATGACAGAAGTGACCCAAAAGCCTGGAGCACGGGTTGAAATGCTGGCTTCTCTACTGTACGGAATGGCTCTGTCTCCTCAACCAAATACCTGGTTACAGAAGTTGGCTGGTGTGTGCCTCCTTGTGTATTCAGGAAATTGTTTAAGTTAGAATCTTCCTGAATACACAAGGTGGCACATGCCAGCCAAATAGGTAACTTGACTCATCCGATTTTGTTTACCTGCAGTTGACAGTCGATGTCCTTGTTCAACTGTATCTTTTTAAAGAATGTTTTATAAAAATAATATTTAAATGGAATTATTCATTAATTAATTAACTCGTGCTTTTTTTTTTCATTAGAATGGATAATTCGTCTAAATGCAAAAGGTCAAAATCCCAACAAAAACACCAACTTATCTTAGAAAACAGCAAAAAAAAAAATGGAGGTCTTAAAAAAAAAATCTATCAGTCTGGAAGAAGTCTGGGGAAAAGTGTGGAATTTTGGTTTGTGAAAAGGGCAAGCACCCTGTGTGGCCTTCTCGCTAAACACTGTATTGTCCAGATTAACCTGTGCATTGTTGCAATGAAATTAGTTAAACCAGTGACAAATTCACACAGCCACACAACTACATATGCTTCCTCCCATAGTGTACAGTTCATAAATGTTATTTAAGCAGTTATTTGAGCGTTGAGGTGTGCTGTTTTTGATTGGGAACTTACAGAATATGTGTAACAGTGTCTGAAATGTAGACAACAGTCGATCCAAGCTGGCTGAGCCAATAGAAAGAGGAGCTTGTATTGAGGTAGTAGAAGGAAGATGCATATGTTGGCATTGTGGAGCAGAAGAGCAACAACTTTGAAACAGTTGACGGGTTGTCAATGGGAAAACTCAGATTGTGAAAGACAAATAATTACTTTACATTCCATCTTGGCATTTAGCAGATGGTCTTTGCTAGAGCGACTTGCACACATTTTTACGTACAGTCATATCAGTCATATCACCTGGATACGGACTGAAGCAATTCAGATGATCAAGGGAACAACAGCAGCGCTCCAGCTCGGGTTTGAACCCAAACTAGGGATGTCCAGTTCAGGTTTTTCCCTCCCGATCTGATCTGAGTACAGTAAAATGAAGTATCTGCCGAAACAGAGTCTAATACCAGTATTCTTTTGTTATTTGTCATTTTTTAATTCCACAAGTTGACTAAAGCCCACATTCAATCTCAGAGAAGGGCTGGTCACCCAACAGGAAAATGTTTTTATTTAAATTTGTATTTTTTAAATTTTTTTTTTTTGGCCTGTCACTTCTCGTTTTCCATCTATTTTGCTGCTCTGCTGCGGTCTTGTTTTGGGTGAACTGTGAAAAGTTGGCATGCTCCGCTTTGAGTGGTGTTTCTTCAAATGCTTTATGACATTTTTTGTATTACAAGAAGCTCTGCTAATGCCGCCCCTTGAAACATTGGCATTGCAAAGTTGCAATAGGGCCGTAGGGTTGCGTTTGGATTCCACTTTGTAAAGATTCCACACTGCAGACATCATAGCAGATAGCAACTTATTCAATAAACAACTAGCCTCATTTGTGGTGTTGAAAGACAGCGCATTGAGATGTACAGTCAACATCCGTAAACGACGTACAGACAGAGTCAGAAAGTACGGAGGTGAACCTCTGCTACAGGCGAGAATCAATATGCGTATCAGGCTAAGTAGAGTCAGACAGGACCGGATTCAGATCGGGTATGTCGTAGCTGATGCGATACTTAAACTATGGTGGTATCGGGAGCCGATACCGATCCATCGTTTGATTCGGGAGCCGATACCGATCCATCGTTTGAATCGGGAGCCGATACCGATCCATCGTTTGAATCGGGAGCCGATACCGATCCATCGTTTGAATCGGGAGCCGATACCAATCCATCGTTTGAATCGGGAGGTCCCTAACCCAGACCTTGCAGTTACAAGTCCAGTTCCCGTCCCTAATCAATATACTACGCTGCCATGTAATGGTTTCTAATTATTTCTAACAATCGAGAAATATACGTGCATGTTTTGGCGGCTTTCATGTAATTGTTAAGAGAAAGAGCCCGTAGGCTAATTCTCTCGCGTGACGTTGGGACCGCGAGTTCATAAAAGGCCGCCTTCGATCTGGGGTCGTCTCACAGTGAAACGGAGTCTGCGCAAGCCGTCTCCGTTTAGTGTAGCACACCGCTGATTTTTTTCCTCTGTGTTACAGCCCACCACGCAACAGTCTCCCCAGGACGAACAGGAAAAGCTCCTGGACGAGGCAGTGCAGGCTGTCAAGGTCCAGTCCTTTCAAATGAAACGCTGCCTGGTACGAACGCCTCCGCAACCTCTCTCCTGTAAAAAAAAAGTGCCTGTCCTTCAATGAGACGTTGGCCCTCAATCTTTTCTCGTCTATTTATTTGTTTCGTAACAGTGAGTCATTGTGCTGTCCCTGACCTCTCCCTGTAGGACAAGAGCAAGCTGATGGACGCTCTGAAACATGCCTCCAATATGCTCGGGGAGCTAAGGACGTCCATGCTGTCTCCAAAGAGTTACTACGAGCTCTGTATCCTTTTAGTGTAGGCTACATCGGTGCAGTCTGTCGTTGTACTGAGCCGGCATCTCGACATGCAAAACCTCCCTCTTTTTGTTGCCCTCATTAAATGAACAACGAGGCTACATCGCTCATCGTGTTTGCTGAAAAAGGTTGGCGCATTTGCATTCAAAGTGAGATTCAGTGTTGCTTGTATCCTGCTACAAAGCGGTGCCAGAATATCCATCAAAATGTGCCTTCACCGTCAAAATAATTAGTCAAGATTAGTTATAATAATAACGGTGCCATCGTTGAGGTGCACGCCTCGAGGCCTGCAAGTGAACACAGCACTGAAATGCATGCTGGACAAAAACACAGAGTGAGGAATTTATTAGGTTAGGGTGAGAGCATTTGAGCTGGTTCATCAGATCCATCCGCAGATGTGAAGAAATTGGTGGGTGGCTTGATGGGAACAGTCTGTGAATCTGTGCCCTAATTATTTTAAGTGCTCCGTAACTTCATAGGGAAGGAGAATTGGCTTTTGGCTGGCACCGTGTTGCTTAGGAATCGTTGCTTAGTCACAAAGTCGTGCCGCAAAATCCCAATCTTCAGTTTCGGAACTGTCAGCACGACCGATTGAACAGTCACCCCACCGTATCGTGTGTCAGGTTCACTTGCGTTACACTTGCTTGCAAGTTTTCCAAACGCACGCGCTTTACGCATGATCGTCAGTAGTTGCTTCAGTTGTGCTAATGTTAATTATTGCTATGGCGATGGTCAATATTAAATATGAGCCCTTGACTCTGCGTGTAGACATGGCTATCTCCGATGAGCTGCACTACCTAGAGGTCTACCTGACTGATGAGTTTGCGAAAGGCAGGAAGGTGGCAGATCTCTACGAGCTCGTTCAGTACGCAGGGAACATCATCCCCAGACTGTGAGTATTCAGTGTGTCGGCTGTGGAGGCTGGCCTCGTCAGTCACATGTTAATGATAGGTTTGAAAGCAAGAGCCACGTCCAGGTTGGAATGGCAGCACAGTATGACGATGTGAATGTCTCTGTTACACCATCAGCAATTATAATGAAATTGTGTGTCATTTACCAGAGATAAATGGTGTGATTAAATTAAGCAGAGCGATAATCCTGTATTTAGATGGAGTTATTGAAAAAATCAGTGTCATCTGTGTTTTTAAAAGGCATTAAAAAGCCTAAATTTAGCAAAAAAACATGACATGCGGATTTGAATATGTTCAGATGCTTGGTATTATGTTGTGCACTCAGATGTCTTTTTTTCTGCCTCTCCTTCACCGCCATCCCCAGGTACTTGCTGATTACTGTGGGCGTGGTGTACGTGAGGTCTTTCCCCCAGTCCAGGAAGGACATCCTCAAGGACTTGGTGGAAATGTGCCGAGGGGTCCAGCATCCGCTGCGAGGGCTGTTCCTGAGGAACTACCTGCTGCAGTGTACCCGAAACATCCTGCCCGATGACGGCGAGCAGCCAGAGTAAGCCGTGCTCTTAGGGCTCAAGGGAACGGAGCCATAGCGGCCCTCGCCCCCCACTGGTGGGACGGCCTTCCCCAATCAGTCGGGAAGGCACATTCACTGGCTCTGTTCCATGAACATCTAAAAAAAAAAAACACTTTTTCTGACTACACTTCTGTTTCTGTTTAAAACAAAATGAAAAGAAAATTCTCTCTATTTTGGAGGCCTTGAGGCATGCGCCTTGATAGTGGCACTTATGTTTCTAACTTTACCCGTCTCTATAGTGGTGGTTGCTCACCATTTGAAGTGCACTTTGAGTCGATTTGGGTAAACGTGTCCGCCAAATGACTAAATTGTATCACATCGTGCCCTGATAGTTGTTTTTTTGTTTCCTCACAAATGGGAATTAAAGCGACCCAGAAATAACCTTTGATGAATTTTCCATGATGAATTCTGAACGACATTTGATTTTGGCAGTCCGCCGCGTAGACCCGCGATGCATTTTAGTCGACTTTTGAAACGGGGCTAAGCGGCGTCCGCCCCTGTCTGTCACCCCCCCCCTCAGAGAGGAGACGACGGGCGACATCAATGACTCCATCGACTTTGTGCTGCTGAACTTCGCCGAGATGAACAAGCTGTGGGTGCGGATGCAGCACCAGGGCCACAGTCGAGACCGGGAGAAGAGGGAGAAGGAGCGGCAGGAGCTCCGCATCCTGGTGGGGACCAACCTGGTGCGGCTGAGCCAGCTCGAGGGCGTCAACGTGGAGAAGTACAAACAGGTGGGCGGGTAATGGGAGATGAGCGGACGTGAAGTACGCTAAATAATAATGCAATTGACTCCTAGCAACGGAGTGGTTGGGAGGCCGTGATGATCCTCATTGGAGAGGCGTTGAGTTTTTCCAAATGCCAAAATATTTTAGCCTCCTTTGAAGTCTCCTGTAAATGTTGTTATATTACCCCCTCCCTGGTCATTAAGCGAGGAAACGGAAAGCTGAATGTGATCCAGTGGGTGAAATGTGATCCAGTGGGTGAAAGTGATCCAGTGGGTGAAATGTGATCCAGTGGGCAAAAGTGATCCAGTGGGTGAAATGTGATCCAGTGGATGAAAGTGATCCAGTGGGCAAAAGTGATCCAGTGGGTGAAATGTGATCCAGTGGATGAAAGTGATCCAGTGTGCCAGTAAGTGCTTGATTTCTCATTTTAGATTGTGCTGTCTGGAGTCCTGGAGCAAGTGGTGAACTGTCGAGATTCCCTGGCACAGGAGTACCTTATGGAGTGTATTATACAGGTAGGCAGGGGTGTGCTACTGCCATGTGAAGTGCGTCTGTGTGTACCTTTTATGAAGGAAATTACATTACCTGCTTCATTATTTGGAATTTTATTTTTTAAAAAGAAGTGTACACCCTTTTGCAAATTACAAACATATGATGACAGCTATACACTTAGGCCCCGTTCACAGTACAGCTAAATACGGTTGTTGCTCCTGATTTTAGTGCTTAATACGGTCAAGTTCACACTTGGTACGGTTATGAACGAGAGCGACAACTAGTAGTAACGAGCCCCGTTTGAAACCTGCAGCGGCTACCGAAGTTGACTCTTGTTCCTATGAAATGAGCTTGGTTGTGCGAGTGTGGACGGTAACGGGAGTTGACAACTGGTAGCAGATGCGCAGTGATTAACTACGCAACGCTCCCTGACTTCCATAGAGTGTTAGAAGGGTTAGTTCGCACATAGGTCAGCACAAAGTAAAGGATTCAACAATAGTTTGACTTCAAAAATGATGGGATAAACACTCAAAATAACCCCGATAGACTGTCGTCGTATTTTATTTGCTACCGGTTACCATAGAGTTGCGCTAGCTAGCTAGCATTAGCAACGTGTGTATGTCCACATGAAGGACAGCATGGAATCAGCTGAAAATGGTCTCCATCAATCAACAACATCATGGGTAAGTCGTAAATGAGGCATTATGTCCAAAATTCCGAACTAACCCTTTAAGAGCGACGTTGAGTACTGTTAAAAGAAGCATTAGTCGACGTTGCTTCATTCGCCAGATCAGGAAAATGGGTCTTCTCTGCCTTCTCTCGGCAGAGATTAACAAAAACTGAATGGCCGCATCCATGTTTGTTGACACTGGAGATCACGTTTACACCTGTGCAATAATTGAAATGCGAGATTTACGTTTGGAGGAAATATTGCCCAATTACAAACGTACTGACAGCGTAAGTTCATACTTGTAAATATGCGTGTGTGTGTACGGACACAGAACATGAGCGACTCCAGCTTTTCGAGCGGTGTGAACGGGGCCTTAGATAACAAAAAAACAAATCGCCAATGAATTGACATACTTGCGTACTTTATAAACTTGCTCAATAATGGATCTCTTATGCCGCCCAACTAGGACCCAGACTAAAAGGGAAATCGGCCTGGTTTTTGAAAAGATTCGTTGTCGAATGTCTTGGCAGTATTGACCATCGACTTTATTTAAAATGGCTGTCAATGCTGCATCATAAATAACTTGTTTTCACAGTAGCCGTTCAGCCGTCAGTCCTTGAACTGCGTGGGGCTAACTTGCTCTGTTAATTATCTTGCTAATTTGGCGCTATGCCTAATATTACTCTCACACCGCCTTGATTTTAAAAAGGGCCTGCTAAAAGCTGGTATGTTTTAATAAGCCGCTTTCATCCCACTGCTGGCTTTATCCCAGCATGTGGGCACGTCCTGTCCTCCTGCCGCTCACTGATTGTCCTTTCAGCTATAATGACTGCAGCTGACCGTCATTATGCACATTAGGGTGTGCATGTATTTTTGTGTGTGCGTGCGTGTGTGCGTGCGTGTGTGTGTGTCCGTGCGTGTAGATTTGAGTACGAACAACGAGGGTGTTCTCGACTACAGAATGCTGCGAAAGTGGCCTGGGCAGTAGCGCAGGTTGATATTGTGAGCAGAAAGCCGGTTCAAGGTTTCTGAGCGCTGTCTTCTCTGACGCAGGTTTTCCCTGACGAGTTCCACCTCCAGACGCTGAACCCTTTCCTGCGCTCCTGCGCTGAGCTACATCAGCACGTGAACGTCAAAAATATCATCATCGCTCTCATTGACAGGCACTGTACCCCCATTCCTTGTCCTCTGTCACGGTTTTTACATTTCGTAGGTTTGTTCGGCGGGCCGATGTAGTAACCGCATATCGATTTTTCCCCTACAGACTAGCTTTATTCGCTCATAGAGAAGATGGTCCTGGCATCCCAGCAGATATTAAATTATTTGACATATTCTCACAACAAGTAGCTACAGTTATACAGGTAGGAGGACATTCTTTATTTTTAAATTTAAATTTTTTTCAACATGTGACAAAAGACTTAATGCACTTTCACTAATTGAAAAGGCTTGAAGTTGGAATAAGTTGAATTCTGTAAGAATTTACAAAAGTAAAAACAAACTAATTGCAATATGTGGCTGGAAAACACTTATTAGTCTGTCACTTTTAAAGAGAGCTCTGAACAAATAAATTCTCTGACGGGGCTTCACAAGAGGGAATTCTATAAAATAATGCACATTTAATTACGGATATTATAACATGTAATTATGGCAAGTTTAGACAAGTCATTTTATAGTGGTGTATGAATTCTGTTTATTGTATCAACATTTATTATAAAAAGTGCTATTTTCAGCTAGGAGTTAAATTATTTATTATTCAAATGTATGAATGTGGAAATTTGCTTGCAGTTTGCGTTTGTGCTGTAATTACAAAGGAGTGTAATATCGTTAAATGGCAAATATGGCTAGGCAAATATCAGCTGATGGCGGCACCAGAATTTCCATATTGTTCATCCCTAATAATAATATGGAGAATCATGCAGATATGTGTGCGCATATGTTCACCGCTTCATTAGATGTTCAGAACCAGAAATGTGCACTGTTCTGCTAAGCTGACTATGGCGTGGAGTTTCTGCTAATGCAGTCCTTCGTTGGTTGTCTCTAGTCACGACAGGATATGCCTTCGGAGGATGTGGTCTCTCTGCAAGTGTCCCTCATTAACTTGGCCATGAAGTGTTACCCTGACCGGGTGGACTATGTGGACAAAGTGCTGGAGAGCACTGTCGAGATCTTCAACAAGCTAAACCTGGAACAGTGAGTTTCCTGTCCTTCAAAGTTTCCTCCTCCAAGGCTTCTGCTCAACATTCTCTCTGTCCTGGTTCCTATTATTGCTTCTCATTCTATTGTTCTTATTGCTGCTGCTCAACATTGTTTTGATCAAGGCGTTTGTACACAAGGAGCACGCACTGCCGCATCATCGAAATATCATGTCGAGAGCTTTTGGTCGGTTTGTGTATTTCCCGAAATGTTACTTTATAATTGTAAATATTTTACAAAAATGTGAATTTTACTCATTCGAAGACGGCGCTTTCCTCCGAAGGTTTTCTGGAATAAAATTTCCGAACTTTTAATTTAGCTTTCTCTTCTCTTTTCAAAGTATCGCAACCAGCAGCGCCGTGTCAAAAGAGCTAACGAGACTACTGAAGATCCCCGTGGACACCTACAATAACGTCCTGACAGTGCTTCAGCTCAAACACTTCCACCCGCTCTTTGAGTACTTCGACTACGAATCCCGCAAGAGCATGAGCTGCTACGTGCTGAGCAACACCTTGGACTACAACACAGAGATCATAGCGCAAGAACAGGTGAACTTTCTCACTCTCTTTATCTGGATAAACCTTTTCTCCAGCACGCAGTATGCAGAATTTGCATCATCCAGTATAAATATAATAAGCTGACCCATGCATGGAATTCCCAGATGTACACAATACTTCATGGTTCGCAAGACACTGTGGAGAAACAACTTGCTTGTGTATGGTACATAGACAGCATGTTCAGCAACAGTAACTCACTGTTCTGGAAATTTGTATGGCAGTTGAAAATATGAATTATAATTGATCATAACTAGTAGTTATTGTAACAAGGGAGCACTGCGGAACGACAGATATGCTAATAACTGATCGGTTAAAGTCTCCCAGCATGAGTGATTGAATCCTGTTGATGCAAACTGTTGAATTCAGTGTCCCTGCTGGCCATGATACAAAACGAAATATGTACGGATGCTCTGGAAACTGACGCACGTACCGAGCTGTTTTATGAACAGAGAAAAGGTGTGCGTGGGTGCGTGCGCGATCTCTGAGCCATCCCTGGGTTGAGTACAGGGATGAAAGGTGAGACATGAGTCACTGTTCAGCATTTCAGAACAATCGGCAGATATTGTTCGGCCGTTCTCCAGCAGGTTCTGTTGATTGATACATTAAGGAACCAGGGAGAAATTCAACACAAAATAATTCAGAGATCCATGTAGCCTTACTCTCAGAGAGCTTTGTTACATAAATGGTGTTAAAACAATGAAACAAATATATATAAAGCAAATCACTGATGTAGATTAATACATTTATGTGTATTAGTACATGGTTAAAAAGGCATCATATGTACTGAGGTCAGATTTATGAAAGCCATCCATTCTGTTTACAGCTGGTACTTTTCAGGAGACATGGATTTGAGTCTTATTTGCCCCAGTAAATATCACAATATTTGTAGAACAATGGCCAGTTCTTTCATATGAGGTAATTGAATTCACTGAGCCCAGTAACACTAGATTGAACTACAATGTTCTCTCATTTTCCCTCTAGGTGGATGCCATCCTTAACTTGGTGTCAACACTGATCCAGGATCAGCCCGACCAGCCTGCTGAGGACCCTGACCCTGAGGACTTTGCAGAGGAGCAGAGCCTGGTGGGCCGGTTCATCCACCTGCTCCACTCAGAGGACCCAGACCAGCAGTACTTAGTAAGCGCCTCCGCCTACGTCTACCCCGCCTACACAAGATCGTTGACCTGAGATTTGCAGCTCTTTGCATATTGATAAAAATATTGTTCTTATTGCTGCTGCTCAACATTGTTTTGATCAAGGTGTTTGTACACAAGGAGCACGCACTGCTGCATCGAACATTCTTTTTGGGAAACGCTCGTTTTGGGGAACGTTCTTTTGTGAAAAATGTGTAGCTTTGTGTGTAGTCGCGTTCACGAAAAGGACATTTGGTCAAAATGTTTGAGTCTTTCACGGTATCATTGATCTTTTGATCCTCATAGATTAATTGCATCTTTGTTAGATTTTAAACACAGCCAGGAAGCATTTTGGAGCAGGAGGGAACCAAAGGATCCGCTACACGCTGCCGCCGTTGATTTTTGCTGCATATCAGCTGGCTTTCCGCTACAAAGAGAATTCCAAGACGGTATGCAACACTCACCCTTTTATTTCCTGTCTTTTTTAAGTTAATACTTCCGCTCTGGAATATTACAGTTGAGACCTTTATATGAATGTATATATTCATATTTTTTGGTTCTCAAATCTGTTTTGTTAAGCTTTCATCATGTGGAATCATTAATAATGATGAAAACAATGCTACTTAAGCGTTCAAGGTAATTTAACTAGGTTTAGACGGGGAGTAGACGCCAAATGGATTTTATTGTCAGTACATGAATGCTGAACCAGTTCTCATCTCACGCAAGTCAGATACTGCAGCGGCTATGGTTCATTATGCTAACTGGCTGCTGTGGAATAATGTCATGATTGCTTCAATTTTTTCATTGAGTTTGCAGCATGTTACTTCCAGCGAGCGACTCTGTTGCCAACTAGTTTTTCATAAATAATAAAGCCTAATTGAGGAAGTGTCTTCTCTATATATAGATGTGTATTGAAATCTCAACTGTGTTCAGGATGACAAGTGGGAGAAGAAGTGCCAGAAGATCTTCTCCTTCGCTCACCAGACCATCAGCGCTCTCATCAAAGCCGAGCTGGCAGAGCTCCCGCTGCGACTCTTCCTCCAGGGGGCCCTGGCGGCCGGCGAAATCGGCTTCGAGAACCACGAGACGGTGGCTTACGAGTTCATGTCTCAGGTACCGTCTCTCACCGCGGTGGGGTTCGCGCAGCGCGCTCGGGCCGGTCGCTGGAGGGTAATGACGCCGGACTGACGTGCGCTCACCACCCCCCCCCCCCCCACCCCCGCAGGCTTTCTCCCTGTACGAAGACGAGATCAGCGACTCCAAGGCCCAGCTGGCGGCCATCACGCTGATCATCGGCACCTTCGAGAGGACCAGGTGCTTCAGCGAGGAGAACCACGAGCCGCTCCGGACGCAGTGCGCGCTGGCCGCCTCCAAGCTGCTGAAGAAGCCCGACCAGTGCCGCGCCGTCAGCATCTGCGCCCACCTCTTCTGGTCCGGCCACAACACCGACAAGAACGGAGAGGAGGTGGGTGGGTGGGAGGAAGGGGCTCCGTCACCTTGGGCAGGAGTAACCTAACGGGGACACAGCGGTCGAACAGACACAATAAGGAGGCCTAACGTGTGCACAGAATGCCTCTGTCACTGTTTGTGTCCCAGCGTGCATCGCTCCCCTGTTCTCTAAATGCCGTCTGTGTGCTCGTTCTAAATCAGATACGTGACGGAAAGAGAGTCATGGAGTGCCTGAAGAAAGCTCTGAAAATCGCCAACCAGTGCATGGATCCGTCGCTGCAGGTCCAGCTCTTCATCGAGATCCTCAACAGATACATCTATTTCTACGAAAAGGAGAACGAAGCGGTACGAGCTCTGTCTCTCTCTCTCTCTCTCTCTCTCTCTCGTGCGCTTTCTCTCTCTCTCGCGGGTCCTGAGCAGGCCAGCGGCGTACAAACCGGTCGTCCGTCTGGGGAACGCGGCTCACCGGAAATGCCTCTTGCTATCGAAGGATGATTGCAGTACCGCAGGGTTTTGCGTGCGCACAGAAATGACACTCGTACCACATAGATTAGGGGTTTGCGTGCGCACAGCAATGACACTCGTACCATGCAGATTAGGGGTTTGCGTGCGCACAGCAATGACACTCGCACCACATAGATTAGGGGTTTGCGTGCGCACAGAAATGACACTCGCACCACATAGATTAGGGGTTTGCGTGCGCACAGCAATGACACTCGTACCATGTAGATTAGGGGTTTGCGTGCGCACAGCAATGACACTCGCACAATGCAGATTAGGGGTTTGCGTGCGCACAGCAATGACACTCGCACCACATAGATTAGGGGTTTGCGTGCGCACAGAAATGACACTCGCACCACATAGATTAGGGGTTTGCGTGCGCACAGCAATGACACTCGTACCATGTAGATTAGGGGTTTGCGTGCGCACAGCAATGACACTCGCACAATGCAGATTAACAGAGAAGTGGGGGCGGAGGGGATGACACTCACACAATGCAGATTCACAGAGAAGTGGGGGCGGAGGGGATGACGCGTCTTCCTGTTGACGTGTCGTCTGGTCAGAGGACATCTGCTCTATTGGCCTCATTAGCAGAGCTTATGTGTCTCTGCAGCATGGATATGTCCCCTCCCTCAGGTCTGAAGTAGCACAGAACCGGTGGGTGTTAATGAGGTGTTTGAGTTTCTGAAAGCACGGGCATGCGGTTGACGGGGCTGAAAGCACGGGCATGCGGTTGACGGGGGGGGAATCGCATCTGGATAATTACCCACTCGGAAACACACAAGGCCGCCTTTTTTTTAACCGTGCAAAAATAATTCCCTCTCTCCAACCGTGTTATACTCATTATTGCTTATCAGCGAGGAGCATTTTAAATGGAGCTGACCATTGTTCTGATCTGTTGCCCTTTGATTGCTAGCTAGCTACAATTTGTAAGAATTTTTCATTCCAACAAAAATCTCCAGTAGAACAAATATAATGGATGTGGGAATAATCATAACAATTACAATGGCAGTAATAATGAGTTGCTCTATACAGCCCTGTCCATGGTTCTCAGTGTACTTATTAGGGAGGGGGAAGGGGGTGCCTAATGTGACCAGTAACACCCAGCTGAATCTTAAAGGACCACTGCCACAGAAAATCTTTACAAAATGGAATGTATGCATTCTAAGGGAGTTTTGTATGGTAAATCCAAATCTGTCAATGATTTTCAGTTACGGAAAGTTCCTAACAAGTTATCAAAAATCATCTTGGATGGGAACGCCCCTAAAAATTCTGGACAAAAGCCTGACTCGACTACGTCATCCACGTCATCCATGAACGAACGTCTTGCTGCGTCCGATCTATCGCCATATCTGTACACGCAAATATTCTACTCGACACAAAATTGTTATACACAACATGTTAGAATCTATTATATAATTCATATTCCATGTCTGCCAAGGTTTGGAAAAGAAACGTGATGTAATTAAAAACCTTTTTTTTTTTCTTCCTAAGGCATAACTGCAAAAGTGGGGGGGAAAAAAGAGAAAGAAGGCAGGAAAAAAAAACACATACAACCACTGTTTATGTGGTATTTTCCTTAATTTTTGGACATTTGCATTTCATCCCATACAGCACCAAAGAAAAAAAACGAATTCCTAATATTGGCGGTGATCTAGATAATAAACACAGATAATAAACATATGGAGAGTTGAGTCCCCAACTATACGCGGCCAAATTGACCTCGTTTAGACCCATGTCTGCATCATCAGAAAGTGATGTTAAATGGTGGAAAAGGGTGATTAAACGACACCTTCGAGCGAGTTGTCTGTAGTGTACCGTATCAGCCTAACAGCCCTAAGCCACAACTGGGGCCTACGTAGTTAAAACAATAGGACTTACCCTCATTTTGTTCCGCTTTTCAGCAGCTGTTCTCCCAGTTTTCTTCTTAGCCATCTCATCACCAGCACCAGTCTGAACTTAACTGTTTATCAGCACTGGAATGGCATCAGGCTTTAGGCGCTTCAATTTTTAAATTCCAAACTGGGAATACAGGCCGTCTTCGAAGGCGCAGTCTTCGAATTGTGCACTGCACACTACACTTGAATTGCTCGGGCCTTCCCACCTACCCCTGGTCAGCTTCACTTTTGTCGTCCATTATTTGCGAAGATTCACATCTTTTGGAAACAAATGGAGGCTTACTCCATCCTTTGTTGTATTGCTACAACGAACCTTTCAGCATTGTAGCTACAAACTTTTAAAACCTCCAAAAACCTCCAGCTAACAATAGGAAACCACACGTGTAAAAGCTATAGACAGTAGTGAAAGGCCGCAGCCAGCCCGATCTAATCGTTCTGTATGTGATGTCAGAAGGTCATGTGATCTCCTGCTTGACAACCTCGATTTTTTTTAGGGGGCGGGGCGTAGTTAGGTGCAAAAGTCATTTCAAATATGCAAACATTTGCTATAATTTCCAATCAGCAATTTTTTTCAAAAATACATCGATGATTTCATGGTGAGGGGACTCACATTTATCCCAATACAAAGCAAAAATCCGTATTGTGGTCCTTTAAGGTTCATCACACATGAGTATGGTAGTGAAGTGATTTATCTAGCAAACTAAAGGTAGAGATGTTGGATGATGGTACAAAGCCAGAGAGGATTTCTCCCAGACCCCAGGGTACCGCCCACACTTTGCATCCGTCGTCATCGGAAGTTTAATATTCACAATCATGGCCCAGGTTTGAACCTCGTTTGAAAGGCAATGGCTCCTCCGCTGCATTATTCTCTGCCGCTGAGCTATTGCTTTTTCCCCCACTTGTTTTTGTGTGAAGATTGCCCCCCACGAGCCCCCCAGCTCCACTTCCGCTTCCATAAAACCGGGTTGATTTCAATACTAAAAAAAAAAATGATGCTCAGTAATAGAAATAAAGAGCTACCTATCCGCTGTATCTACAGTGACCAATTAAATATTTACCATTTAATTTAAAATGTGACAATTTTTCTTCTGCCAGAGTACTAACTAATCCCAGACCCAGCCCAGACCCAGCCCCTTAACCAGCTGACATATTTTCTGGTTGTCGACTTATGCGCTTTGCTCGGTTTTGCCGCAGGTGACGGTCCAAGTGCTCAACCAGCTGATCCAGAAGATCCGAGAAGACCTCCCGAACTTGGAGGCGAGCGAGGAGACGGAGCAGATCAACAAACACTTCCACAACACGCTGGAGCACCTGCGCCTGCGCCGGGAGTCGCCCGAGTCCGACGGGCCCAACTACGAGGGTCTCGTCCTGTAGCCGTTCCACCACCACCCCCCCCCCTCGCCTGCCCCGCGCCTCCACCCTTTTTCCTCCATCTTTTGTTCCTTCTCATTTTTTTTTTTTTTTAACCACAGCCTTTGCCGTCGTAGCGTTAGAGTTCACTTCCTCATAGAGCGTGCCTTTTCAAGGTGCCCAGACTACAAACGTGTACACTGTCCTTTGCATAGCACTTTTGTTTTGCACGATCATTCCAGATGCGTTACGTGGCGTACGCGCGCGGGCCTGTGGTCTCCCGTCTGGCTGTATATTGGCGGCACCCTTTTAGTCCGGTAACTATTTTTTCCTTTTATGTCCTGCATTCTCGCTTCTGTACAGCTCACACACTGCTGTGTTGTCGATGTCCGAGGCGACGCCGGCGGAAACGCGTCCGTCGTCCGACGACTGCGGAATACTACCTTCGTTACGGGGACGGCGACGTCCCTCGTCTGTGTTTGTGCTCGTCCTGGTTTCAGTTTAAAATTTGAGGAAACATTTTTTTTTTTTTTTTGTCTAACGATGTTTAAGAACGCACTGATGCATGCATCTGTGTATGTGTGTGCCTGTATGTATAGATATGTAACTGGACCTGCTGTTAACGGGAGCCGTATGTGGTCCCTTGTAATTATCTTGGTATTGGTAACTAGACTAAACGACAGTTCTACCATCTCACAGATATCCACCTCAATCAAAAGAGGAACTGATTTTCTTTTTTTTTTGTGGGTGGGGGTGGGGCTGTTCCACTACATATTTTATGCATAACCTAACTGTAAACCAGTAAAAACAATTAAAGATCATCCGTATCACATCATTTGCACAAATAAACAATTGATTGCTATTAATCATAGATTAATTCCTTTATGTTGCCAAGTAGGTTAAATGTCAAAATGAAGTGTTAATATTGAATGACAATATAACTGTAATCATTGTATGTTGAATTCTTTATTATTGCAGATTTTCTGTCATCATAAATGTTGACTGTCTTCTCTACTCGGGGCATTTAATAATTCTACTGCACTGTCATCGGTGTGTTCCGTACGGTCCATGCAATTATGATGGACTAGAAGTATTCCTTTACAGTTTGGAAATTTTACATTACACATGTTAACCGATAACAGGAATCTCTTGTAAATCATCAGAACTCTTTAAATTGGCCATGTGCTTTATTTTCAAACTAATGAAATTTAAATATATATATATATATTTTCTCCATGATGTTTATTTAACTTCCAAAATGTGTTCTTTTCTGTCATGGCCATAGCTATATATTGCATGTGGATGAATCATTGTTAAAATAGGCATTTGTCACAATATTTGAGAGAACCATTTGGTCTCCTTAAGCTCTTTAACCATAGCTGAATGTGCCACATTTAGACAAGGATGTATGTACATACAGTACACCGCCGTAGGTAGGGAGGGATGAAATGGACTAACTTGTATCAATATCTTGACCTTTAGATTAATAATGGTTTATATTACAAGTTGTGATTCAGTTCTTTAAATTGTGGCAATGGTCCATTAAAGAAAGTCAGGTCTCAAATATGACATTAAACGTGAGTTTTTGAAAGAACGGTCTTTATTTCGTTACGTGATGTTAGGAGCAGG
Organism: Synaphobranchus kaupii; assembly: GCA_029718625.1. Taxonomy (NCBI): domain Eukaryota; kingdom Metazoa; phylum Chordata; class Actinopteri; order Anguilliformes; family Synaphobranchidae; genus Synaphobranchus; species Synaphobranchus kaupii. The sequence continues at coordinate 15,589,229 of CM056388.1, read as the reverse complement.
TATTAGGAGCACCTATGTTTTTCTTTGTTTTGGCACGCTAGGTATGTCTAATGATGTAGCAGGCGCAGTCCTTTCCCCGGGGTTTCAAGGATAACTTGTGACCTTGGAGAGAGAGAGAGATTTCAAATCTTGAGCTGGACAGTGGATCAAGGAAAAGGGCAAGGATTTCTTCTGGTCTCTATTTTCTTTGTTTAATCGCTGTTCCGATATTTTTTGTGACGGTGACATTTGGTGAAGCCGCTTGCCAGTGCCACCGAGTTGACGAGTCCCGATTCAGTCCACCGCAGATACCAGTCGTTTTTGGCCCCACTGCCCTTTTATTTTGTAGCTATATATTATATTTTGTTTCGGGTATTGCGGTGTTCACTCACGGGTGCTTGTCAAACAAACGACGACCTCGCAGCTGGGCCTGAAGACCGGGATCGTCGCGGCGGGAAGGGCTGCGTCGCGAGCCGTCAGAATGGGCGAGACGCCTGCCTACCCCCTCAGGCTTTTGGGTTTGGGTTTGGTACTGCCTCGCCGCAACTAGTTTTTTTTATTTGCTTTAATTGGCTTCACATACGCTAGTACGGCAATGCCAGGTTACGCTCATTTCTACCCTTGAATGCCCGTGTTGGGTATAGGTCCGGAGGTTTGAGTCCTAACGATCAGCATGTGCGGAAATAGTGCGACCAATAAAAGACGGGTAGGCGGTAGTCGGTCAGTTAAATTTCGGGTGAAGTTTTAAAGAGCATTTTAAAAGCTTGTCCTGAGAGTGTCATGATGTGCTCCATATCCTGAATCATATTGTGCATAAAATAAAGTATATTGGCTATAAACAGTATTGCACCGGATCTGACCGTTGTCATGTAAAGGCATCTCTGGCTACTGCCAAATAATTTGCGACCTTCAAAGTAATGGGGGAGAAGGAAATCTTTTAATTCCTGTATAAATGGTATATCTACCCTGCCAAAAAAACTTTTCTTGGCAAACAAACATACTTTCATTTAACAAGAAGCCCTGCTAACTGACATCGATATCTGAATAATAAGCAAAGGAAAGTATAGTCTGCTTAATATTTATACAGAATTTATATTCATATTAGACAACATACTGTACGTAAGTTGAGAATCGTTTGCACTGAGTAAAGTCATGTCCGTGTCAACGGCGCTCATCCGCCGAATTTTCTTCAATCTTTTCAGGGGGGGGCGACTTCAGTTGTCCACGATTGGCGCCGTCTCATCGCCGTGAGCGAACCCTGCTGTTCATTCGTGCGCCCGTGGTCCACCTGTTGGGCTGCACGTTGAAGGGTCTTCCTCTGACTCATGGCTGAGGGAGCCCTGCCTGCAGACTGCACACTGCAGTGTCATAAGCAGCATTTGGGACTGCGTGTTTCAGAGATCATTACATGCGCGAATAGAATCCAGAATAGATAGCAGCGGTTGCGTGAGTGCGGTAAATTCTGTTTGATTCCCTCCGTCTCTGCCATTTACCCATTAATCGTTCAGCTATGCGCTTCGACTAGGTGCTGCTTACAAAATATTTGCATATTATGAGTAGCAAGCACTTAAGTAATTGAGCGCTTGCTTGAGGACTTCAGCATTCAAGTACCATTCCTCATAATTCTTCCTTTTAATTTCAATTCTGCATTAGTTAACACCCCTTCTGTTTTTGGACTGTACGTAGTTTTTAAAACGCATTTTATTACAATTTGCAATTTAATGATTTGGCGAACGCCGTTCGCTAAAGGGACTTGCGACAGGGCAGTTAACGGGGCAAGCGATTGCTATTTTCTCTTTGTCCTCAGTTTGGACTGCCCAGTCGTAATTGTAACCTGGGTGATATTTAGGAAAGCTCAGATGAGCACACGTTCTACTCCTTGGTCACTTATCAGTGACCTATCAACAAGAGGAGCTTTTGTATGAAGGTATGGGGGCAGTCCCATTGGCTGAAAACTGCCCTCCCAGGAGACACTGCAGCCAGTTATTTTCCACCCCAAGATCTTATGCTTAAAATAATACTGTTTTGTAGACTGATGGAATTGTGTTATTCAGGATGAGATTTTCTCAAGTTGTAAGTGCATTTTAAAGAGTCACAAAGCACTGGTTCCAATTCATTTTGGGTCCTATCTTAGTGTGGATCAAACGCATCACGTCACATTAGAGGCAGATGACTTCAGAGAGGAAATCTGAGTTTATTTGTCCCTGAAAAAGTTTTTCATATTTAACAATGACAATGTACCGACTGACTGCACACCACTTTCAAGAGACCTTTGGATACACGGCCATTGAAAAAATAACACATTCTTAATACATTGTTATCCTTTGTGCTGAAGACATATGCTGGCTTATTTTTCCCCTTACAAAATAAATAAAATACTCACTGGATAGATACACAAAACCAATCAGAATAAAAGTGACAGGTGGACACAATTAGGCTAGTTCTTAACAATAACGTCCAAATTCCAATTAAAAATGTTCCCACGCTCAGCTAAATGCATTCTCCCACAGAATGTTCTCACAAATGGTAACGCTCCAATTTGCCTTTTCAGTGTTCTCACTACTCCACATTGCTCCGGCTCGTGTTTTCCAGTACAAATCTTGTTTATTTGCACTCAATTTCATGGATACATTCCTTCTAGTAATGAACAGATGAGTGACAAAGATGTCAAATCCTCATCCGCATTCGGTCAACGGCTAAATCGGCGAATAGCCACGGTCACACTGTAAATGCCCCTTGCGATGTCCTTCAGCACTTGTGCTCCATGTGTTGGGGCTGCACCTTGGTCGTGGAGGGACACAGCAGTTTGACGAAGGCCCTCTTAAAGCCGCTGTGACAGAGAGGGTAGAGCACTGGGTTAATGGAGGAGTTGATCCACAGAAGCCAGAAGGAGATCTCGTACAAGTAGTGCTGGACGCACTGACCGTGGCATGCTGCCCTGATGATCATTAGTAAGGTGTAGGGTGCCCAGCACAGACCGAACACGCATACGATCACCGCCAGGGACTTAGCCACCTTCTTGTCCCTGGAGAGGCGGAAGCAGGTGACCATGCTGGCGTCCGCCGCGGTCGACCTGCCGCGCCCCTGCTCCGCGGTCCTGTAGCGCCCGTCCGCCTGCCGCTGGACCAGGTCCTGCAGCTCGACGGGCGGCAGGCCGAGCGACGCGCCGTCCCTGGTCTTCCTCCTGCCAGGTCCTGCCGGCACCTTCGCGCAGGGGAGACCGGAGCTTCTGGCCTCCCCGACTCTCGACCCAGGCGCCGCCGGTCTGACGAAGAAGACCTTCTGCTTCTCCCCTCTAGCCATGCCTTGCAGTTCCACCCCGCTGTCTCCGTGTCCTTCGCCACCGGGTTTGCCTTCCCTCATCAGGTTGCGCTTCCTAATATTGATGTAGATGCTGATGTTGAAGTAGGCGACACTGATAAAGGGGGTGAAAAACTCCACTGTGGAGGCCGTCATCAGGAAGTACCAGTTGTAGTAGAACTCTGCGTAGCATGCTCCGTCTGGGACTACGCTCCCGCCAACAATGTGCTCCCAGCTAATGATGGCAGGCCCATATAGTAGAAACGCAGCCAGCCACACAGATGCCATCTTCAGCAACGCTTCTCGAGTAACACCTTTCTGACACCTGTCACTCATCTAATAAAAACAGAAAGAACAGCCATTTTATTTAAATAATCTGTATGGAATTTCCGTGAGCTTTTTTGTTCCTTAATGCATTTTATTATTACTAATGGCAATAGGATGCTAACGTAAAATAGTTTTTTGCACATTCGTTCGTTCGTTCACTTGTTTTCTCTTACTGCGCTCGTAACTGACTGGAACCGGTCAAAGCTGATGAGTACAATGTTGAACACAGACGCTGTGCAGAGCAGGTAATCGACCACGAGCCACAGCTTGCAAAGACCTCTTCCAAGTCTCCATTCTCCCGTTAGTACATAAGGGATATATACGGGGATGCAAAAGCCTCCTAAAGAAGAAAACAATAATAATAAAATGCCTTTTGCAAAGTTAAAGAATTTGCTGCGCAAGTTGGAGCCATTTACAAAATAATAAAAGGTAAAATATCTTAGAAAGTACAGTAAAATGAACGGTAGGTTACTTACCAACTAGAAAGTCAGCTACAGCTAAATTTAAAAAGAAGATGTTGCCTTGAGTGCGCAAACTTTTCTCCACAGCAAACGCCAAAATAACAAGTGCATTGCCAAGCACGGTGGCAAAGACTAGGAGTGTCATGAGCGCAGTCAAAAAAACGGAAGTTAACAAAGAGAAATTACCGTATTGAGCGCGTTGGTTTTCCATATCGAACGCCGAAATGTTCCCAGCACTAAGTATGGATTGGTTCATTCTAAGGCAGCCTGTCCATTACCTGTTTAGCGAAGAAAAAAAACGCATGTGCAAATGCGGTGACTCAACAATGCGCCAGTGAAATCTTATATGGCTTTGAATGTTCCCAAAATATCATTGTCTCAATCAAAACAAATATCCCTTGGTTGTACTCGCTACGTTAAAGTGTGATTTACGGAAGTCTAGTAGAATTCTGGATTATCCCCAGGACATAATCGCATGAGAGATGCAAGTTAGGCTATATCGGCACAGCACAGCGAAGAACGCATGGTTGAGACTATGAGGCTCAGATTGAGTGCGCAATTTTCATGCAGCTTGCTTTGCTTTAAATACTGAGCCAAGATGAGCATGGCGAATATATTTGTATGTGTTTCAAACAATATTTTTGACGTTTTAGTATAAGTTTCCTGCTGTTGCCTAGGAACTGTGAAAAAAAATAGAGTACACTTTAGTAGTACACATTAGTTTGGCTACGGATATTTTTTTGCCGTAAATATGAACAGATGCAGTGCAGAACTGTAATTTATTCCCATGGGGGTAAATTGCGCTATTTCTTAATGTACGCATTGAAAAAACATCTTACCATGAAATATTATAAGCACCAATTCAAATCACACAAATAATAAAGTTGCAGAATATTTTTGTGTTCCATATGGATAATTCTCAAAATAGGTATGCTGCTTCTCAGTCTAGCCTCACTATTACTATTGTGTGTGTATAGACTTAGTGTATGTAGGGCAGAGGTGGGCAAGGAGGGCCGTATCAAAAAAATAAATAAAAAAGGAGGGCTGTATCTGTTCCTAAATTGCATGCCAACTTCTGGTCTTAATTATTTAATTAGCCCTAACATTTGCGCCATCTGAGATTTTAGCTACATTTCTCGATAAGCACATAAATGACAACCAAAGACTGTTCATGTGTCCCTACATTAAATGTTTTACTGTGGTCTAATATACAAGTGAACGAGTGTTGTATACAGCCAAGTAGCTCATTTAGCCAGTGTAATTGGTGGAAACAAAACCTGCATGCACACCGGGGCTGCATTCGAATCCAATTTAACACGCCCGGGGCTGCGTTCGGATCCGAAATTTATCCTTTCTTCTTGAACTGTGGGCGGTCACATTTGAACTCTATGGTGTTGCACTTCCGAAATGTTGCGAGGGCGGTTCGGTTCCGTTTTTGTTTGTTTCTCGTCAATCCTCCCTTGCAGAATAGAGTATTCTGGGGAAATTGTAACAGGGGGCATTTGCAACACCATAAAATTGCACCAATCTGTAACAAGCTAGAGCTGAGATTCTATCCAGCAAGCTAGCTAGTTTCATGTGTTCAGGGTTGGGGGCAATTGTAACAAAACGTTGTGTTACAATTGACCCCTGTTACAATTGCCCCAGAATACTCTACCTTTTAAGTTTGCTTGCTGCACGTAGCAAATTGCGTCACAAGATAGCTCCCTCGAGGGAAGACAGCAAGGGAAGGGAGTGTGTTAAATTGGATTCGAATGCAGCCCGGGCCAGGACCGGAATTGCCCACCCAATATAGAGCTTCGCCTCGCCCAGTTGCAGCCTCCACTGCTGTGCAACACCGTCAGCACCCTGGACAGCGACCACAACTCGACCGACGTCAGCAAACAGCGTTCGTTCGTTCAATTATTCGCCACCAGGCGTCTCCAATAAATCACGCCGGCTGCGGGCAATCAGGGAAGACGCTGCAGCCCTATATTGCGGACACGCTAGCAGCCGGTAAGTTCGCCCAAACTCGAGCGCTGGATAAACGCTGACCGGGAGAGTTTCATCTTCTCCTCTTTTCTCATCCGTTTCCCTTTCTCTTCCCCTTTGTTTCTTCGGTGTTTGAATGTAATGAACACGTCTTTGTGTCGCACCTCTGACGTCACTTCACATGGTCGTTTTCTTGGACTGGATGTGAAAGAGCTTCCCTGAGCTCCCTGTGATGCATCCTGAGTACACTGAAATTAATGAAAAGCATTCACTCTATAGAATATGACATCAATATTAATTGTAATAGTAATCATGAAGTCTGGAAGCGAGCAGCTGTATTATTCAAGAACAAAAAAGCAGTTAAACAGTATCCTTCTCCAATGTGTTATGCAATCAGCAGGATTTCAGATTTTACTGTGCTGTTAATCACAACAGGAAGGGGCAGGGGAGTGATTTCAATAACCACATAAAACATATACAAGGGGAATTTACATTCTAGCAGGTTGTATGTCGTATCGATTCATTAGTATTACATATTAATTTATAGTTATGGTATATAAAATGATCATATTTTGATCAATGTATGTACAGATCAATGTAGACATGACATAAAGTTATGTTCATTTGTACATCTCATTAAAATGAGATGGAAAAAGTAAGTTATAACCATAGACAAATGACAAGTCATCTGAGTAATTTGACTGTTTGAGCAATAGGCCATTAGGCTATCTGTTAAGTATGTTTTTTTTTCTTGTGACAAAGTGGCTAATTTTTCTGCACTTAAAAAAAAGATTTGCTTTCATCAAATGTGCTGATTGTCCTCCAGTGTTTTCACATGCCTTTCATTTGGATTTGCATTCATGGTGCAAATTTGAGTCGTCGCTTTGTTTAATTATATATGTCAATCATTCTCTAGACTTCTGAGGGTTTCTCTGGCTTCTGGTGGCTCAGTGCCATGGAGAGGACAGTCAGCGCCAGAGGGGTTGTATGTCAAACACTGTCAAGCATGGGTCGTTCACACAAGGGACAGAAAAAGAGGCCCGTTTGATCTGATGCCATTTTCTTCATTAGGCGTCGAGTGGTTCTAGTGCCCTGTCACCACTCCTGCCTCCGCTTTCAGTGGCTCACATCTACCCAATCTGACGAAAGTAGGAGGGCTATGCCCTCAGTATCTAGCTACTTTTTACAATTTTTACTTTTGCTATGGCATTGACCAAATAAGTGGCCGGTATAAAGTAGTTTAACATCACCCATGATTTCATCAGCAATACATTTGTCAGAGATTTCATATTACGATTATGAATTGTCAAGACCATCTACTGTTCTGCCACGGATATAATTATTTCTCTAAATGCTAGCTGTAGTTCAGACATTTCTCGTTTGTGATACAGTCCCGGCCAAAAGTCTTAAATGATCTCTCTTCATTTATTGTGTGATGGAAAAAAAAACTCTCTGAGACCAGCCAATGATATTTTAAACTGAATGATTTTGAACTGTCCTGACACTGATAGTCCACTATAATAATGTTGATTCTGTAATAGAAGCATTGGATTAGGCAGCTAGATAAAGCCCCAAATGTTGTTTATGGAGAGATATTTTCTTAATTTTCTATGCATCATGTATGATGTCCTTTGTTGTCACAATATGAGGGGTACTCTAAAAGCAAGTTCAGTTTGTACTATGCGTTGGAGTACTTTTGTCATTTGTGTGCAAGTCTGAAGTGGAGGAATGTAGAGTGCACTGTGGGAACTACAGGATGGAGCAGGTGCTGTGGCATGGCAGCTGGAGTTGCCCACAGAATGGGCGTTCTTCACAGCTGGCACTAATCAACCCAGGAAAAATGTAGGCATTCTCTGTTCCCCTCTGCTTTTCACAACTGAAATTCTTGTAGCTTCAACAGCTTCCTCATTCACCTCCTGATTTCCTCCAGTCATCAGGGCTTCACCCACTTCAGCCTTGGGCTAAATGGTTCCCTGGCGATCCAACTGCCCTCTGTACATGCCTTAATCACTTAATCTTTTACAATCTTGAGACTATATGTCTCAGCATCCATGGAAGAAATATGCCTATTCTTGGCATGTCACACTGTTATCTGATAGGACATTTAGCTGATAGACACTGGAGCAACAAAACCTAGACACAAACAGTAATGGGAAAGAAACAGTTATGCTTGAGTTTTGGGATGAATAAATGCATAATTTATCGGGCCAAGCTGACTGGGCTGTGAAGCCGGCTGGTCAGTTATGTAACCAGAGTGACATTTATATAATTTTATTTGTTATCCAGAATTCCACCACAAATACCATTACAATTTGCTGCTGCTCCCGGGTGGGGGGAGGGGCTCGGAGAGAATCGCTGTGCACAGAACGGCTCTGGGCGAGTTGGAATCACGGTCAGGAGTTCGAGGAGTCGGGGTTGCATTACATTACAGGCATTTAGCAGACGCTCTTATCCAGAGCGACTTACACAACTTTTTTTGAGCATTTCTTTTACATATATATACAGCTGGATATATACTGAAGCGATTCAGGTTAAGTACCTTGCTCAAGGGTACAACGGCAGTGTCCTACCTGGGAATCAAACCTGCAACCTTTCAGTTACAAGGCCAGTTCCTTAACCATTATACTACACCTCCGCCCCAATTCAATTGGATACCAAATTGGGAGAAAATGGGAAAAAAATCAGAAAATAAAATAAAAATACCATTACAGGTTACTAATATCAAAAATATAACTAAATGGTCACAAATGTCCAGACATATATTGCTTACTTTTCTTGATCTTCAGCTGGTATAAATTATAATATATTTTACCACTTATTATTATTTTTTTTAATTCAGTAATAATACAGGCTAGCCTCTTGTTAGATAAATAAATGACAGATTAAAGAGAGTGTGCAATAGTGATCTGTATAACGACTTCAAAGACAGGGCCGCTTTCAACTTATTGGTTGCTATGACTACCCAGTGATGTGCAGACAAACTTAAATACGTTGTCTGGTTGTGTTAATTGCATTTTGCATCTTGTTAGATTCCCATCAGCTGCTATGGATATCGAAACAAATTACAAAATTAAAAAGCAATGCTTGGTCACAATCATTTTCAGAGTAGGACACAACAAGGTGCTCCCATCTATTCATTGAAACTCTAATCACAGGGCATTCCGGTACAAACTACCTCATAACATACATTGAAATGTTTATTCTGCACAGCATTTTGTGTTTGACTTGTGACCCTTATAACATATAATCTACAGCAAGGAAAATGCATGGACTAAAGACTCACATGTCCAATTAGTATGTCAAAGACAAAAGTTAAATTAAGGTAACTTTAGATTTATAAATCAAAATTTTTGTCAAATGTTGGTCAAAATGTAATCTAAATATGCATGTTGTTCCAATCCGTCAAATAATAGGCTGTTTTTCTTATAATATCAGAGCTAAGCTCCGTGTATTACATTCGATTGTTTATTAAAATAATCAATGATATTGTCACAGTAAACAATGTCACTGCTACAATGCATGAAACAACTGACACACCCATTAAACATCACTGGTCATATCCCATCAATTTTAACCATCATTGGTAAGCTAAAATACTATACCCCTATCCTCTAATTATTGTTGGTCATTTAAAATACTCCACTCCTACCCCTTAGCCATCCCTGGTCAGCTAAAACACCGAGCTCTCTCCGCTAATCGTCACGGGTCAGCTAAACACTCCACCACTACCCCCTAGCCTTCACTGATCAATTGGAACAGTCCACCCCTGTATAGTTCACTATTAATATTAAACCAACAGTGTTGATCTTTCTGCATAACCTTCTGCATAACAAACACTGCAGCATCTGTCATGCCATTTGCATTACCGCTGCCTTCGGATGGTCGCTGTTGCTCTTGACACATTGCGAGATGTTATCACGTGTTCACTTTTGGTGGACGTGGTGATTGTATCAGCGAAAGGAGGATGGGATGCGGAGAAAATAAGAGCACCTAAAGAGGCGGCTGCGGTTTGGAAGGCGCTGGAGATGATGATGATGATGACGATGTCAGTCGGAGCGAGCGTTGAAGCAGTGACACTTTAATCCTGACAGAGCTCCTTGGCACCAAATCAGGAGAAGTCTCGTATTTCTTTCAAGACATCTATTTGAGTATGAAGGGGAACTGGGTCCTGGTGTGACAATAGTATTAGTTGTTTTTACTGAGTTCTTTTTCACAAAATGTACAATAATTACAGTCTTGAAGGGGGTACACCGTACAAAACGCATTTGTCTACACAACCTATTGTCTACACAACCTAAATTAATGTTCTCAATTTATATTATTCGTAAACATTTTAAGCCATATATAAACACATGTAAAAAGTGTATTTTAAACATTTAGCCTAACCTTACATTTATTTGAGGATGAATGCAAACTGGGATTAATGCCTCTTTGCTGTCACCTGCTGGGTATGAGACAGATCAACATCGCATACTTACTTTATGATCATACAAGTTTATTTCTGAATACAACACCAAATCTAAAAAAATGTTTTGGTTATTTACTTTGTTTAATTCATGAAGAAAGAGTTTTCATTGATTGGATTATTTCTTCCCTCTGACAGCACTTTTCCCAGGATGTTTTATGTCTGTTCTGTTGCCAACAGAAGCGCCATTTCATGTGATGCGTTTTGTATAGATTTTTCTTTCACATCCAGCAGAGAGGTTTAGAAGAGCAGACAGACATATCACAGCATGCCATGGGCAAAGGGATACCCGATAGGAACCCTTCCATTGCAGGGGTAATTTCTGAGAAAGATTATTGAGCAGCTGTGAATCTGTGAGTCCAGTGAGTAACGAATACTCTGTCAGATTAGTCTAATTGAAAAGCCCTGGGTGTGATGCAATATAGATGGCTCTCAAGGTACTCCTTCAATAACAGGCTCCTCTTGTTAATAATGATTCTGGAATGTCCAGCCTCCACTTGTTGAGGTCTGCTGTATTCTGTATGGGTGTAATTGTACTACAATGGAAATGATTCAAAAAGGTCAGCTCCCTCAGAGATAATGTAAGAGAGAAGCTTATTCTAGTAGCCAAAGTAGTTTTCAAGGAGATTAGCTCATTGGCTGGGCAATGGTACCAAAAGCTGATCTCCTACTTTGCAACACAATAACATTACCTCATTGCAAAAACCCCCATGGCAAGGCTGAAACGACAAGACTTTTCCTTGTAACCCTTATTGAGCTGAGTGATTGCTTTGATATTCATAAAAATATGAATCTAGAGCAAGAACATGTTGAGCTTGTCCATAAAGGTGACGAAGACCGATTTGGTCGAAACAAATGTAGGCTTACATAATAAAATTACCATTTGGGAGCATTATAGCAGTGTGCTGGAATTTCTTTCTTATTGTGTAGTTACCTGGCCATGATATGAGTCCAAATAGTGGTGAAATATGTTTGTTAGTTGCTCTGTGCTCCCCTGGGGTGATAATCCAGAATAGGGGTATTTGTCGCTCTCCATTCACTTCTATAGGGCAGCTAAAACGGTCTCAAAATGACACTAGCACATATACGAACGCGAACGAAGCGGATTCTGTCAATACAAACAATAACCAGTACTCGTACGTATTTTTTTTTAGTGTAATTAAAAATTATTTATAAAAGTACTGTTTTCTTCAATGTTGTTAACAAGCTACCAGAAAGGTCTACGGCTGTGTCCGAATCAGAGCCCCTATCTACTGTGCCCTGTCTCCTGCGTACAGTGCACTGGCAGAAAGTGTGCTGTTTAATGTGCACTCTTTAGCAGTATGCGGAAAATATCCACTATACTATTTTTCCAACCGTACTGTGGAAGTGTCGTAAGACGTCCCCACCCTTGCGGCGCCAAAAGGAAAACGTCAGCGAATCTGCACCAAATTTTTTAAAACTAAGCTGTCTTCTGTGTTTTGTCTATGTGTGCATCTCTTGTTGAATAAAGTTTTGGGGGAAACAAAAAAAAAAAAACCAAGCTGACATCATATTTATGCGACCAAAATGTTTGTGTACTTCTTCAAAAGTGTGCTCCCGAATATACTCAGCGAAACCCCGGAAGTAAGTGTGTCATCCAGGTCTTTCAAGAATACTGCAATTTGCAAATTTTTCGCCTACTCAACGACTTTCTCATCCTATCTTCTCTAGTGCCGATTTGGACATGGCCTCGCAAAATGTTGGCAGGTTGGTTTGTTTACCATAGATATATACTACCAGGAACGCTTGGACCAATGAGTGGTTTCTGAAGCATCGGAGCATTAAGGCTAGTTATCAGTGTGCATAGTGCCATTTTGTTTGTCATTAGTGCGTTCCGAACTGCAAGTATGCAAAAATCTAATATATTCTAAAATCCCTGGATGTGGACTTCCGTACTTGACAAGACCCAGAATTTCAAGTGTGCATCAATGTACACTTGTACGGGTTTTTCATTCCCAGAGATCATTGCCCTAAGCATAGACTGTAGAAAAATAGCGTAACACGGCACGGAACCAAAACTGTCTTATGAGAGAGAGCTTAGCTCAGTTAAAATGTAAAACACCACGACCAAAATTGCTGCGGTAGGTAGCCTAACGGGTGTGCCGTTTTTCAACTCCACTGCAGATGAATGCCCTGCGCCTTTCTATTGCTTAATTTCTCCACTCTATGGGCTTTGGCCCCCTAGTGGTGGGACGTATCTGTCCCAATTTTTTATAGTGTTCATATTTCTCTTAAATTCTAAATTATAACGTTAATAAAACACGGAACCTTCAACGCAAAATTGTTAAAAACAGTCACAGCCTGCGAACACATTCGTTTATATGCGTATCAGCTCTCAGGTTACACTACAGAGCCATAAAGCACAAGGTTCTAATAGCCCAACCCACTTTTTTTATTTGTTTACAGCCTTCACCTCGCCGCAGTCACAGGCAATAAAATGCATATCAAAAAAACTCTTGGTACAGTTTCTACACGCTAAAAAATCAAGATCTGATTTAGGAACATTTGTATGTTACTGAAAAGTTGTATAAATGAACATTATGTGTTTTTTCCCCGTGCTCACTTCACTACGCATACAACCGATGTTCTTCCGGTTTTGTTTCCATATATTTTATTTTCTATAAGATCTCTTGATAAACATGTTTAATCAATTACATTTTATACCTGGTTATGCAGTTATAACTGTTTTCTGAAGAATCTTGAACATTTTTTCGTAATCCATTTATCCATTCTCCAGCAAAATCTCGATTTCCATGGTGCGTACCCATCGCATTTGCGTTTGTACTACGTTACTACCGTTGCGTAAAAACATTACTAGACTGCTTCAGGGTTGATCTAACGTAAACCACGTAGTTTATCTTCTATGGGGTTCCCTGCCCTTTTAAATTATGTAAAATATGTGATATTCTAGCGAATGGGAACGGCGCTGTCTCCACGCGTAACGACAGCCCATAGGGCAATCGGCTGTGCGCTCCTGACTGTCGACAGCATCAGATGACGCCTGTGGCCATTTTTATTGAGTTTATCCTGGAAGGGATGGACTGGATTGCTGTTACAAGTACGTTTTTAGTCTATCCAGATGTATTTAGCAATGTGTAGCTCTTTTTGTGAGCTGAAAAAACGTCACAGACCAGTCTTTCTCTGTACGCATACACGGGTTGCTGTATGGTGCAATTGCGCTGGTGATGTCTTTGCTGCTTCAAAGTTTACGATTATTTTATACATTTATATGCGAATGTGGCAATCAACGGTGGAAAGAAGAGCGCTTATTTCACGGTTGCTCAGGTTTTGGAGGTGTTCCACCGCAGTGTCCCAGAGGTGAAGAAGTCTGTGGCAGAGCAATGACTCTGGCATGGACCCGTGCCTGGACATGTAAGTGTTTTTAAAAATATATAATACAAATTATTATTATTATTATTATTATTATTGTTATTATCATCATCATCATCATAATCATCAACAGTATGGAGCGCTATTATCTAGAGTATTTTTAGTTTGGTGATAAATGGATTCTCACAGGAGTTCGCTAGTTAGCTCCTATGGTGTCACAGGCTGGTAAGGAGCTAAGGGGTTTGTTTTGTAGCGTTCATTCGCAGTTTCTTTGTGTAGCAACGAACACAAGGGCTAGTTGTTGAATTCACGCATGAAACAACATCCATTCTCAGTACTTCATTTCACGGTTCAGTCAAGACATTACAGTATTATAATAATGTAATTTAGTTTGTGCAAGCTGACAAACTAATTCATAAATCCTAGTTAGCTACGATTGCTAATTATGTTGGAGCTAATATCAGACATACTGTGGATGTAAGATTTTTTAATGTACATACGTATATATATGTGTGTGTGTGTGTGTGTGTGTGTGTGTGTGTGTATATATATATATATATATATTTTTATAGAATATATATCTTTTTTCTCTTAATTGTAATACTTGCCATATGTCTTTTTGAGATAATTTGTGTTCTCATTTTTTAGTGATTCTACTTAGTAATGTACTTGAATCTGTCTTTTTCAGGGAGGACAGTGAAGACACCCCTCCCCCACATGACACCTCTGTCGTAGGAGGTGGTAACAGACAGGTTTGCCAAATAAAGTGATGTATAATTCATTACTTTTGCTGTAAAAAGTCAAGTTGAAGGCTTGTTATAGATAAACCTGTTATTCTGCTGGCTTATGGGGCTCTGGTAAATCTAATTTTGAAGTACAGTGCCATTTTAAATGTAAAGCAGATTGGTTGGATAACATTAGGGTAAGTAATCCTTTTCGGAGAGGTATTTGGGCACTTTTGGGCATGCTTTGTAAGTGAATACCCTCATACACATAAACACAAAACATGTGTAGGTTAATTTGCTTCACATTCTGTATTACAAAAAATGTTTTAAAAGAAAAATAAAGTTTTCTGATGATTGACATGCCTAGACAGAAAGATATGCACATGTTTTATATTTGGCGAGGTTTGGAAAGGTTTTGGGACACCTGGGCCCCGTTTTGGTAAACATACCAATGCATAAGGAAAGCCTGTAGATATATTTACCAAATTGTATACCCAAGTGGACAACATATTAGTGCACTAGTATAAACAATTCTGGCTTGCTCCAGTACTTTGAAGTTCAGATATTCATTGATAAACTATAAAAACACAAGGCGTTTTGTACTTTTTTTTGTATTCTTATGTGTATTTTGTATAAACTGTATGTGACCACTTTGACATACATTTATTCTGTTCCAAATTTCTGAATGGTACAAGCCTCTTCTTTCATTGAAACTTTCAACCATGGATGTGCAGTGAATAGTTTTTGAGATATTGGCACTTAATTGACACTAGTAAAAACTAGACGAAAATTGGGCCAAATGGGCCAAAGTAAATAGGGTTAATTGACCGGGTAAAGCCGCTGGTTACACGGTTATCTCACCTCACCTGGTTTCTTGGGTGTGAACTCGTTGTGGAATTTAAGGGGGAAACAGAAACCAGCAGAACCCTGCAGCTCTCCAGGACCAGAGCTGGGCACCAAAACTGTGTTAGTTCTGAGAAGAGATTTTGAGAGATTGTCAGATTTTATTTATTTATTTTTTGCCCGGATGCAGAGCTGCCGGCCTAAATGCCTGGATGTGGGTAACTGACTGAGTGGCTGAGTGGCTATCTGCACCCGGTTGTTGAGAAGCGCATGCGCAAATTGCGAGTGTTGAAAAGCTCATGTGTAAAATTTTGAGTAATTACGGTAAAACGTTTGCTGTCTAACCCTGCTTGCGTGGGAGGTCGGATATCGGAGGTGGTTCATTACCGACATCAGTGCGTTCGAGCTGCACAACAGGGGACCTGGCGTCACAGACACCCTTCGCAGGAAAGTTTTGGCTTTGCTAGCAAACAGCTAAAACAGCTAACTACAACAATCACGTTTTAACTTTAAATTGTACGTTTATCATTCAGTAGCCTAACGAAAAGTAAGCAGAACTATTACTTCCAAACAGATTATTTTTTGACTGTGGTTGTTCATTTTAATTAAAATTGTGGCAGGGTATGTCATAGAGGGCGAGAAAAATTAAATGTGAAATGGATTTGCATTAACATTTTCAAATTGTCAGATAAAGTACGTACATTAACTTGCAAATAAAAACACAAAGTGGCCTTTTGCTTCCATACATAACAATATTCGCCGTGCCTTGTCAAATGTTCCCCACTGGCTGCATACAGGCGTCCGGGCTGAGCTAGGCTTGCCTAGTCTTGTTACAATGCACAAGCCACTGTGGCCAGTGGGTGACAAAGTTAATTCCATGCCCTGCAAGAGGAAGAGCCTGCAATACAGTGTAAAGGAAGAGGAGGAGGAAAGGGCAGGGCTGGATTTTAGCTGCTCTCTTCCCTTGCCCAGGTTACATTATTTGAGTGGCTGTGCAGTGTTTGAATCCCGTTTGAATCCCATATGCAAATGGAAGGACTTAATCACACTGCACCGCTCTCGGCTCTGGCATGTGTGGAAATCCCAGCACAGCTGGTTAGTGAGGGCCCAATGCTGGAGTAACTGACCCCAGTCCAGCAATCGCTGTTTGACAAATGTGTCAGCTCAATATGCACTCCCAGAATGCCGTGCAGTGTTGGGTTATGTTTTGGCAGTGTGTTTGAAAGTGTAGGTCTACCTGCGGCAGCGGGTGTCTGTAATCTATTAGTGATGGAAATAGAGGGTGGGGGACCTCCTCTCTTTACAATGTGCTTATGTGATGCATTCAGAAGCCCGTTCGTGTGCGTTTGTGCACGCATTCCCTTTTTGAGAGGCTGCAGACATGCGTGCAGAGGTTCGAATGTTGGCAGCCATTCCAGATATTATTGAATTTCCTGTCTTTTGCGGCTTTTGACCAAGCCAAACATAACACTTAAAACATAGTTTTTTGTTATTAATTCCCAGGGTTTTTTCTCCGGAAGGTGTCAGTTTCTTTAAAAAATTGAATCATCATAACTATTGTTACACATCCACTTGAACGTTGAATAAACATAACTGAAGATTACACAATCATTAGAAAATGTATAGCTACCGCTAGAAAGTTAAATCAATGCACCTCGAGAACACCCCAATAGACCAGAATAAGTCTAAATAACATTAAATATCATAACATAATTACATAACACAACAATTTTCATAAAACATTGGAAATAAAACAGATTGAATCATGACAAGCAACAACAGATATATTGTAGTTAAATTTTTATTTTATTTTGTGAATTTTCAAAATGTGATAACTAATCTGTCCAAAATTTTACTTAGCTACAATGAAGGTTTTGTTTGAAACATTTTGCACTGAGAACCGTATCGTGCTTGCTGAGCTAACGTTAACCCACAGAACTGTTCTGCGCGTTAACTTTACTCTTGAGTGTGCACTGTGCAGACCTGGCTAAGTTAGCTGCACGTTAACTTTACTCCCAGAGTGTGTACTGTGCAGACCTGGCTAAGTTAGCTGACCAAACACATAGGCTATGAGTTTTAAGCATTCGTGCTACCCTAAATAGCATAATGCGTGTGTATGAACCACTGAACTATATTATATATGAACTAGGTAATCATGTTTATTTACAGCCTAATTGAACAAATACATTGAAAATGATCAAACCACTTATAGATTGCTGGCTAGAATAGAGCGTATATCGACACAGTTCAGTGCTAGGTGGCTACAGTCAAAAAAAAATAATACTCTGAGAAGAATTGTATGTTACAACGGGACTAAAATAACGGAGATCCTCCAGTAATAATTAGGCTACATTAACGTTACCCCACCTCCCCCGTAAGTTAAAACTTACCTTTTTTACCCAATGTAAGTTAGCAAGCTGGCTAGCGCCACATGGCAATGGAAGATCTAACGTTATTTAACTTGGCTAAGATAATTATTTTCGTTGCATTGTACTGAAAATAACTCCGTAACGTTATAAGTTAAGCAAGTTAGGCTATTAACTGAGCTAATATTAACGTTATACTGGCTAAAAATGTCATCATAAACAATCACTCTTCAACTGTGTTGTGTTGGTAGGATTTTATTTAGTCGAACGTTACATTCAGTCAAAACTATTTAGTGAAATATCTGGCTATTTTAAAGACAAACTAACGTAACGTTCACATTAATTGTCCTAATGTTACATTTCTTAACACTGTTAGGTTCCATGTGGAGCTTGTAATGCTATTATGCTACCTAGCTAACGTTAGTTGCTCACATGGTGTGGCGCTTGTAGCTTCATTAACGTTACTGATAATATTGTCTCAAAGGAGTAACGGTAACATGCATTTGTTTTAAATGTATGCCCCAATGTTAAGTCAATGGACAATTGATTTCCGGTATCGTATATTTATAAAGGTTTATTTAAAAACTGTACAATAAACAGAAATATCACCCATCAAAAGCATTAGTCCATGTCACGCCTGACATATCGCGATGTCAACTTTAGCGATTAGAGTTGGAGAATTTGAGCTAGGTTGTTGGGGAAAAAAATCTAAATGCTAAATTTTTTTGTGTACTTAAAGGAGCGATATGTAAAATTGACATTGAGCGTTTAAAATGAGTACTGCAGTCCAAATTCACAATATTGGAGAGTGGTCTCCGCCCGCCCTCTCGAAGCTCACCTCGAAGCTCACGCGGGTTGCCAGGTTGAGGACACTGAACGAACACGAGCTAATGTATACTTTTGCAATTTATTTATTGTTTGCAAATTATAAGCCAGCTCATGTGGATTTTTTTATAACTGTCAATGTTAGTTAGATGCATGGCTGGCTATGTTC
Source organism: Synaphobranchus kaupii (assembly GCA_029718625.1). Classification (NCBI taxonomy): domain Eukaryota; kingdom Metazoa; phylum Chordata; class Actinopteri; order Anguilliformes; family Synaphobranchidae; genus Synaphobranchus; species Synaphobranchus kaupii. The sequence continues at coordinate 15,570,447 of CM056388.1, read as the reverse complement.
ACGGTCACACAGATATAAGCTAACGTTAGTGGTATGTTTAGCTAGTAACTATATAGGCTACATATATATATTTCAATCTTTAGCTAGCTAGCTAAATGAAAACGATGTTGAACTTAGCTTAGGCATTCATAAATCGGCTGTCGGAGTGCCGGGGTACATCTGGCTGTTCGTAATGGGCAGTGGGCGGAGTCAACTCAGAGAATAGTGAATCACAAATACAGACTCAAATGGAAATTTCAAAGGAGAACATACTGGCTTTAGCATTGTTGTGGGAGAAGCCAGTATTTCGACTCGGCATGTTTCCTTAATCTCTGATGACATATCATGGTCATTTTATGATTTAGTACAGTAAATTTGTTACATATAGCTCCTTTAATGTATGAAAACGGCTTAACTAATCGTTCCCATATTTGTTTTATGTCGAGATATTGATGAGATAAGTTGATCTGCCAAGTGGCTTGGTAATTGGTGCTACGGCTGAGGTATTGAAGGGTGAAATTTGGATTTTAACATTTAAGTTGCAACCGAAACCAAACTTAGGGGGCAGTACTGCTTTCTTTGAATTGTTTTTTTCCTGTTTTGATTTTGTATTTTGTATTTTATCTGTTTTTGTTGTAAAGCATCTTTGAGCACTTTTTAAGCATTATTATTATTATTATTATTATTATCATATTTTTATGTTTATTATTTTTTGTTTTATGTTTTTATTATTATTATTATTATTATTAGAAATGTAAGGCCCATCCCATTGCTGTAAGGTCCAACTCATTAGGGGGTGCACAAAATCGGTGTATCTTCTAAAATGCTTGCCTCCAAGGTACAGTACTCCAGTTCACGACGGCTAAATCACTATGCAAGACCCTGCCAGCCAATCAGCATGCCAGACTCCCAAGGCTATGCTGCCAGACAATTACCATACCACACCCAAAATTACACTCTGAATGACTATGCTGCTAATCACCATACCAGGCGCCTAATCTAATCTTCTCAGCGTCTCTGCTGTCAGACAATTTACATGCACCAAAGTTTGGGAAACAAAAACCAGGGGGGTAGTTCACAAAGCAGGATTACGGAGTTAGCTGGATAACTGCACTGGGTAAAATCCAGAACCCTCCCAAATCTGGAACATGGACTGATCTAAAAAGAGCTGTTCCGGGTTTTACTCAATGCAGTTAATCCAGCTAACCCAGTAATCCTGCTTTGTGAAATACTCCCCAGGTGTGTTAATCGGGTTTCGAATACACAGATTATGTCCTTATACGTATAATGGCGTTTACCATACCATGACCATTTCAATAGAGTATTGCCATAATCGGGTTAAGATTGGGAGTATTGCTGGCATGTAAAAATACCTATTGCTAGCATCTTTCCTACACCAGGGCCCTAAGCATGATTACTGAGTTAGCTGGATAACTATACTGAGTAAAATCCGGAACCCTCCCAAATCTGGAACATGGACTGATATAAAAAGAGCTGTTCTGGGTTGTACTCAGTGCAGTTATCCAGCTAACCCAGTAATCCGGCTTTGGGAAATACTCCCCAAGTGTGTTAATCGGGTTTTGAATACACAGATTATGTTCTTATATAATGGCGTTTACCATACCATGACCATTTCAATAGAGTATTGCCATAATCGGGTTAAGATTGGGAGTATTGCTGGCATGTAAAAATACCTATTGCTAGCATCTTTCCTACACCAGGGCCCTAAGCATGATTACTGAGTTAGCTGGATAACTACACTGAGTAAAATCCGGAACCCTCCCAAATCTGGAACATGGACTGATATAAAAAGAGCTGGTCTGGGTTGTACTCAGTGCAGTTATCCAGCTAACCCAGTAATCCTGCTTTGTGAAATACTCCCCAAGTGTGTTAATCGGGTTTTGAATACACAGATTATGTTCTTATATAATGGCGTTTACCATACCATGACCATTTCAATAGAGTATTGCCATAATCGGGTTAAGATTGGGAGTATTGCTGGCATGTAAAAATACCTATTGCTAGCATCTTTCCTAGTTCTCATAAACCCCCCCCCCCCCCCCCCCCCCGACCGAGGACGTTACAGTGATGGGATGGTGCCAATCCAATTAAAGATTTTGCTGACTGCCCAATTAGTTAGGTGACAACTGTGATGTGCTGAAGATCACAGATTAGAAGGACCCTTAACAGTGCGGTACGGATTGTACTCCGCCCTCCAGTGCTGCGCCCACTCTATCTCATGTGATCTCTGGTGCCCCGCCGCTCCTTGGTCTCTTCTGCCCAGTCCTTCGGCTCCGGCCCCGGCCCTCCTGGCATCACTGCCACACCCACGCTGGTCTGAGGACATCTGGGGAGAGACGGAGCGGTCACTCACATATACGTCTTTACATATGCAAGCATGACACTGCAACATGGAGCCTTAGTATGTAAACAGGACAGTAGCAAATGACTTTCCATGGAGTTCCGAATCAAAAATTACGAAATCCTAGCATGTTTGCCTACTGTAATAGCAATGTACTGACCCTATATTAGCTTGCAATCTGTAGTAGCACGATATTAGGTACAGCTCAGTATTAGCATTGGTAGAGCTTCTTCACCTGTGTCTGGCTGGATTGTCCTTGTCTGTTGATCACCTGATCCTCTGTGAACCAGTGGTCGGGTCGGTAATTTTCAAATTCCACCTTTACCCATCGTGTTTTCTTTTTCCTCTTGCGTCCTCCACTTAACTGCTGAGCCAGCATCCTGCAACAGAGAACACATCATTCTCATGCAACTTTTCGCCACATTTCAGTATTTTTAAAATTTTCATTTCAAGATCATTTTGTCTGTACAGCTTTGTTTGGCTGTCTTCTTGACTGCATGTTACATGTAGCCTTAATAGCGAGTAGGATTTCCACCGACACAAGTGTCCTATTTGATACTCACTGCTCTTCAGGGTCTGCCTGTTTCTGGGCCTCCTGAATTTCCTTTCCCTGTATGAGAAAACTCATTACTAATCTCTGTTCACCTGCATATAAGGCTAAAACACATTTTACAGGCATTGGGTGCGTATACACTCAGGCAAGAACTGCTTGTGCCAATCACATTTTTAAGTAATTTTACTATCCTGCCACAAGTCTCGTTGTTGTACTTACATGGCCATCTCTGTCTAAAGCTTTAGTAGCGTTCTCATCTGAAGGGACAAACGAGAAAGCCAATAATCAAGAAAAGGCTAAAATATATTTTTACAATAATTTAAATCTGTTTTAACAGACTTACACACCTTAGGGCACTGAGCCCAACTAACTGTGTTCTGTAAATTTAAATACAGCTAGATACTCACTAGCTAGTCATTAGTATGCTAAATATCACTATTCATTGATTTTAGCTAGCTACACAGCTTGCTGGCTATTACTGTGTATCTTATAGCCATCCACAAGTGATACCAGTTGTAGATAACCAGAAGCGTGCCGAAGCTCACCTTCCACAGGGAGGGTCTCCTGCACGTTGGGAGCAGCCAGGGGTAGGAGTTGGTGATGGAGGTTTCTGGAGGCCAGCCAGTTCACATGGAGGTTTCTGGAGGTCAGCCAGTTCACAAACGACATCAGCGAGCCTGGAAGCAAGATGATTACAGCTTTCAACCACCACTGTACATCGGAATATCAGCCGTTTAGGGCAGATTTTGCCAGTTTGGAATAGCAGCTATTTAACACAAAGAAAATGTTAGCAGTAATCCACATGTCCACACCCACCATGATAGCCAATGGCAAAGAGCATTTTGTTCATTGTCTAATCCTTGTACATTATTACCTATCTCTCAGGGCGATTGTCAATGAGAGGAAGTACTGCGGTACTCACTTCTTCCGCAGGCTGGCTGCCTCTGCCCTCTCCTCCTCCAGGGTCCTCTGTGACTCTGACATTCGCCTCTCAAATTCCTGCTCAACCCGCTCCATTGGCAGCTGCTGGGACTCTTCCCGTTTGATCTTCCTGCAAAGCGGTGAGACCCGCACTGCTTCAGCCTTTGCCTCCACAGCTTCAACCTGCACAGCTTCATCCATTACATGCAAGCCTCTGCCTGCAAATCGGCCTTTCCTGCACAGCTCTTCTCAAGCAAGATATATAGAAGATATATCTTCTCTACAAGCATACAGAGCCCAACGGCCACCATACTTACTGCTGCAGAACAGTTTCCAGTGTCCCGCGAAGCTCTGTTGCATCCTCCAGCTTCTTCTCGCTCACCTACAGCCTCGATGCCATGGCGGCCAGCTCCTCTCGATTGCCGTTAATGAGCTGCATCATGATCTCCATGGTCTCGTACATCTCTTCCGTCTCTTCCATATCTTCCTCCAGCTCCTTCTCCTTGTCCGAAAGGAGCTGGGTCACGGTCTCCAGATTTTCAAAGCTCTGTTCTCCAAGTCGTCTCTCGTCCTCCAGGTCGTCCAGAGTGGCCTTGTTTACCTTGGCCATCTCTTGCAGTTGCTCATCCTTGGACTGGCAGAGCTGTGCCATGTCCTCCAGCTTGTTCTTGCTCACCTCCAGCCTCGATGCCATGGCGGCCAGCTCCTCTTGATTGCCGATAATGAGCTGCGTCATGGTGGTCTCGTACATCTCTTCCATATTCTGCAGTTGGTCCTCGTTGAACTGGCAGAGCTGTGACATGTCCTCCAGCTCCTTCTCCTTGTCCGAAAGGAGCTGGGTCACGGTCTCCAGATTTTCAAAGCTCTGTTCTCCAAGTCGTCTCTCGTCCTCCAGGTCGTCCAGAGTGGCCTTATTTACCTTGGCCATCTCTTGCAGTTGCTCATCCTTGGACTGGCAGAGCTGTGACATGTCCTTCAGCTTGTTCTTGGTCACCTGCAGCCTCGATGCCATGGCGGCCAGGTCCTCTTGATTGCCGATAATGAGCTGCGTCATGGTGGTCTCGTACATCTCTTCCATATTCTGCAGTTGGTCCTCGTTGAACTGGCAGAGCTGTGACATGTCCTCCAGCTCCTTCTCCTTTTCTGAAAGGAGCTGGGTCACGGTCTCCAGATTTTCAAAGCTCTGTTCTCCAAGTCGTCTCTCGTCCTCCAGGTCATCCAGAGTGGCCTTGTTTACCTTGGCCATCTCTTGCAGTTGCTCATCCTTGGACTGGCAGAGCTGTGACATGTCCTCCAGCTTGTTCTTAGTCACCTCCAGCTTGTTCTTGGTCACCTCCAGCCTCGATGCCATGGCGGCCAGGTCCTCTCGATTGCCGATAATGAGCTGCGTCATGGTGGTCTCGTACATCTCTTCCATCTCTTCCATATTCTGCAGTTGGTCCTCGTTGAACTGGCAGAGCTGTGACATGTCCTCCAGCTCCTTCTCCTTGTCCGAAAGGAGCTGGGTCACGGTCTCCAGATTTTCAAAGCTCTGTTCTCCAAGTCGTCTCTCGTCCTCCAGGTCATCCAGAGTGGCCTTGTTTACCTTGGCCATCTCTTGCAGTTGCTCATCCTTGGACTGGCAGAGCTGTGACATGTCCTTCAGCTTGTTCTTGGTCACCTGCAGCCTCGATGCCATGGCGGCCAGGTCCTCTTGATTGCCGATAATGAGCTGCGTCATGGTGGTCTCGTACATCTCTTCCATATTCTGCAGTTGGTCCTCGTTGAACTGGCAGAGCTGTGACATGTCCTCCAGCTCCTTCTCCTTTTCTGAAAGGAGCTGGGTCACGGTCTCCAGATTTTCAAAGCTCTGTTCTCCAAGTCGTCTCTCGTCCTCCAGGTCATCCAGAGTGGCCTTGTTTACCTTGGCCATCTCTTGCAGTTGCTCATCCTTGGACTGGCAGAGCTGTGACATGTCCTCCAGTTTGTTCTTGGTCACCTCCAGCTTGTTCTTGGTCACCTCCAGCCTCGATGCCATGGCGGCCAGGTCCTCTCGATTGCCGATAATGAGCTGCGTCATGGTGGTCTCGTACATCTCTTCCATCTCTTCCATATTCTGCAGTTGGTCCTCGTTGAACTGGCAGAGCTGTGACATGTCCTCCAGCTCCTTCTCCTTGTCCGAAAGGAGCTGGGTCACGGTCTCCAGATTTTCAAAGCTCTGTTCTCCAAGTCGTCTCTCGTCCTCCAGGTCATCCAGAGTGGCCTTGTTTACCTTGGCCATCTCTTGCAGTTGCTCATCCTTGGACTGGCAGAGCTGTGACATGTCCTCCAGCTTGTTCTTGGTCACCTCCAGCTTGTTCTTGGTCACCTCCAGCCTCGATGCCATGGCGGCCAGGTCCTCTCGATTGCCGATAATGAGCTGCGTCATGGTGGTCTCGTACATCTCTTCCATCTCTTCCATATTCTGCAGTTGGTCCTCGTTGAACTGGCAGAGCTGTGACATGTCCTCCAGCTCCTTCTCCTTGTCCGAAAGGAGCTGGGTCACGGTCTCCAGATTTTCAAAGCTCTGTTCTCCAAGTCGTCTCTCGTCCTCCAGGTCGTCCAGAGTGGCCTTGTTTACCTTGGCCATCTCTTGCAGTTGCTCATCCTTGGACTGGCAGAGCTGTGACATGTCCTCCAGCTTGTTCTTGGTCACCTGCAGCCTCGATGCCATGGCGGCCAGGTCCTCTTGATTGCCGATAATGAGCTGCGTCATGGTGGTCTCGTACATCTCTTCCATATTCTGCAGTTGGTCCTCGTTGAACTGGCAGAGCTGTGACATGTCCTCCAGCTCCTTCTCCTTGTCCGAAAGGAGCTGGGTCACGGTCTCCAGATTTTCAAAGCTCTGTTCTCCAAGTCGTCTCTCGTCCTCCAGGTCGTCCAGAGTGGTCTTGTTTACCTTGGCCATCTCTTGCAGTTGCTCATCCTTGGACTGGCAGAGCTGTGACATGTCCTCCAGCTTGTTCTTGCTCACCTCCAGCCTCGATGCCATGGCGGCCAGCTCCTCTTGATTGCCGATAATGAGCTGCGTCATGGTGGTCTCGTACATCTCTTCCATCTCATCCATATTCTGCAGTTGGTCCTCGTTGAACTGGCAGAGCTTACCTTGGTGTTTCCAGGTTTTCGCCTAGAGGAAAATGACAAGGTCAATTATATCAGGTCCATACAATCAGTATAGAAAACAATTGCACACAGGGTAACGTTGTGGAAAACACGTAGGCTAAATGAAGAGAATTTTTGGTAAAGTGTGAGAAGGCTTGTCTGTAGCCTAATGGATGATGCAGTAAGTGTGTTGCGAATGCTATACCATGTTATATGAAAAAAGGTTTACCAGAAGCACTGCGACGCCGGTAACCCCGATCACCGCGAGTCCCACTTCCATATTGGCCGATTTGCTGTATGGTATCGGGACTGGAAACTGTAAAAGAAAAAGTCATCTGATTAAATCCAGGAAACAACACTCAATGCACTATGCCCATGCCCCAAAAATATTTCTTACTTAGTTTCAGAATATGAAACGAATGTGCTATGATCGTTAAATAATGGTTATGAAATCTACTGGTTTGGAAAAATGAAGCTCCGTGTAGTTCAACACCATCTAACAGGTGTTGAAGACCGGTATTTGTATAAAAAGAACGGTCAGTATTCCAGTCCATTGTGACGCAGAATAACAGTAAAAATCTACATGCAGTAACATATTGGACATATCTGATACTAAGTAATAAGTCTAGTCCATTGTGACGTAGAATAGTATAGTAAGTCTGTCGGAAGAAGCTACATGCAATGATCGCCAGTAGTGCAAAATCCCCAAAAATGTAAATTTCTTAGTTTCAGAATAAGCCACCAAAATGAATTATCAAGATAAAAGTTATGAAATTGATTTGTGTAAAAAAAATGCGTAGTTCATTTATCATTTATAAGGTTATTTATCTGATGAAATCCGTTACTGCATGGAAATATCCCGAAATATAGGCTACGTTTGTTAGGTACTTACACGTTTCAGAATAAGCAGAAATTCATATGCTAGATAAGTTATGAAATCTACTGGTTTGTAAAAAAAAACGAAGCTCCTCGTAGCTGAGTTCAACACGATCTAACTTGATTGTGGAAGAACTGTATTTATAAAAAAAAGAACGGTCAGTATTCCAGTTCATTGTGACGTAGAATAGTGCAGTAAAAAGCTGCATGCAGTAACATATTGGACATATCTGATGCTAAGGAATAAGTCTAGTCCATTGTGACGTAGAATAGTGCAGTAGTAAATCTGTCGGAAGAAGCTACTATATGGAATGATCGCCAGTAGTGCAAAATTCCCAAAAAATGTAAATTTCTTAGTTTCAGAATGAGCCTAAATTAATTATCAAGATAAAAGTTATGAAATTGGTTTGTGTAAACAATTTGCGTATTTCATCAAAACGATCTAGCAGTATAGTAGCCTATCCCAGTCAATTGTAAAAGAAAGCTGCATGCAAGTAGGCTAACATACTGGACTAAGGTTATTTATCTGATGAAATCCGTTACTGCATGGAAATATCCCGAAATATAGGCTACATTTGTTAGGTACTTACACGTTTCAGAATAAGCAGAAATTCATATGCTAGATAAGTTATGAAATCTACTGGTTTGTAAAAAACGAAGCTCCTCGTAGTTGAGTTAAACACGATCTAACTTGATTGTGGAAGAACTGTATTTATTAAAAAAAAGAACGGTCAGTATCCAGTCCATTGTGACGTAGAATAGTGCAGTAAAAAGCTGCATGCAGTAACATATTGGACATATTATCTGATGCTAAGTAATAAGTCTAGTCCATTGTGACGTTGAATAGTGCAGTAGTAAGTCTGTCGGAAGAAGCTACTATATGGAATGATCGCCAGTAGTGCAAAATTCCCAAAAAAATTCAATTTCTTAGTTTCAGAATGAGCCAAAATGAATTTTGAAGATAAAAGTTATGAAATTGGTTTGTGTAAAAAATTTGCGTATTTCATCAAAACGATCTAGCAGTATAGTGGCCTATACCAGTCAATTGTAAAAGAAAGCTGCATGCAAGTAGGCCTAGGCTAACATACTGGACTAAGGTTATTTATCTGATGAAATCCGTTACTGCATGGAAATATCCCGAAATATAGGCTACGTTTGTTAGGTACTTACACGTTTCAGAATAAGCAGAAATTCATATGCTAGGTAAGTTATGAAATCTACTGGTTTGTAAAAAACGAAGCTCCTCGTAGTTGAGTTCAACACGATCTAACTTGATTGTGGAAGAACTGTATTTATAAAAAAAATAACGGTCAGTATTCCAGTCCATTGTGACGTAAATAGTAAAAGTTCAGTGATGTTATGCAAATTAGACATAGCTTGCAGCTAATAGCAAGTCTCCAGGAAGACCATGGATATCCTGGTCACTGACAGGGTTCATAAATATTATTCAATTATATAAAAATAAATATTTTAATAACGCTGTTAATACCCAACCCCTTAGAAACGACACCGATGGGGAAACCTTATAATTAGTTCGCATGCCGATGGCGGAGCTAACTATATTCTCTCTGATCTTTAGAATTCCACTAAATTATAAATTAATTAATAATTAATTAAATAAATAAAAACTATCGCTACATTTAATGAGTCGAACCACCTCTCTGATATTCTTTAATTGTATTGCTGCCTGCTACAAACTCAAATTGTTTACAAAATTAGCTTTTGCTAACTAGATAATCAGCTAGCTAATAGCAACCTACTAACGTTGAAAAACCAACAAACTTTCTGTCCAACTCCAAAACGGCTATAGAAAACTGGGTAGAGCAGTTTCCAGGGCAAGATTAGAACTATACCTATACGGTGTCTAGATAACAACAATAAACCATATTACCTTACATGATCAAACTAATGTTGGGTATGAATTAATCTTTTGACCATACATAAATATTTGCATCCTGTTGATAGTTTAATCATCAACTGAATATTTGCATTGTAGGCCTACTGAAGCAATATATAATCTCAAGATTATAGAGAACTTTGTCCGTGTTTAAATACATCATGTAAATGATAATACTGTGGATTGTGGTACGAGCTATGAACCATGAATTATAGATTGTTCTACGGATTGTGGTTGACCATAATGTAAAAAGTAACAATGTTGAACACATCTTTTTCACTGGCAGGCAGAGGTTGGGATATCTTTCAAGTGTCACGAAGGTCTGCATGCAAGGTCTGAGTCTGACACTCAACAAAATTAGCCTACGGTGTCTTAATCACATCTCTTAAATAATATGCTATGATTACTATGCATACTATGCTGTCGCTTCGAATCTTGACACTTCAATATCTAACTCTCTGCCTGTTTTTTACCTCTTTATTTTATGGTACACCTCAAACAATAAGAACAATTAGCCTACAATTGTGCAGCGTCTTTGTGACAGTTCTCTGTAAAAACTGAATTGAATTAAATTTATATTTCATAGCTATGCTGAGTATGCTCATACCACAAGCCACACTATTAGCCTATCGGTTTAAATTTAATTTGAGAAATTAAGCAAAAGAGAAGCGCATGCCGTTCATAGCATATCGTTTAGCTTGACGAGTGTGTTTATGTGAAGGGGGTTCTGCACGGGAGTCGAAAAACAGCGCAAAATTACACCGGCTCCATAGTTAAATACGCATACATTTTTCCTGAAACTGTACCGTTAACCGAAGCTGAGCTTGTGACAGTTACTGACAGCATGACCTAAACAGTATTTATAATATGTCTGCATTATATTTAAGGCATCTTGCTATTCCGTTTTAGGCTACTGCTGGTATGAGATGATCTGGCCTGATTCCGCCACTGCTTAGGTCAGGCTGTCCGTAACTGAGATAAAACAATTGCCTCATATGGTTCACACACGAAGTAGCTAGTTTCACCATGGCAGTATAATGTCTTAATGAAAACACTTTTGGCAAAATTTGGCAAAACAATATTTATTGTAAATAATGCCATGCACCATAACATTTTTAGTTAATTTCAAATGCTTAGGCCTAATGGTGTGAACTGTACCATAGCTAGGTTATCGAGTAAGGTAATTCGTGGAGGTGATTCTATTGTTTTTCCTGTGTAAGGTCAAAGGTAGACTATTTTGCTGACTACGTCATCAAGTGTGTTCCAAAATTGAAGCATACTTGCGCTCTTGCATACTATGAAGTGCGTTCTAGCTATGTAATTGGAAGAATGTACTATCTAGAATGCAAGTACGTAGAATGCAAGTGTGCATAATGGAACACAGCCTACGTTCCAAATAAAATACGAAAAAGCCAGGAAAGGGCCATTTAATAAAAAATTAATAAATAATAATTTAAAAAAACGTACGAGGACTGGTTATTGTTTATATTGACAGAATCCGCTTCGTTCGCATTCGTATACGTGCTAGAAGTGTCATTTTGAGACCCTTTTAGCTGCTCTATAGAAGTAGATAAATACCCTATTCTGGATTATCACCCCAGGGGAGCACAGAGCAACTAACGAACATATTTCGCCAACATTTGGACTCATATCATGGCCAGGTAACTACACAACCCAAAGTTCTACCAAAGTTCAGTTGTGCTTTAAGCCATGCATTTACCTCTTACAATGCATATTTAATTATTCTTATATATACACAATAATTGTTTTCCTATGATTCAATCACAACCACAAAAAAACGAGGCCTATTGTTGAGAAAAATCATACAGTAGCAGTTTCCTAAAATGCCTACTTGTAACTGGACTTGACAGAGCCATTCTGAACCGTAATGGATACACTTACGTTAACAGGAAGTGCTTTCTCCCTATTGGCCAGGCTCATGGTGTTCGTAACGCAGGGATTAGACCGGGGAAATTTTGAAATTGCAAGCAGGAGAGAATCAGACAGTAAAAGCAACTGGAAGCAGTCAACACTTTCTTATTAGCTCGTTTTCAAGCTGGTTAGTTAAGTTAAGTAACATAGTGTTTGTTACACGTCTTTTGCTGAAAATAACATAATGGCTGACGATATTGTTTGTCCAATTACCGAACAACTGAATTCGAATGAGCAGGAGACTGAAGATGTCAACATCGAAGGGCGGGTGGAGATTTCGCCGAAAAAAGTTGATTTGGAGTCCGAAACTGAACTGGAAACTGTCGGGATTCATGAATTACGACCCGATATTCTTCACGTGACACAAGGTATCGTTAACTCAAGTTATCCATTTAGCTAACTAGATGATTAAAGCTAGATAACGTTAGTTTAACGTTACAGGAACGTTTTGCAGTAACGTTACTGCCCAACAGTTCTGTAGCTAGCTAACGTTAGCTATCTTCTGTACGTTAACTTTAGTTAGCTGGCTAGCTACATAACATGGTATAACGAAGTTAGCTAACGTTAAGTTAGCAGTAGTTAACTTTAGCGTATGCAACTAGTGGACGTTATTTAGAAAACGTTCTGTCTAGCTAACCAGTAACATTAAGTTAGGAATGCCAGTGTAATTTAGAGTTAATGTAACGTCAGCTAACGTTAGTCAGTTTGCAGTCGAATTGGTAAACCAGGTTACAACTTACGTTAACGTTACGTGCAATTTGAATATCCGCATTAAAAACCTTGCTGTGTGTGTGTGTGTGTGTGTGTGTGTGTGTGTGTGTGTGATTTGAAAATGAATACGGCAAATTCATGTGGTTTGCCTCACTGTTGAACTAACTTAATGTTACGTTAAGGACCAACACACAGCTAAATTAGCGACCTAATAACTTTTTTCTGCACATATTCTTCCATGACTTAGCTAGCTTTCACTTGATGTGAACACACGCTAGGCTAGCCAGCTCACTTATCACAGTGAATATTGCTAACTTTAGCGTGTTAACGTCGTTGGGGTCATTCCTATGTTCCCAGGGTCCTATGTTCCCAGGGTCCTATGTTCCCCAGCTCTATATAGCACATGATGGGAACCTGAAAAAGATGTTCCCCCGGTCAATATTCGCTTAATATGACATGGGCTATTGTGGGTTAGGGTTGGGGTTATAAACTGGATAATATTTATGAAATATTTTAACTTGAAACGGGTGAAATGTGGGGGGATGCAGCACTATAATGTACTGTACCAATATTATTTATTGGGAATTAACTTAATGCCGGTGTTTGTGCCAAAGGTCTATTTCAGAATGACGACGACGACGACATCAATGACAGTGGAACAGATTACTTGTCTGGTGATAAACCGGGCACTCTTCTGCAGAGGACTGAACGCATTGGTGATGTGGTGCTTCCGGACACTTTCCAGACCGATCAATTGCTGTACTATGAGCGGTTTAAGGCCTACCAGGATTACATGTTAGGTAGCTATCCGTTCTGTCGTAGTGTGTCATGGGGAGGGGACACAAAAAATAACTAATTTCCCGATATTCACGCCAGTCAAATTAAACCCTGAACTTATATTTGCATGCGTTGCACTAGCTGTTGTACACATTTTTTTGAATCCCTTGATAATGCAAAAGCTCAGTCCAATTAATCCTCATCTGCTGATCTTGACGAGATGAAGTATGTTAAGTGTTCCCATATACATTTCATACCTGGAACCACTTAGTTGCCCTTTTTTATACTTGTCTAGTATAACCATATGAATGCCGGGGAAATTTCTAACAAAACTGAGGTGCCAACCGCTTCAAAAGCCTTCAAACTAAAGAGAAACCCAAGATATTTATCGGGAAGGTTTCTGCCGAGAGGAGCTTGTTTGGGGAAAACCACAGAAGATTGTTTGTCGGAAAGAGAATTGCATGCAAGCTTAATCAGTGTGCGGGCGGTATTCGTTGATGAGCGAGTGCATGTGTGACATCCGTTAGGTGACTGCAAGACATCCGAAGTATGGACCTTCACGGCTGACTATCTGGAGAAGGTCGTGGAGCCCTGCGATTGGCAGGCGCTGTGGTGCACGGATGTTTTTGACGCGCTGGTGGAGGTAAGCCTCCGTTCGTACTGTGTGAACTCAAATGTGAAAAAGATGACGTTAGCGCTGTTATAAGCATGATTATGGCAGGGGGTGTAGTGGTTAGGGCCCTATACAATGCCACACTCGCTGCTTAATGACCACTTGGAAAAGAAGGGGGCACTGCCAGCTTGGGATGAACAATAATATTGGGGTCATATCGGTATCAGCTAATAAGACCTTAGAAGAAGCCCTGGTATTGGTATTGCCTGATAAGCTAATATTATGACCGATGATGCAACGTACATGAGCCAAATTTGATGTGCTGCCGATGCTGTAAATTAAGGGACTATGTAATTGTCAAAAGCGTAGCTTAATTGTAGTCATGTGACCCTCTTATTTAATTTATCATTTTTACCAGCCAAGCTCACGAGCGAAGCTGTACAAAGAATCGGTAGCGCTAGACTCGTGCTCAGCTTTATAATGAAGTACACAAGATGAAATGCTTTTACAAATTACATTTCTTATACGTTTCCTTCATATGTTGAGGTCTTCCTCTACTTCCATCGATGTGAGAACCTGGTTGCTGTTTGCATTTGTGCTATAAAGTAAAACAGGCCAGTCAGAATGAGTCATTGGTCCTAGAATTTCCGTACCGTGCACCCAGGAAATGGTTCTCCATTTTGGTCTTTATAGATCTGAAGGAAAAAAAAAATGCATGTTTGAAATGATGATGACGAGTATTGTTAGTTTTAAATATAATAGTATGATGGCTCTAGCATGGCTCAATGAAGGGAGGGTTTCAGCTGGCCGTGGTAATGTCTTATTGTACACCAGCGACCTCCCTGTGGTTGACCGAGCACCTGTACGTCTGCATGCTGAGGTGTACAGGAAGCGTCTTCCTCCACAGTAGCTGACACGCACCCACGCACAAATATACTGATCTATGCAGGTGGTGGACGTGGACTACAAAGCACTAAAGGCCAAGGTGGAGCTGGTGCTTCCTCTGCAGTGCGAGAGGAAGGGCTGTGAGCTGACTGAAGAGTCTATGAAGGGCCTCCTGGAGGCTACCCAGCACAAAGTGCCCCTGCAGGAACTCCACGTGGTCTATGACGAATCCGGGGACTTTGATCAAACCGCACTGGCCATGGAGCACTTACGGTAAAATAATCTCACAGCTGTCAAATGCATACCTGTCTTCAAAATTGCTGTTTATTTTTAATTTATTTGCAATGGCAAAATGCAGGAAGGTAGGAAAAGAAGCTCTCATGCAAAAAAAAAAAAAAAAAAAAATGTAAAAAGAGCAGGAGAGTACATTTAAAAGCACGACTGGTAGAATGTGTAATTTAGTCCTGTGTATTGGTCTTCAAAATCCTCAGAAATGAGAGAAATGAGTCAGAAGAAAGGAGGTGCACCTTAGCGCAGCTGACAATACCTGTGCTCTTTGATATGGACTTGTAGACATTATGTACCTTACCAGGAAATCTTCAGAAAGGCTAAGCTTTAACATTTAGTGATGCTCAGAGACATACTCTAATACCCAAGTTAATGGAACAGGGAGAAAGGAAGCGGAACATATTTTCACTTACCGTGTTTTTGCTAGATCTGCTGATTATATACAGCGTAGCCCTGAGTCACTTAAGGGTTTCGTCTTTTTGAATTTTTGGATTTTCTCGGATAAATGGCTCTGTGAAATCAAGCCTATGATCAGTATAGAGCTTGAATAAAGCAGGCTACGTGCATGTCACCAGACAAGAAGGGCTTAAAGTCCAGAGGAAGAGATTGATTTGAACAAGATATCTAAACCGAGAAGAGGGGCTTTTGCATCGGTGAAGCCTTTGTGCCATTCTCATTGCAAGTAGTATTTCTGCACTCTAAGCTCTTCTTTTTCTTGGCAGAACACGACAAATGGGTCCTCTGTTTTATTTGCCTGGAGGCAGTTTTAGCTAACAGCCATGTAACACTGGTGTAACATGAGCCATTATGTGACCCAAATGCCTGATAATGGATTGTGGGTTCAAACTCTGGGCGGGGTCCTTCGCTAGAGCGGGATCTTTGAGCAAGATTCCAGTTGAGCCGGTTTAGGAACTTGATTATCGGTTATTCTCTTGTGTCCCCAAGGTTTTTCTGCAAACACATCTGGAGGAAGTGGGACGAGGAAGACGAGGACGATGACTTTGACTACTTTGTCAGATGTGTGGAGCCTCGCCTCAGGCTGTAAGTGTGAAAATAGGCAGGAAGGTTGATTAATGCATCTGGGTCACACAAACCTCATCCCTCGTACCACAGCCATGGCAAAAGAAAATGTAATTCCACTCTGATCCAATAGATGGCAGTATGTGAAAGATCATTTTGTTGCGCTGTTGTAACTTTTACTGCTTTCTACTTTTTACTGCTTGTTATTTTACTGGAGGGAAAACAAGAAACATGTATGAGGCTGCGGTGTAGTTGAGATTGGAGTGTCTGGATTCAGGATGCTAGTCTATGTTCATAGTTTTATATCCAAGTCCAGGCAGCATCATTTTGAAGTAGCCAGACTATGAAAGCCCATACCACTGTTCAAGGTATAACAACCATTTAAACTTATGCCAATGAATTTCCTGCAGTGACCAGTCCTTTCTTCTGCAGCTTGGTTTATAAAGCAGGTTAACTATTAATAATGATAATATCATTCTGCTCTGACTGAAGAAAGAGAGACGCAAACCCAGCTTTTTTCTAATACGGCCATGATGAGGGAACAACGTACAGAAGTGTAATCTGTAAGTGAAAGAGCAGTGCTGTTTACAACACAATACAGCGGGAGGAAGTGATTAGAGTGTTGCATTGTACACGTTTCCTGTCGATATGGAAGATGACGCTGTACTTGCAGCCGTCTGCCCTCTCTATTTCTGTCACACAAGCTAACCAATGACGAAGGGCAGTTGTATAACCCGTGTGCGTGTGCGCACAGAATGAGATGTGATTCTCCCCCCCCCCATTGATTACCACTGCTGAAAGCTTCTTCGTTAATTGATGGCAACGTCTCTCCCTCTCTCAGGCACTATGACGTCCTGGAGGACAGGGTTCCGGCGGGGCTCATGGCCGAGTACCACGCCGTGCTGGACCGCTGCTCGGGGAAGTTCCGCGAGTTCTCCAGCCTGCGCAACGGCATCAGCAGCGACTCGGAGTCGGAGCTGAACAACGTGTCCATGGTGGAGGGTCTAAAGATGTGCGAGCAGATGGAGGCCCTGAAGCGTAAACTGAGGATCATCGAGAACCCGCTGCTCAGGTGGGGCACCTCCAGGGGGCAGCAGAGCGCAGCCGTCGGCAGTAGAGCGTCTCCAGGAGATTGATAAATTACAGTAGAGCTGCGGCTCAAGGTCAGCGGCAGGCCGGCCCTTGAAATTTAACCCAGTAATGGCCAATCTTTTGGCAGTATTTTCACGTCGGATATAATTTAGAATTAAAAATGTTTATCATTAGTCAAAAAAAAATTTTCACGTGCGCATTGTTGATATTTCCTTCCTCTGCAAAAGCTGCAGTTAAGGCCATGAAGCCTGCAAGTTTATTTATTTATTTTTACAGGTAGTCTCATTAATTAGGCTGCCATGATTTGCTCTCACCTTCAATAGGCTTAATAACATGCAGTCAGGGTATTGTTTTCTATATTGTTTATAGGGACTTTCAGTTGCATTACAATTTATTTGGTTTTGTTTATAGTTAGTATGTGTTGGGAGTAAAGTTTCCCTCGCTTGCTAATGGGTAGCCTATTTGTATGCATTTAAATCAAATCAACGATACAGAAAATCAAATAAGTTTTCATTGTTAACTGTGTTTAGATTACACTCATCCCTCAATCTTGTAAACAATTCTAATGGGTTGTAGGCTTGCTGTCTCCCCCAATTTACACCCTAACCGGATGACTCATTCAGACAACCTCCCCCCTTCCTCTGACGGATTTTCGTTTGTCAACCGTACGTCCATCGTAGGCCCATTTCGAAGGGGCGCAAAAAAAAATGAAACGGAAGCTGGATCTCATGTTTTAAGCCCGACTGGTTTTGGGCTCATTTTGATTTTAAACCTAATGTCAAAGGGGGCCTGCCAATGTAGACAAGGTTATTTGTTTACTCTACTTCAAAAAGGTACCAGTAAAATTGGGTAAATGCGGCCAATTTAAGACACCACTTTAAACGCCGCCACCGCGGTCCATTCACCCACCTGATGCCATTCACCGCAAGTGGAACTTCCTCCTCGGAAACGGCCGCTTTCATGTCAGCTAAGAGACGGATGAGCTTTTTAGTGGCCATTGCTATAAGTGTGAAATACAGTTGCGCGGAGGAAATTGCTGACAGACCCCTTTGGCCGAGGGAATGCTACCATTTGTCACGGTGAAGAAACCAGCATTCAAGTCGATGCTTGAGAAATTTGACCGGCAGTATGAAGTTCCGGGAAGAAAGTATTTTGCAGATGCTGCAATTCATAACCGGATGAATAAAGGATAATTTTTCTGTCACAATGGACCTGTGGTCAAGTAACCGTGCATGATAAGGGTGCTGGTGAGTTTTGTGTAGGGTTGTGGGTTCAAATCCTAGGTGGGACTGATGCATTACATTACATTTCAATTATTCGGCAGACGCTTTTATCCAAAGCGACGTACAATAAGTGCATATTGAAGGTCATTGACGCACCTACTAAGCAGATCCGACAAAGCACAACTTTCTCACAACGTCGGAGCCATCCCTAGTAATGCAGGGTCTCTTAACCTGCAATGCTCCTGTGAAAGTGGGTACGGAAATTCTCGAAAGGCTCACGGAATGGATTGTGGGTCCGTCCAAGTGAAGGAATGCTTTATTTCTGACCTTTTGAGTAGATTGAGTGCCTTTTGAGTAGATTGAGTGCATTTTGAGTAGATTGAGTGGATGCGTGCGCACGCACTATGGCTCACTTGTAGCTGGGTTCTCTGGCTCTGCAGGTATGTGCTTGGCTACAGGGGGAACTCGGGCCAGCCGTCCTACTGTGCGAAGGGGCCCCGCCCTGCCGGCGTCCGGGTCGTGCACGTGGTGTCCTCCTCCATGACCGTCGGCCTCCTGCACAAACTGATGGCGGACAAGCTGGCTCCAGCTTTCTCTGGGGAGGAGTTTGAGCTGCAGGTACGCCACGTCCCTCGCCCGAGGCATCAAGTCAGGGGCGTCCAATCTTATCCAATAAGGGCCAGTGTGCGTGCGCGGTGCGCGTGTGTGTGTGTTTTAGCCCAGCACTGACACTTGCTTCTACTTATCAAGCTCTTGATTGAAGGCCGTGATTAGTTAATTAGCTCAATCGGGTGTTGCGCTGGGCTAAAATGAAAAACCTGCACCCGCGCCGCCCGTTTTCAGATGAGACCGGACACCCCTGCGTTAGGCGATCGTAGAGCGCGCGCGACGCACCGTGACCTCTGAACTGGGAGAGCGCTCTGTCGCTGCCACTGCGTCCGTCTCCACCCTAAACGCACAATGTACATCGCCAATGTTTCTGGAAAGGGGCGTTAGGAGGGATTTTCAGCACAAAACAGTCTCATACACTCTGAGCTCTGTCTACTGCAGTGGTTAGTTGAGTTTGCGGAAGCACCCCCGGAGCATTTTCCAGTCTGGAGCGCTGCCTCCTACCTAATTTATTGACCATTGGATTGTGGCTGAAGCATATCCTAGGAGTAGGACCCCACACATCAACCCATTCAACCTCATCACTCCATAAGCAGAGTTTCCAGCATGAGTATGGTTGGACTAGGTGGCAACTTCTGTTTGCATTTCATAATTATCTTAATATATTTTGATGTGGCAGAATGATATTGTTCTTCCGCGCATGTAGCGAGCGTACATTTAAAAGCAGGTGCGTTCTCACATTTATTTATTTATTTTGTTTTACAAGCTCCCAGCATTTTCATTTTATTTTATAGTTGGCTTAGAAGGCTAGATTGCTTCCCGCCCCGGGAGGTATATTCACACACTGTAAGTGGCAGGTGTGTTTTATATGCAGCCTTTGTACACTGCTGCTGCTTATCCTGGCGTGTTACACTAGGGCCCTGTTCCATGCATGTCGCACTAGGGCCTGTTGAAACTGCGTTTGTCGCTCCGAACCTTTGTTCGGCGCTCTTGTATTCCGCTCGGATCTCCTGTAAAGCGGCGAGAATATGCTTGTGCCCTCCTGTTCCTTTACAGTCGTGTTCCACACAATAGTAGTATGTTAACATGCTTGACTGATGCCCCCCCCCCCCCCCAGTT
Source organism: Synaphobranchus kaupii (assembly GCA_029718625.1). Taxonomy (NCBI): domain Eukaryota; kingdom Metazoa; phylum Chordata; class Actinopteri; order Anguilliformes; family Synaphobranchidae; genus Synaphobranchus; species Synaphobranchus kaupii. The sequence continues at coordinate 15,550,470 of CM056388.1, read as the reverse complement.
CTACAGTGATCCCCTGCTGGCTCTCAACGCATGCTACGAAGGGGACTCGGTCATCGTCTGCCCCGGACACTACCACGTGACCGGCTCCATCAGCATTCCCGACTCCATCGAAGTGGAAGGTAAACGGTCACATGCTCGGTAAACGACTTCAGAACGGTCTCTCTCGCTGTAACATTAATCTTCTTTATGGCTTTTGACTTACCGAAGCTCTTCTCTCTTCTGTCACAAAGAAACCGACGCTGAATATGATAGTGGAGTTAATGCGATTATGCAGATGTGAATAAACATAGCTCCTCTGCGACTGAGGTAACAACCAAACACTAACCAGTTTCATCTCCATCCTAAATTATGACCGAAACCCTTAAATGGGTCTCCATACTCAACCAGTATCCTTTATTTAATTACACAAGATTTGTAATCTGTGTGGACCCAACACGTTAACTGCTCAGTTACACAAAACGCACACATTTAACTACATCAATGGCCAGTCTTACAGATTGATTTTGATGTAGATATTAGCCTAGGAATGAGAACCATCAGTTCTATTGTATGATGTGGAATATTAACACCGGGGTAGATGGAATTGTAAAGATGCAATGTAAGAATCGTAAGCAGACCGGAACGGGTGCAGATAATTTAAACGAATATCAAAGCCAGACTAAATATCAGCATCTCAGGATTTTACACCCCCCACCAAGAACATTCACCTTTAATGGTAAAAGATTTAAATGCAGTGTGCTCCAGGGCTTCCTTTGCAGGCACTAAATCAGTCACCGTGTACACTTCATATCGTCTTAATTTTGTCTAGGTTAAACAACCCCCGAGCGTTCATAAAATTAACATGAAGCGTTAAAAGTGCGACGAACGAGAGACGCGGAAGCAAATCGCGCTCGACGGCGCAATAAGCGTTTAATAATGAATGGCCATTTTAATGCATAAGAGATGCGGGGAGGAAAGGAGGGCAGGGATGGGATAGGCTGTGTCAGTCTCTTTATGCAAATGAGACCTGCGGAGCCAGATAGTCAGCGCTGCGAAGATTGGAAAGGGCTTTTTAAGTGCCGCGCTCTCCACGCCTCCCACAGAGCAGGGAAGCCCTGAAAGCGTAGATAAGGACAGCGGGTAAAGTAACGTGGCAGTTTGTTCCGCACAATGCCAGGCAACACGTAACTCAATTAGACCCACGCTGGATTAGCATAATAGAATTCTTCCACTGCAAAAAAAAAAAAAGGCTGTGATTTTTAGAGAAGCTTGATATGCTGTGTTAAATTGTATATCAGGACATTATAAATAACTCGCACTCCGTACAATTTGTTTAAATTGCTGGTGAATCGGTAGAACGCTGAATCCGCCAGCTTGGAAACAAGCTCACTCGCGCCGGGAGGAAGGGGGTCACTGAACTCGGCACGAAAGCGCGACACTGGTGTTGGCCGTCATGAAAATCTAATGAATCCAGTGGGGTTTTTTTCAAAGGGACCGGCTGTCCTGAAGGAGGCGGCCTCGCGACCCTGTCGATCTGTATTCCGGCTCCGGCTCCTCCGCCGACGTGCCGTGACCCCGCCCCCAAGTGGGAAGCTCCGCTGTGACTTTTAGACAACCTGTCAAGGGGCTGGCAATAATGACCCGCCTCCATCAAAGCCGTGTCCATCAAACTGTGCCCTTCGTTGCCATGAAGTGACTTGATGAAACGCTGGGAATACTCCGTGTTTAACGTTAATTGCCTAAGGTTTTTTTTATGAATTGCCTTGTAGGGTATGGCCTGCCTGACGAAGTGGTGATTGAGAAGAAATGTAAAGGAGACACCTTCATAGAGACCACAGGGGCCAACATCAGGATTTCCAACCTGAAATTCATCCAGCATGATGCCATTGCAGGCATATTCTGTGAGTAATTAAGATTACTATTATGCTAAAAATAATACTGAAGCTTTTCTCTCTTCTGTCATAAAGAAATTGTTTAGGAAAGTTAATGTGATGAAAAAAAGAATAAAAACCATGAACAAAAATACCAAGATGACTCACAAAATATAAAAAAACACATACACCGACATGAAAAACATTATAAATATTAACACACATACTGATATGAAATGACAAGTTATTTGGATAGAATGCATGTGATAAACAGCCCTCAAATGAAATTAAATGAATGAATAAATAAGTACAAAGATATTTCAGCACAGTGTGAGCCTGTCGGATCACAATATCCATCAACGTTCCTCAAACGCAGAAAAGCTGTGCCCCTATAAATTTAATTATTTTGGATTTTGGATATTTTTGTGTGGCTAAACATCCTTACAGGGACTTGAGCATTATTCCTGGAGCAGTTGACCCCCTCATGTCATCCTCAATTGTTTGTGCTGTGGAATACCCGTGCCCTCCTGCCTACCAATCAGCTTGACTCTTTTGAACTCAGTTTTTTATTTGTCTCCTGGAGTGTTTTTCTATAACTGGACAACTTGTACAACAAAAGTCGCCCTCTGCAAAGAATAAGTGGCAGAAAAAAAATGCGACTTGTGAAATCCAAAAGTACAACTTTAGAAAATGTCCAAACAAATCCAAATCAAGAAATGGTTGCACCTTATGAAGGACTGTTTTTTGGGTAAATTGGTGCATTTGATCTGGAAAATATATGAAAGGCCATGTCGAGGCTATAAATAAATACTCAGATTTATAGAATTTGTTTAAGGTCTGGTGGTATGCGCCGAAAAAACCCCTAAACAGACACGCTGGCATGGCTTATTGGCGCGGTCGGCTTTGGTCGGATGGTGCAGCAGGCGGTCTCAAATTTATATTTATATATTTATATTTGCCTTCAAATTTTTGTTTGCTCTGTATATTCAAGACTTAAAATGATCAAGGAGAGGAGGACTTGATATTCTGCATTTATTGCATACAAATAGGCTGGGTAACCTAGGCCACCTTATAATTAAGACTCCACAAATGCATACAGAGCATCTTTAGCGATGTTACAAACGTCAGTGATTTTTAGAGCGTTCATTAAAAATATATTAGATCAAATTAAATGGCATTAAATTAAAGTGCCAGGGAGCTGTTGTGGTGCTTTTATATCTTTAGTGTTGCTATTGGAGGGAAAACATAGTGACACGTGGCATTACTTTACAGCTTTACCAAGGTTTCGTGCACCTTGGCATTAAAGGATAGGTTTGCCATTTTTCAACCTGGACATTTTTGAAATGTTGGTTCCCCTCATTTATAATCGTGCATAGCACAACCTCACTTTATTATTGAGAAATGTACCTTTTATCTGCAGCTTAGTCATGAGTTCAGAACCCTGTTAAGGTTACTTTATTATTGAGAAATGTACCTTTTATCTGCAGCTTAGTCATTCGTTCAGAACCCTGATAATGTTACTTTATTATTGAGAAATGTACCTTTTATCTGCAGCTTAGTCATTCGTTCAGAACCCTGTTAAGCTTTTGTTCATTAACGTTTAATTATTTAGATCCAAAAGTAACATTAGTAAGTAACAAAAGTAACATGTACTCCTATGGTAGCGTCCTTATACTTGGGCACATATGCAGTAGGCATATATAATGGGCTCGAGCGGCCACAAACCAGGATGTTTTGACGCTTGGATGTAGGGCTGCCTTTTCTTTTTTTCCCCTCCAAACTAAGTGTCTCACCAGTGCTTTTCTGTCCTCTCATCCTCCTGTCTTCCTGTCCCTGCCGTCCTCTCTCAGGTGTGCGGCAGGGCAAGCTGGAGATGGAGAACTGCGTCCTTCAGTGCGAGACGACGGGTGTGATCGTGCGCACCTCGGCTCAGCTCTCCATGAATATGTGCGACCTCTACGGGGCAAAGGTGAGAGCCTACCGCCGCGCCCTTCTGCTGTCGGTCCCCGGCAATCTGTGTCACGGAGCCCCCTCGCTGTGCCCAAGATGGATTTCAGAGCTTACAAACTCGGGGAAATGTGCCCTAACCCCGCCCAAATCGGAAAGGGCAACAGAACTACCAGCTTTCCAACAGGAGTCTACCTGAGTCTACCTGCATCGGTGTAATGAGACCCTCCTGCTATTTATTGGTTTCTGTTCAGCATATTTTGCAAAGCCACTTGACTGAAGTTGTTCACTGATCCCTTGAAAAATCTCAACAGTCCTGCGCGTAGCCACCAGTTGCCCATATATGCTTTTGTTTCTCCTAAATAGACTCTCCCCCCACGCATTTCATCCTTAACCTGTAAATAGTCCCATAATCCTCTGCCAACTTCCAGCCTTTTGTTGTCCGATTGGCTGATTAGCTACATTGCCACCTGGCTCGGGTCAGATCCAAGCAGTGAGATTTAGTCCTACTTGATTTGTGAGGTCAGTGCCTCTGACCTAAAGTCTAGTTCTTTAGTTTCATTGAGCTTCATTTGTTTTTGTTGAGATTCATAGCGTTGCTGTGTGTCTTGCAGGGGGCCGGGCTGGAGGTCTATCTTGGCAGCATCTGCAGCCTGGTTGGAAATGGCATTCATCACTGCAAAGAAGGGATCCTGATCAAGGTTTGAGAGCTGGGGGGGAGGGTTGTTGGCTACAGATGTGGAAACCTTCAAAAAAAAAGTCTGGTTTTCATACAATTTTACTACATAGTGAACTTCAGCCTGTTTGCCTGCGTTGGTTAAAAGGTAGGTTACAAAAAAATGCTATGAAGTGCTTCATAATCTTTATAGCCAAAATGATGGGCATTGAGCCACTGGTACTGTTGTGCATGTTTTACTCGCTTAAATGTAGGTAGGCACGCTTTTCTCTTAAAATGAGCCTCATTTTGTGCTGCATGAGTGTTAATTTGAAACTTTCAGAATTTAGTTGAAGCACTAAAGTCAGCCCCCCCCCCCCCCCAGCACACATCAGTTGACTGGAGGCTTGTGGCCCAGCAATTTGTCTGTACTTTCTATTTTATTGTCACTGTAATCAGGCATTTCTGTCCTTTTTAAAGTTCAGTTCAATTCCAGCTGCACAGTGCGGCATTATCTTCTCTGAGCCTAAATTTAATTTTTGTGGAGAGACGTAAAAATCGGCAGTGGGGATGGGAGAGGAGAGGAAAAAGAGGAAAATATGTGGCGGGTTTTATTTTAATTACCTTCAGATGGGTCTTGTGGTCTTATCTGCTGCCCTGAGGTTGAGTGCAGCCGTGTTTGTCTTTATCGGCCCCTTCACACACTACGCAAAGCCCCCCCTCTCTGTGTTACTGTGGGATTGTACCTGGAGGACTCACTTAGCAGGGCTGTGAGATGGCTTGCTATTATGAGCTTCTTATTTTTTTACCCGTTTCCTTTTTACCTCCGTAGGACTTTTCAGATGAACTGAACACCATGCCCAAAATCACCATGATAAGGAATGTGATCCACAACAACGAAGGCTATGGGGTGATCCTGGTGAAGCCGGAAAACAATCCTCGCGTGGGGAAGACCAGGGAACAGGCCACAGGTGCTCATGCACGTACACTGCACAGAATTCCATAGCAGAAGGTGGATGTATCAATAGATGGGTAAACGCAGATTAACAGACAGACTGGGTGGATTCCCACAGGATTGGAAAAGCGACTGACTGGATGGAGAACAGACAGAGAGTCCAGGAATTCAGGTGGCAAAATTGCTGCACGAACAAAAAAATGCCATGTTGGCTCGAGCTACTTGCACTCGGCGCGTTTTTTCCATCAGAAACAGCGCAGCCTACAATAAACACACAGCATATTACTTTCTCCTTACGAGCGATGCTCGCCCCTTATAACATTTTCAATAGACTTCTGTTGATTTATTTATTCACTGGCCAATGAAACCCTTCTATTCCAAATGAGGCCCAGAAGATGTGGCTTAAAATAACAAAGAGGCTGCTCCTCTCACTGTATTCGTCACTATCGTGCTACCTTAGTTATTCTGAGTGCAAATCCGCATCGCTTGGAAGGCAATGGGATAAAATGATGAGCCAGTGTGGGAGAATGTAGACAAGCACGCACTCATCTGAAGCACACGATGTCACCAGCCTGCTTCTTTCCATACTGCAACCTGCAAGCCACAGGAAGACCGCTGTTGAAAATGAGCTTTGGCCATATACACATGTACGGGGAATCGCATACTGTCGGATCGATGTTATCCGTGTTTGTCCCATTCCAATAAACCAATAGAGAAAAGAACATGGGCAGCTTTAGCGAGCAGACCGATCGATCGACGGGTGTTGCTGGAGTGCGGTGGTAAGACGCCGATCCCGGTCGACTGAACCTTTCATAATCCTGGGCGATGCCATTTGATAAAATAATCCCTTCATGAATCAGTTTTCGACATTGTACTCTTTTAGTTACTCGAAGCGTGTTTTTTTGTTTTAGACCACAAACCCCCAGATACCCTTATACCAGCCACTGTATAGCTGGCTGGACGTCAGAAACTTCTGCAAGTGTGTAAACTATATTGCGTTGGATAACAACTGGGCCAAGTGAAAATATACACTAAAACTGGAAAAAATCCCAGAATTGAACTGTTGCTTTAAGATGCACAAGGCAGGTGGCTTATCAGTCATGAGATTTCCAGGGAAGAGTTATAATTTTACGCCGCACAATGTCAACACTTTTCAATAAGTTGTACTTGCGTCCAAGTTTACAATTTGGCTCGCGTTTAAAATTCTTTGGACAAGATTAATATTTATCATAACATTTAAAATTAATAGATATGTGGGGAAATGTCTGCATCTTGCCATTGTGTTCTCTTCTCTCTTCACTCATGCATCCCCAAGCCAGTTCTGTTTGCAACTGGCCTCAGGCAAACCACTGCACTGCACTGCATTGCCTTGCATTGCTTTGGTGCTGACGATTCTGCCCATAAGAAAAAGTGATGAGTTTTCAATTAGATCTGCTTCTCCATGTAGGAAGGCCTCTGTGAATTTAAATGCACTTTTCTTCTTCCAACAGTTGCCTGTTACTGTCATAGTCTAGGACCGTGGATTAGTGTGTTTCTCATACAACCCCGTAATGGTGTAGAATGTTTGCCTTTCAGATGAGGTGGAGGACGGGAACGTGGAAGTGGAGGACGGGAACGTGGAAGTGGAGGACGGGAACATGGAAGTGGAGGACGGGAACGTGGAAGAGGAGGACCCGGAGAGCAGCGAGCAGGAGGAGGGCCGAGAAGGCGGAGCGCCCCTTGTGACCATGGAGGAGTGCCCCTCAGAGGCACGCTACCCCCGCAGGCGCAGCGGCGTGCCCCCCGAATTCACCGAGGGCAACGACGCCATCAAGAGGGAACTGGTGGCCACGTCCGCCAAAAAGAGGCGTCTTCAGAAGAGCCGGGCCGAAGAGCTGGGGGTCACCCAAACGGACGACAACCTGCTGTCCCAAGAGATGTTCGTGTCCATCGAGGACAACCAGTTCAAGAGGAACGGCAAGGGCAGCTTCGGTACCTTCCTGTACTGAGCTGCCCCTGTGGCGCTACACGCACAGGCACACTTTACTCTCCGCCAATGTGTACATGTACGTACGCATTTTTAAAAACTTTTTGCAAGTGCAGATACCGTGTTCAACTGAATGGACTACGCACACACGCCATTTTACATTTCAATTAATTTCTCATACCATCCATTTTTATTTTCACACTTTCCTATGACTGTTGTGGTTTATTTATGATCGTATACTAATTATTGCCATAGCATGTTTGTAATCTCAGGTTTTACTGCATAAGTATTTTGTTGTAAGGAAATATTCACACTAATTTCACCTCTTGGGTTGTGTGTGCTCATAAGTAAACGTGCACTCATCAGGATTTGAGTATAAACCAGATACAAATGTGTTCATTCGAGCACCTTTTTGTGAAATTATCACTTCCACAGAATGTCTACGATTTTGGATAGAGGTCATTGGTTGTAATGGCTTTAAGCATTTGCCTTCTGTAATCTTTTCTATTTTAAGCACCTACAATTAATGTTGAACTCCAACTGATTATACTGCAAAGGATTAAACCTTGTCTAAAGCCGTATTTCATTGCTGCCAGGTTAATGAATTGTACACTTGATAACATCCCACCCAAATACTACTTTATGCACTGGGTTAAATTTGACTGTATTCTGCACAGTTATGTCTGAGGCTGAATTACAGACCCTAAGATGTGATTGTTTGTATGGAAATTGCTGTGCTTTTACATTTTGGAATATTATGGGAATTGCACTGCCACAATGAAATGAATATTCCCTGCATTTTGATATCTAATTGTAGTGTCCCTTAAATGTTCTTGCATGTCATCAATAGGTGTGGCTTAGGGGAATCAGTGTTTGTGTTGACACATGGAGAAACACTGCGTGTTACCAAGTCACGGGACTGTGCCATACACGAGGGCCACATAGTTTAGCCCCTCGGCTTTTTAGAGATGTTTATTGGTTTGTTGGTGTACCGTGCATGCCCTTGGTAAATATTCTGATAAATTAATCTACTTTTTCCTCCCAGTTCTGTAAAAAAACAGGACTTTTCCAAGTAAATAATGACACCGAATCTTTGCACACTGATTAGACTATAAAGGTTTTTTGGCTCATTCTACCAATAATCCCATAGTGAAATATTTCCCTTAAGGAATTTTGAATAATGTTCTGCCAAAGTCTTCTAAGGTTGGCTTTTGACTAATGTGGGAAATGCTACAATGGCATGAATCTCAGCTGTAAAAAAAATAATGCACGTTAAAAAGTTTCACAAGGTTTTATTTGATGGCGTGGCATGTGGTGTTTACTCTCACAGCTTTTTGAACTGTTATGCCTTTTATTGCTTTCACATAACTCCTTGAACTAATACTTTGAGGTGCTAGTCCAAAGCGGTTTGATTCAATTCCTGTTACACCGAATGGCAAGTATTGCTTTGTAAATCAAGCCGCTTATGCTGCGTGTGTGCAGTAGAGATAATAAGGGCATTGCATTAGCTGTACGAAGAAGGGGAAATTACTTTAGTAGCACTTATTCCTTTATAAATACCTTTTGTGTCTTTGGGTGCTGGATAAATGGCTATTAAGATGTTCTTCTTAAAGATGATAAATCATGACTTCATCATTGACTGCAAAACTGCTCATTTTAGTAGATGCAGCACACTAATTCAGCACGTGAATTCATATGCCCTCATGTGCCATGATGTTTTTATTTTTACTATGAAACTGAATTCTGAGCACATGCATGCATACATTTATTTGTATTAACTGGTAAACTAGATGGCCTTTGCTGCTGGTCTTCTAGCGAACAGCAGTTGTTTTAATGAACCTTGATTTGAAATATGTAAAGTGGGAAGGTTTTTGGTCTTGTATGAAATTGTATGAAACATTTTCAATGTAGGTAAACTAGTTTTAAGTTTGGTTTTGAAATCCATCACAACTAATGAAATGTATGTTTTTTTTAAAACTAAACATTGATTTTCTTTACCTGTGGGGTTCTTTATAGATTAAAAAGTGCTGTTTAAAAAAAAAGAACTAAAGGCCTGTGGTGACGTTTATCCTCTTCCCATGATTTGTTTGTCGTTTTTTTTCCACCCTGGAAGTTCCCGAATATAGTGGACACCGATAGTTGTAGATTTCTCTGTTTGAAGTGATGTACTTTGGAGTTGAGGATCCACACAAATGAGTAGTGATCTGGAGTGGGTCAGCTATAAAGCTTTTGCTGCAATAACGGAGTCGTCTTCTGTTGTTTTTGCAAGCCTATAATATTCCACTGTAGATGTGTGTCCACCTGAATTCTCCAGGACAACTCAACCATTTCAGGGTGTTAACAGCACAAAATAACACGTTGGAGATGCGTCTATAAGGTAGAAGCCTCAAAAAGAAGTCGACTTTGGGGGAAAATGTCACGGATGAACTGAAGGCTATAGGCTTGTGTGGCTCGAACATTGTTTTTTTTAATACGCTTCCAATGGAATGAAGAGAAGGGGAGTGAAGCAAATTGGTTTTAATTCATTGGGGCTTTTGAATTAATTAGCTTAGTTTACCTGGAGATACAAGGGAAGAACAGCTTGTTAATTGGCTGTGTCGGGAAAGCCAAAGCTCTCCCTTATCCTCTGACCTCTCTTAGTTTGCCGCCGCTTATTGCGTTTGCTGTCCTATTGACTCCAATGAAAGGGGCTGGTGGTGGGAGAGAGAACTTTAAATTGATTTCTGTCAGAAATGGGAAATCGTTCTCAAGCTGGCGTACCTCGGCAGGTCTGGCTAGAGCACGATATACACTACTCACAAAAAGTTAGGGATATTTGGCTTTCGGGTGAAATTTATGGAAAATGTAAGTTCACGCTACAGTGATATTATACGTATCATGAAAGTAGGGCATTTAAGTAGAAGCATGCAATGGTTATTTCCTCATCTCAAACAATTTATTGAAACAAAAGCCAACAACAGTGGTGGGTATACCACAACAAAAATGTCAATGTCTCAATAACTTGTCATGTGCCCTTGAGCATCAATTACAGCTTGACAACGACGTCTCATGCTGTTCACAAGTCGACTTATTGTCTGCTGAGGCATGGCATCCCACTCTTCTTGAAGGGCGGCCCTCAGGTCATTGAGGTTCTGGGGTACAGAGTTACGAGCCTCTACACGGTGAGTCAGCTGATCCCATAGGTTTTCTATGGGATTCAGGTCTGGAGAAAGTGCAGGCCACTCCATTTGAGGTACCCCAGTCTCCAGCAGCCTTTCCCTAATGATGCGACCTCGATGAGCTGGAGCATTGTCGTCCATGAAGATGAAATTAGGCCTGTGTTGTTCATGCAGGGGCACAATGACTGGATTAATGATGTTATTCAGGTAGTATGGGCTTGTCACTGTACCATTCACAAAGTGTAGGGCAGTTCTGTATTGACTAGACACACCTGCCCACACTGTAACACCGCCACCACCAAAGGGTCGTCTGGTGACAACAGTGGCTGATGCATAGCTCTCTCCTTGACGTCTCCAACATCGTTGGCGGCCATCATTTCTGCTCAACGTGAATCGACTTTCATCAGAGAACAGCACTGAGGCCCACTGGTCCCTCGTCCAGCGTAAATGCTCCCTGGCCCATGCAAGACGATGACGCCTGTGCCTGGTGGTGTGGTCAGGTACCCTTGCAGGTCGTCTAGCACGCAGACCACGCTGATGTAAATGGTTTCGAATGGTCTGACGTGACACTTGGGTGCCTCTCACCTCCCTTAAATGTGCCTGGAGTTGAGTGGCATTCATCATCCGGTTCCGCAGGGCACTGTTCACAATGAAGCGGTCATCAGTGTGGGATGTGGCCAAAGGACGTCCACTTCTATGCCTTTCTGTGACTCTTCCAGTCTCTCTGTATCTCTGTTGCAACCTGCTGATGACACTCTGTGACACTCTAAGCTCAGTGGCCACTTCCCTCTGAGAACATCCTGTTTGAAGCCTCGCAATGGCGAGGTACTGTTGATCAATTGTTAGGTGTCGTCTTGGTCTCATGATGTCAAAATGTGAACAGCATGATGAAGAGGACTGTTTAAATACCAATTCTAATTGAACCAGGAAATTTATTGGTCGATTCATGGATCAAACACCTGCTGTGAATTTTGCCGTTCAGCTCCTTGTTAGAGAACAGCAAGTTGTGCAAAAAGTACTGAAACATTGAATAGTTGGACATGTGCATTCAAAAGTTTAGAGAAGGTCAAATTAATTTCACCTGTAAAGGTTATAGTGCATTTTAGGTTCATCCTGAAATTTCACCCGAAAGCCGAATATCCCTAACTTTTTGTGAGTAGTGTAAGTTAGTCAAAGTTATTGAAAGGAAAGGAAGGGTAAACAGTCTGAGCTGAAGGCAGCTAACGACTGTGATTGCAACTCAGAGCTGATAACGAACAACAAACGATATCCAGCACTTTGGCCGTTATCGCCTCTTGACCTGGTGTGGCCTCTGGCCGATGGCAGAAAGAGACATTTCCAGAGGAGGGTTTCACTGTGGGTTGAGTATGGCCTAATTGATCAGCTCTGGGTGATCGTGTCCTTCTGCACCAACAGATTGGCGTTGGTGCAGAAGGACTGGCGTGCCCATTTTAGGGCATTCCTACTTTAGGGTCCGAGGATCTGCAGTCTCGCCTCATTCAGCTTGGTTGGTGAGACTTCCTTAAACCTTCCCGGGTCACTAACTGCGTCTGTTTTGAGAAGATCTATTAAAATGGTGCGTCCTACCAGTCCTACCTCAGCACAGCGGTGATCTGGGTTTCTACTGGCATCCCTGTGACGTAAATAAAGAGGTGAGTGAAGAAGAGACGCCTGTCGCCTAAATCCACTCTTACCATCGTCAGCAGATGGTCCAGCTGACGATGGTGTGGCAAGACAGAATTCTGTTCTTATGCTTTAAAGCCATGGAAAACATTGCCAAGAGACACTATTTTTACTTTACCTTAGCAAACACTCCCATCCACAATGGAGAAGACCATGGGCTTTATCTAGTCAGTCTCTGCATGTTTAGGGCGTGTCCAACTCCATTTTTTCTAGTTAGACAGTGAATAATTTGAGTGCAAAGTAAGGCGAAAGGCTCAAATGGGCTGAATTTAGGGCCTGATTTACTAAGACCTTCAGTGTGTGCAAAACTAATAACACAGCCAATGATTGGTGCAAAACGAATACCATGACAAATCATTGGTTGTGTTATTGGTTTTGTGTGCTTAGTCTTTTCATTAATTATAGGTGCATCTTGGGCGTAACACAATAAACCAATCGGCGTGTCATCTCCCATTCCCTTTAAAAGCCACCTGCATTTGCACCTTGGTGGATTGCTAATATAATGGTGGATTTAGTGAGACTGAAAAGAGTGATTTACAGCTGGTGAAACAGACCTGCTTGTGCATGAAGTGACTGAAACTGGAAAAAACTAAACCATAGTACACAAAGACACCTGGTCTAATAGGATATCAGAGAAGATGTGGACATTTAAAACATTTTTAATGCTGTCTTTGAAGTAGTTTGCTTTTTAATGTTCTACAATTTTCATTGTCTTTTTTACTGTTAATTTATATTGTTAGTTCTTAGCGCTGAACTTTTTTACTTTCTTGTAATTGTAACTCATTACTTTGTCTTATCTTGTTGTAGTAACTTTGTGCTGCAATATATTGTATGAAAGGTGCTAAAGAAAGGGTTATTATTTTATTTTCTTAACTTAGTTTACTTTATTGACAGCGTGGAGGTGTCGGACAGATGCAACTCCTTTGAGACTGTCTTACTGATGCCTCTGAAAGCATTTGTGTCAAAGCCAAGTTGCAAATTTTGTTAATGCAATTTCCCTGTATCTTACAGACATGGCCGCAACAGTAAAACAGAAGAGAGTTTGACAAGTTTCTTTTCCCGGACACCGGGCGCGAGTAGTCGGAGACTCCTGAACCTGTCCCTGCTGTGGAACAGATCAATAGACTCCACATTCTTGGTATGCTATTCTCCACAGTCTGCCTGTTAATGACTGCAGTATCTCAAGCCATCTGTCATATTCGATGGGCATGGCAGGGGTCCACTTCAATTGTGCCAAATTAAAAGCTTTAATTGTCAGCTCCTGCCATCCCAGCAGCCTACCCCCCCTCTGCTTTTGATAGCGATTCATCCCCTCCTCCTCCTCGTACCTCCTCAGATTGTTAATATCAAGGGGCCCTGCCGACAGAGACATATTCTTCTATTACGACGCAAGCTGTCAATTCAGCGATACAGATGTTACTGTAGTTGAGTTTTGCATAGTTGGAAATGGGATTTGTTCAAACTCGCAGCTGCATTTAAGTTCAATTTTATTGTTTTCATCTATTTCCTATTTATCTTTATAAAGTGAATTGTAGATGATTAAGATGCTGACACAATTTTATAACCGCACATAATGATTATAACAGCAGTCTATATATATATATATATATATATATAAACACAAATGCAATTATAAAATGTGTGTGCCTGTGTACTGTATATATGTGCACTGCAAGGTATATACTGTATTTTATACTTTTAACCTCAAAGGAGGCGAACGGTATATACAATTTTTAATATCTTTTGTCCTCTAAGTACTGTACTAAAAATATTCTCACCTGCCATTATGTTGACAATGTCTCTATTTCTTTGGGAAATCTTATTCCGCAAAGTGCCTGACTAGTTTCTGCTCAGACGCGTGTCACTAATCCCGACAACATCGCAGGTGCCCTACTGGGTTCTTGTTGGCTGAAAGGTTAGCATGTCCATCATCCATGTATGTTGGCATAGGGAAGACAAATGCATGTGACGTGCGCGCACGTGCTGGCATGTAAAGGTCGGGGCTTTAATTGTTTTAGATATAGGATATGTGAGGCGGGAACTTTGCTTTTATTATACATGCAGTCACAGACATTGGGCCTCATTTATCATTCAGGCGTACGTTCAAATCTGATCGTAAAGCGAGCGTACAACCATTTTTCGGAAAATGTCCGGATTTGTCAAAAATAGTGCAGTGCCCGTTCAAAATGTGCCTGTTTGGAACGGGCTGGACTTTATGGCGTCTTGCCTGACTCGTGTGGAGGTTCGCTAGCCCGAGACAATTTCATGCGCTTGGTGTCGCGATTTGCCGAGAGTGATGGGCGCTTCTTTTTGGGTATTTCAGGAATTTCTGCGTTGAGCGAATAGTTGTTCTTGTTCTTCTTGGGTTTAATGGTGGTCGGGCAGTTTGGGGCAGTTTCGGATGCGGCTTTCATGAGAGATGGTACGCTCTCAAGTAGTTCCGGGGAAGATTTTGCGCTGTGATATTAGTTAATTCCGCATGATGAACGTGGGTGTACGGTACGATGAAATCTCACGACAGCTCTTGACTTGGCGTACGCTTTTTCCCAGTGGCGAGGCAGTGACATTATCACTCCTTCCATGGCCACTTTCCCAGTGATGGGTATCACCATCCTCTCTTCTGCAGGTGAGAGGTCTGGGATGCCCTCTCCTCTACCTGTACCGGCAGAAAATTTTTTGTGAATGGTTATCTTCTTTTTTTGTCTCAGCTGTACGTAGTTTGCAATTCAGAGGAAGCATTTTAGCCCTGGTTATTCTCTGCACATAGCATTTTTGAGCTAGGCTGCACACCACTACTCCCAACGCTCCCAATAAGCACATGTTTATTTTCACGTTCATTCATAAGAACTACAATTTTACCCTCACAGAAAAATAGTTCTTCTTTGCTTTCCTGATGCCCTCCATGGCCTGTAATACTGGAGAAAACTGCGTTGGCATGACGTGTTTTAAAGGAGGTGGCCCTACCAAATATGGTAGTAAATGGGCGTGTGAGTATGGTAATTCATAATGATCTGCACACACTTCCCTAATCTATGATCAAGTCTGATCTGATTTATGAACCTATAAATACATGTACGCTCAGATCAGTGATTTACACAAGTTTGATGAATCACACATGACATTTTTGTATGCAAGTAGGTACGCTCATATACCCATTTTTACAACCATATTGATACATGAGGCCCATTGTTTTGATTTGTTATCCACTGTATACATACAGATATACAGTAGACACAGGAAATAGTAACTTGAGGTGTACTCAGCTTGATGTGTAGTTTCAGCAAAATGTCCAAAGATGACTACAGTTTACCTTGTGGCCAAACTGACTTCTGAAGGTTGTGCTGTGGCTGGGGGGGGGGGGGTCTATAAATATTTGTGAAATCAACTAAATAATGTTAAATTGTTTATGACCATTATTCTTGTTATTGTAAGTAAATTAATTCAGTTAACAATGGAATTCAAATTCCCTATTAATTTATCGTCAGAATGTGGCTCATAAGGTTGACCTAACTTCTAACAGCACAGGGTTTTTCCTGCATTGCAATGTGTTAGGCGGGCCGCCTAGGTGTTTTTACAAGCTGCCTAAGCAGCTTCGGACAAATTGTGCAAGAAACACCGGTAAAAACAATTAGATACAGTCCATGTATTTATCTATTCAAAATGCATTTATTTAAACATGTTCATTTTAAATGCATTTCAAATTTAATTGTAATTGTAACATCTATTTTCAATTTTTTTCATGAAAAATTGTACATTTAAGGACCGGCAAGACCTGAAGATAAGTTTCAGCTACTGCTTCTAATCCTCATCTTTATTCATTTGAAATATCAAGTGTCCCTTCAGTGTTACATTATAATAAATTCTTCCTATTATCTGTCAGTATGTAAATACATGAAGAAATGAATGGCCTGTGATAGACCATTTGACAGATGTGTGGGATTTTTCCACATTTGTGAGAGTGGGTGTATTTCGGCTGAAGGACTCTGAACGGGTCTTTGTGTTTCCCTCCCTTTTTATTTTTTTTAATAAAAAAATAGATGTACAGCATAAAATGGTAACAAATGTATAGCACCATTCCTCAGGTACAGTGATCTCATTTCCTGCCATTGTGGAGCATTGCAAGGCACTGGAGGAGACCCATCAGGACAGATCACAGGCCCGGGTTAACATGCCCACCGAATCCGCTTGGTCACGATGGTCTCGACTCGATTACAACCGAAACGTGTAGGAAAGCAATCTTCCTGAGACCTGAACAACAGAGACATGTTTTGGTGATTTGGTGATGTTTTAATTAGCCAATCAGGATCAGCTGGATAGTGTATACAACAATGTTATTATCGTTCACTGAAACGAAAATGAACATGAGGTGTAAACATTTTCGTAGACCGAAATATAAATTTAAAAAACGAGATGCAGAAACAATAACGCACTCTTAAAACTAACTAAAACAAAACTAAATTAGAAAGTGGAATTGAAACCAAAGAAATAAAGACTAAATGAAAAACATAAAACCTACAATAAACGCGGTACACAAAAAACAGGTATTTAAATTTAACTGTCTCATTCGAGCGTTGTATTGTTCCTCTTACTATTGGAAAAACTCTGGCGGGAACATCAAATAAACCACAGAAATGCAACCGCCTTCATGATGGTGCCCATAGTAACCTTCATATTCGTCCATATTGTGCCTTCGTTTACTTTACGTACTCAGGAGAACCCTGAGAGAAGTTTGTATCATATTTCAAAACAAGTTATTTTGGCAGGAGCACAGTGTGAAACAAAATGGTACAGCTATCAAAAAGGGACAGGGTTTGTTTGTGAGCTTGGTTTTGGAACCGACCTCCAAACGAGACCAGTCTGAAAGCGTCTTTTTTCCCCCATAAGGGCTATAGTGCAGGCTAAAAATGTAGCATACAGTCCATTTGTGTGTAAGCATTAGGGTGCATGTACAATATAAACAAATATCTTCTTTTCTCAGTCCTGTTTAATTAAGGTTCTTTTGTTGTTCATCATTTCCATTATCCCTTAGTTGGACAAAATATTATTTTTCCCCCCACTAATAAAATGTGCTGTGTCTTCTCTTTGATCAACAAAATTCCAAACTCACCCTCAGCTAGATATCACCTTCATTCTTAGTTATCAAAACCAAACAGAATGTTACTTCAATGCACAGGCACAGATGATAAATGGAAACATTCCTGAAAGAGAAAAGTATGTATACATTTATAAAGTCATTCTATTTAACAAATCATAACGGTGTATATCAGATTCACAGTTAAAGTCCTACAGGAGCTGTACGGCTGAACACGACCAGTCTCTTTAGCTTTAGCGAACACAAAGCAGCTACTTAAGCACTGCAGAATGTGGCCTCTGTAAAGCTTATAGGAAAGATGTACAGAAAGTGGCAGGTCTGCAAACAGATCATCACTTTATGTGTACACCTGCATTCATTAACGCAAGGCCTGTCCAAACAATTCTGCCTGACGATAATTATATCACATTCTACTCCTACATGCTGGCCTCCCGCTGATCTTTTGTACATGATATGCATATTTTGCCTTAATGTTTTTAGTACGCAGCTGACGGGTTTAGATATTATTTTTTTGCTAACTGTACATTTGATTTAAGAATGTGGGGCACAACTGAATATCGTCCTATCATTTTGTAAAGGTAGCTACACATCTATCCACATTTACCTTTGGCTCTTTAACAGGGGAGAATGGGCTGATGCTAAACTGAAGCACATCATTGCATTTGTTCCTCTAATCTGCTCGTAGCTCGTGGGTTTCTTTAGCGTTTGATGTGGATCTTTTTTTCTGGTTTACCAGTGGGTTTCTTTACCATTTGATGTGGATCTTTTTTTCTGGTTTACCAGTGGTTTTCTTTACCGTTTGATGTGGATCTTTTTTTCTGGTTTACCAGTGGGTTTTTCGCTTGGACAATAGAGCAGTAAACTTGCCGTACAGGCGGCTCATGCCTTACTCCAGGAACAGCCACGGAAGGACGGAAAGACACTGAGAAGGAGGGATTTAGAAGAACAGAGAACATGTTTTCTGATGATTAAACACCGAGACAGTTAGCCACTGATAACCCACTTGTGTATCAAAGGTACATTTGAGAATCAATGACATTAGTCCCAGGTAAAGCGTTCATTCCACGATCAAAAGCTTCCAAGTGGCAACCGATTTGAATCATGCCATTTTTAAAGAATAACGTTTCAACAGCGGGGACGGGATTTATTTTGAATTGAACTTGTGATGCTTTCCATTGCTGCCAAAGCATAACTGACAATGATATTGTGCACAAACCAAACAAATATTTATAGGACTGAATGTTACCAATTTTATCTGACATTTGAAAGAAAAGACTAATTAAAAGGAATAAAGTCTAAAGGATGATATGCTTTTTTGCTGCAGAAGATAGGAAAGCATAATCCTATATGTGATTGTTCCTTTGATCACAACGTGCATTACATTTCAATACAGACATTTTTATCTTAAAAGGGAATTAATTTGGACTCCACTAGGACAGTTCTGTGTCTGGGATGTGAATGTATTTGGTGTAATGTCCTCCCCACCAACAATTTACTTTTAAGGACTTCTGTGAGACACAATCGTGCTATAGAGAGTGTTTGCTTCTCCACTATTCTGGGAGATAACATATCAGCCTGAGCTTAGATAATTACTCTTCTGTATGTACGAGGGATAAAGATCTCCTAAGACTCAGCACTCACTCAACTGCTTTAATGGAAATCATGGGGAAAGAGACTTCAAAGACAAGAATCTGATGGTTTGTTGAAATCCAGATGAAGCGGGCGTGTTTATTTGTTCACATCTGCAGTTGACCCTTCTTCACTTTGACACGCATAATGAGGAATCGTTTGATGTAAAAGCCCCAACGCGCATCGTAACAAAGAGAATCCCTTTCGGCTTATACTGGGGATGATGGATGACGACATCAACAACGTAATGAACTTTTAACATGACCGTGCGCGGTCATTCTCAAGCCAGGAACATATTATAAAGGTAGCCGCTCTATAGCATCCTTTATAGTTTGTCTCCTCCACACCCTTTTAACAGGACTTTTGTAGAATGGAGATTGGTTGTGTCAACTAACTTGCAGCAGCCAATAAAATGGAACAAACGCTTCCATTGTAAACTCCTCCAGACAGACATTTTATGGTTACTGGTTTTATAGGTCAGCTAAATAATGAAATATCTTGACAGTCGGTATGGAAAGACGAACTCACTCAGAAACAGAGTCTGAAGAAGCCTTGTTTCTGGACTGAGGCTGAATTAAGAGTGGATTTGCACTCATTCAGATTGTTTTTCCTGCAGTGCATCCTTGGCAAAGTCACATTTCTGCTCGGTATGGGATGCGGTCTGCAATTGGCGAAGCCTCTCCATGATGGGAATGAGGGGCATATTAAATGCCATTTCATATTAGTTTATCTATCTATCGGCCCAGCTGGTTTCTGCTCGGTGGTGGGTATGTTGATTAAGATGTCCATGATAGCACACCTTAGGTACAAACGGTTATTTAGCTCTGTCACTTTGTTGTATCTATTTATTTGTTTTCGGAGAGCAGCTTGGCTCTAATTGTTAAATGACTAAAGAGATCTACCTAAATACTAATACTAAATACTGTGATTGACGTATTTTTGTACATTTATATGGAATTATTTAATAAAAATGTATCCTATATTCATTTTTGACATTTAATAACAAATATCAGCAACATAGCTTTTTCTCCTGAAACAAAATTTGGCATTGTTACACAAATGTGGTGTTGCTAGTCTCTGATTTCATGTTACATTGACGGAATCTCATATGCCAGGTTTTTAGTTTTTCAAGTGAATCAAAACTCTCAGACTGATAGATATGCTAACAAATTAGCGGAAATAATTAGTTCAGGCACACTCCATTGAAATCAAGGAGCCGTTACAATTTGTATATCAAAGATGAAAGTAAAATACAGCAGTGCAGGAAAATACCAAAATGGGGAAAAAAACAGCAAATTAGAGGATGCAGCCATGTTTGCCTTTCAGCTCGACTTCACCCATGTTAACGCATCTCATCCGTACCACATCCTCCCCAAGAGAGAAGCGCGAGCCCCACCCCCGCCTGTCCTCCCTCTGGGGCGGGGGGGGGGGGGGGGGGTCCACACGCACGCACATCCGCCGCTCCCGATGGCCATTAAACGCAGCGTGGAGCACGGCGTCTGTTACCGCGTCCGTCTGTTCTCGGCTGCGTCTTCCGGCCGGGACGCGCGTACGCGGGGACCGCCACCAGAGGCCCCCGCTCGTTCCGGAGCGCCCAGCCGTCCGCACCGACGCGGCACGTGAGCGACTCGGCGCATCTACACCTTTCCGAGGTACTCTGGATTGTCACGCCCCCCCCACAGGAGGCATGGCGAGCCTGGGCACCTGTTGTTCAGGTCACAGCGTGTGACAGGAGCCACCAGAGATCCAGCCTCGTGTTGATAAATATGCAACACGCCTGGTTAACCAGTCAATCAAGCCTCCGGCTTCTCCGGCTGCAGCCTGAGGAGCGGCGCTAAACCGTCTTTGATTAATTCCTCGTGTCACGCGCCATATTGGGTTTGTTTTCGCGCTACACCCCTCGTTTTTTTGGCCGACTCTACCCATTCATTACAATTACGGAGCAGCTTTCCTCCCTTGTTTAAGAACGCGGCGCCCCGTAATTTATGCCCGGGTTGTTGTTGAAGCGAAATATGAAGTGGACGTGCTCGCTCCCACAGGTACTTTCCGACACCGTGGAAAATTAAAATGAAATAAAAAGTCCTGCCGGCTCAAGATTACAGAACCCCAAAAACCGTCTGGAGAATACGAATGGCTTGCAGAGCTCCTTGAATATTCTATAAGGAATACTGTATGTATCACAAACAGCAGTCACCATCTGAGACATGGCCACAAACAGCTGGCTCAATGTTTTCATGGTTGAGGGCTGAGGCTAGTAGCAAAGGTTTCATTACAGAATACAGTATGCTTCGATAATGATTTCATATGACTGGTCATCACTAAAGGGCAGTTTTAGCTGGGAATCTATGTCCTTTTTCTATTCACTAAGTGGCCCAAGGAAGTTTTTTTTCTTAACGCCGGTTCATAATACTAGCTTCAAAACGAGAGGTAAACAGGTTATGTCACTTGCTTTCATGTCTTTCGATTTACATTTGATGGGTGGGGGCTTATTATATACTTCTTATACATAGTTTTATACATTGTTTGTTCTGCTAAATTAAATACGAGAAAACGTATGCTCATTAATGTCCTCCAAAGATTGTGAACACTTGGTGCTAACGCTAGTCCCCTACAAGAAGGTTTAAATAATAATGATCGTTTCTTATTTCTATTCCGCTTAAATAAAAGATGAGAAGAACCCCTTGCTGTGTGAGCTGCGATGCAAATCAAGGAATTCATACAATTCATATAGTATTCCCATAAGTAATAATTAGTTTTGCCTTTCAAGGGGGGCTTAGGATCCCGATCAGGCTGTACTGTAGCTACGGTTGTTTGATAAAGCTCAGCCTGATTGATCTGCTACGCTGCCGTGTGTTTTCTCATTCTGGATGAGTCTAATTGTGGCAGAGAGTCGCTTGTTTGTTGCAGCGGGCTGAATGAGCTGGAAGTGCAAGCTCTTCCCGCTGCTTATGGATAGATGAAAGGAAATGTCTCCTTTGTTGGGGGAAAAAAAGTGGAAAAAAGCTGCCATCTCCTCGTTTCGCTACAGGCTGAAGATTGGCTACCTGATGCTCCTCAGTCCAGCGTCTCTTCCACTCGCTCTATCTTTCACTTTCTCTCTCTTCCACCATTTCTCTCTCTCTCTCAAATTCTAATTCAAAATGCTTTATTGGCATGAAATACACTTGTAAATGTTGCCAAAGCGTACATACAGAAATGCAGAAGTACACTAAAACATGGATGTAAATAAATCTGAATAATTGCTATATCTAACTGTAACAACAACCGCTATATCAGAATAATAATATTATTATATAATTATTAATAACAACAAGAACAATGATAATAATAATGCTGAAAAAAAGTCATTAATAATAAATAAATAAAATTGATATGTTTTTGGTTGTCAGCCAATGTCCCTCAGTTCATGACAGGCAAAGATGTGCTTTGCAACTATTGGAGCTGTTGGCCCTTTTCCTAGTAGGATTTGCAGTTTTTTCTCTTTTGTTAGGGAATCAAAGTCTTTTATAATTAGAGATAATTTGTTGAAGTAATGTTTTCTAATTTTGTGTATATTTTCCACAATGTAGGAGAAAGTGCATCTCTGTTTCAACCTCTCCTGTCTTACAGTGACCACATATATGTTCTTCTTTTGGTAACCATGTATTCCGGTGTCTGCCTTTCTCAATTGCAAGTGTGTGTGGTCACTGAGCCTGTACTCGGTCAGGATCTGTCTCTGCTTTGTATCTCTGACAGAGAAGAGATACTCAGCTAATGTGTAGTCTCTTTTTAGGGTCCGATAGCAATCACGTTTGTTTTGTGTTTTGGTTACACCATCCCAATATTCCATATAAGAGATTTTGGTTTGTTTCATAATTTGGTTTACACTGATTTGCTGGTAAGCAGTGCAAGTATGAAGCTGGTCTGTGCTTTGTGTTAGTGGAGTTAATGGGTTAGTCAGCTTCAATACCAGCTGACTGAGGGGACTCTTTTCATGACTGAGCTCTTGGGCTTTCATTGCCTTAAATTGCAATGTGTCTTGGGGGCTTGAGTTAAGGTGCCTCCAGAATTTTAATGCTCTTTTTTGGATATGAATCATTAACGGATAATGGCCTAATTCTGCCCTGCATGCATTATTTGGTGTTTTCCTTTGTACTTGTAGAATGTTTCTACAAAATTATATATGCAGGGTTTCTATTGGATGCTTGTCCCATTTAGAATAGTTTTGCTGGCTGAGTGGACCCCATGCCTCACTTTCGTACGCAATGGGCTGGATAACACTATCAAAGATTATTTACCAGATTTTTATTGGTATAACAATTTTTTAAAGTTTTCTTTTTATAGCATAGAGTGCTCTTTGAGCTTTTTCTTTTAAGTCATTCACTGCCATGCTAAAGCTCCCTGATGCTGTGATTGTCAGACCAAGGTAGGTATCATTTAGGGTGTGTTCTAGGGTGGTGTTGCCTAGAAAAACCTGGAACCTGTTTTCCTGACATCTTTGGAAGATCATTATTTTTGTCTTTTTTAAAATGTAAAAATGTTTCTCTCTCTCTCTCTCACTCACTCACTCACTCACTCTCACACAGATTTAACACCAGGAAGCAAGAGCGCCATTCCTCATTGGTGTGTTTTCATAATTAGTGATGGTTCTTTGCTGCGTCATCACACAGGGCTGGTTGGCTGAGGCCCCGAATCCCTTTTTAAAAATACCACTCCACGATTTGAGGAGGAATATTCACACGTAAATATATCCCCAGAAAGTGAGCCGTGGTTTAGCCCTATGGGCTGAGACATCAGAGGGAGGGGTGAACACATCAGCATATGTTAGAGCTCTGGAGGGGATAAAACTCATGTATTGCATTCTTACCTTGGGATTTCTTTTGAATACCAAGAACAGTATGAAAGAAAATTTTATTTTTAATTATGATTTTTTTTCAGATACAAGTTCTCTTCTCAGATATTTTTTTATATTTTATCCCCCATATCTTTACAGTGATAATTGATTGAGCACCTGGTATATTTTATTTTTTGAATTAAAAAGTGAAAGTAATTATCGCAAATAATAAGTCCCACCATGAATATTTTTTCACTGGGACTTCATCTATTTAAAAATATGAACTCAATTTTTAATTAAGTTGTCTTGCGCCACAAATAAAAATAGAAGTGCGAGTAACAGAAAACACATTAGCAATATGGAGTCTTTTATTTTGAGTAAAGAACATGGGAGACACAATATTTAGTCAATATCCCAAGAAGATAGTAACCGTAATGGTAAAACAGTGGGCATGGGCCCGGCCTCTGTGCTGGAAAGGATGGCTTAATCTAAGGAAGAGAGGATGACAGCTGTATGGATTGGAGGAGGATAGTTGCCAGGGCCTATTACTGCATTTTTCAATGCCGTGGAAACCATCCCTCTTTCCTCCTGGGCAGATTTTCATTTCACAGCCCTCCATAGATATATAGCATACTGCCCCTTCCTTGTGATTACATTTCTGGACAGTAGACTTCTCGGCAGCTCTACTGGAGTCTTTGCTTGGCCACAGATGCCGTTTGAATTTATGAATAAAACTGTTACAATGCAAGCGGGTCACAGGGAAAAAAACCCATGCAGGCTTTGCAGGTTGAGCTAAATAGATGTGAGGCTTGTCAGGAGAATTATCAACTGAAGGCAACATGCGCGTCCAAGAATGACGTCTCATTTTTAAAGGCTAGTATAACAACTGAGACTGACTTTGAGAGATATGGCGAGATACTTTATGAACACAGGTGAGAAAAAAAAAATACCTCAACCATTTGGATGCTAATTCGGGTGTTTTTTACGTTATCAGTGCACTATTTGGGCCCGCTTTTTTTTTTTAACAAAAAAAGCTGCATGCAGTATATTACATCACAATAAAATTTCATTTAAAATTATAATTTCATATTGCATCTTATTTAGAACCTATTTATTACACTTTAACCTATTTAAACAGGTTACCTTTTTGCTGGATCAAAATGAGAGAATTAACTTTTATTACCGCATTATCATTACTATTGTTAGTAGTAGTAGTCGTAGTACTAATACTCATAAAATGTATATATTTAACTTAACACACAGTTTACATTAAATTAACAGGGGGAGGGAGGTCAGGAAAAACATTATTCTCTTTTTACACAATGTCCTAAGCCAATGCAGACTGAAAAGAAAGCTAAGGTTTTTGACAAATATGGTCCAAGAAGCAAAACATAAAAAAGAAGGCTGGTTTGGAAGGATATTTATGCTGAAAGGGACATCATACCTACAGTGAAATATGGTGGTGGATTTTGTATGCTATGGGGTTGTTTTGAATATCTTTGCATATTATGGAATCATGAACTCCAGCAATTATCAAGACATTTTGGCCAAAAATATTCTCTCTAATAGGAGGCTCAATCCAAGTTGATATTTTCACAAGACAATGATCCCAAGAATGCATAAAAATCAACCAAGAAATTATTGACTACAACAGTGCTGTTGTATCTACTCTTTATGAAGGGTTTGAATAATTCTGGAGCTTGTGGCTAGGCATGTAGTTGGGTCACCTCCAACAATTCCGTGACCGTGGAAAGCGGAGGTTCGTTTAAAATGGCTACCGTCGACTTTGAAAAATTGACCTTTTGGAGCTGAAATCGGCGGCCATCTCAGATTTGAAGATCAAAAATGGGTCAAATCATCAAAACAACATCAATTATGAATTCCTCGACTCAAAAAGTCCCAGAGACCATGTACTGTGCAGCATTGTAGGCCAAACCATTGAAAATATAATTTCCAACATTTTGGATTTGGGGCTCTCACAAAGTTAGCCCGCGTTTTCGCGAGGGGCATGGGGGCTAAATTTGTTTTTTAACCTTTATGATAAGGACCCACAGATGACAAATCCACTGAGAAACGAACCTCTGCTTTCCACAGTCACGGAATTGCTGGAGATGACCCAACTAATGTGCCGATATTAAAATTTCATAGTACGATTATCTTGGCTTAACAGTTTCATGATTATACAACATTATCTCTAATTATTTTGAAAGTCTTAAAACAGTATTAAAACACACTTCAATGACTTAAAAAGTACTAATTTATACCAATCAAAAAACTTTTTTTTAAATTGTCAAACATATGTTAAAAATGTTAACATTTTGCCCATGCCAATGACAAGTTTTAACAAAATAATGGAATTAAGAAGTAAACAAACTTTTCTGCAACAAAATAACATGCAGCTTATTGAAGTAAATGTAAACATTTTGGCCTGCTTTTAACCTTTTTTAAACACAAGCCCGAAAATTAAATGGTTACTGTTCTTGAACTGCTTTGACAACAGGAAAAATCCTGGTCTGTTCTGTAAGGTATAGCCCTTTGGAGTTTGTTTTCCAGTAAGTATTACTGAACAAAGTGACAGAAGCTCAAACACACTGGAAGTATAAGTTTTTTCTCGCCTAAAAGATTTATTGATATATGAATTTTTGCCGGGATAAGGATACCGACTTTATCGTTATTCTTGTCATCTGTGGACTTCCGTGGAACACATAGAACATACGCAGTCCTTGTTTTGATTGAGCCTTTTGTGTCATGTTACAACATAAGGAACCCTTGTCGCTATAACATTGGGATTGTAAATTAGTTTATAGAGGGGGGGTTGATTTGCAAATATCCAAAATAAGGGGTGTTATTTTGCGGGCACAGCCAAAGTATTTGTACGTGTTATCATTTCACACTTTCTGCAGGTGATCAACTAAGAGTCACTATGTAAATGACTCCAGCCGCAAACAGCTGTATTTAAATGAGAGATTTTGCATGTTTGGAATGGTTACAGTGGGTAGCCTACATTTACATGCACACTAATACTCCAATCTCACCCCAATTATGGCAAAACTTATTGAAATTGTCATGTAAACACCTTTATCTGATTATGTGAGGTCACCTGGTTTTTTGTACAAACTAGATTTTTTTTTTAGATTTTGTAAATGTCTTTTTTGGCTTTTTGGAACTGTGCATGCCAGGCAGAAGTGGAGAGAGGGATGGTGTACAGAAATTGTGAAATTAACACCTGCCACCAGCCAAATGCTGGTAAAATTTTGATTGTGGCCGCTAAAATCTTTACTCTAGCAGCTACTTTGGCCAGTAACAAACCAGGTTGCGTTGTAAAAGGTAATGTGGCTGGTAAAATGTTGAAAATGGCTGGTGATTTTTTGAATCCACAAGCCATCGGGCCAGTAGTGATGGGCAAGAATCGGGAATCGATTCCAAGGAACCGGTTCCAAATTGTAGAATGTAACGATTCCGGTTCTTCGTCGTCTTGCTCCAAGTTATCCCTGCCTGAGTGCAGATGCAGATGTAGAGGTAATAATAACCTACATTTGGCAAAAGTGATCTTACCGAGTTATAACTCAGTGATACAAGTCATCTGACTGAGCTCATAAGCAACTTCCGGCTACTTTTAAGAGGTGATTGGATAGCACAGTGATCAGTGCCGCTTGTCGTAACGCAGCGCATGGCGCATAGTCGAAACAAGCACTGAACGTGAAACCGAGAGAAACGGAGAGAAACATTAATCCGACAGACCAAAAAATAAATGACAACGATGAGCTGACGATGCCATTAAAAATCCACATGGTGAAATTAACAAAGATGGTTACTTGGTACACATTATACTTAAATAAATACGTTTTGTTAAACAACTGATTTATGTCATTGTGGTATGATTTACATCATCATTCTGCGTGTAAACAATTTTAGTGGACGTTAACCAGTCATTCCTGTGTATAGCCTTCTGTTATGCAGTGTCAGGTGCAGTATAGGCTTGATATGTGATTATGATGACCAAAATATGGAAACTTAAACTCCAAAAAGTAAACGTTGTCAGCAAATGGGACCAATGCACTATTTGTTTTGGTAGCCTAAGTGTGGTCTAACCTTAGTCAGCTAACATTGGAAAGAAACGGATAGCTCTATCAAATCGGTCGTTCGGTTCTGTGCAGGGAAGCAAGAACCATTTTTAAGTGGGGGTGCTGGGGACGTTCATGCCTATGTTAGGCTCCTACTGTGGCTAGCTACTACTATTGCCGCATATCACAAATTTGTCTTTCTTCATCTGCATTGTTAAACTTCATGATTGATAGTAAAATATTAATTATAGCCTGTAGCTAACAGCAACACAACCAGAGATGGATTAAGTCTGGCCTATAGCCCGTCACTTGTTTCACGTGTTTTCTTTTCCTCCATTGTCTAGGTGACGTTTGATTTAAAAGCAAATTTAAAAAACCTCCGAGTCCTGCTGTAGTAGGGTATGCTTCTGAAAAAAACATTTAAGACCAGACCAACGAAATCAAACACTAGGCTATTAATAATGGCCTAAAGCGTTTGATTTTATTCTTTTTTAAATCAAAGTTGAGAACTGTGTCTTCAAATAGACAACCTAATTTCCGGTTATTATTTAGAACCAATCCAATACACGCATGGAATCAAGATAGACAATTTTGGGATTGACTGTCAGTGCTGGTCGCAGTGCCTGCATCAAGGAAACATGGCGAGTCCTACAGCTATCCTAAAGTACCTCAGCCTATTTTAAAAGGTAGGCAATTTTAACAAGTTGACAATTGCTGGTTCAAACTTTAATCACATTCAGAATTGACATTTGAATCGCAAAGACGTGCAAGGTAAAAATAGCCAAAATTGCCACAAACTAGATTAACATTAGCTAGTATTCTAGGCTAGCCATCAGCTTTATATCAGCTAGCTAGCAGAGTTGCCAGGCTCATTTTTTAAATCCCAAAACAAGTGACGCAATCTGTCAACCAAAAAAGCCAAACCCATGACGTTACGCGGCAACAATAGGGAATAGCTAGGCCAACGGCTTTAGGAGAAAAGCCAAAGTCATTGTGAAATCAGCAATGCTGCTAGCAAATGTTTTGACCTTATGTTATGTTACATATGCTAGTTATGTTTAACTGCAAGTGAAATCGCTAATTAATATAGCAACGCAGTGACAGCATTTCATGAGAAACATTTTGAATTGAATTGGAATCGGAATCGGTTCTTAAACCCGGTTCCAAAACTGAGAACAGGTTCTGGAATCAATTCCCAATTTCAGAACAAATGCCCATCACTACTGGCCAATGGTGAAAAAGTTCACTTTCATGCCCTGATGCTGTAAGGTCAAAAATGTTCCGACGGTCAAAATTTTCCCGGCCCTGGGTTCCTTTCGATCTCACTTCCAGAATGTTGTCATTAAACTAATGCATTTCACCGGTGAAAATATATTGTTGAGTCTTATGAGTTCATGTTTGGATTAGCTAGCTGGCTAGCACATTAAATTACTGAAATTATTGAGAAATTGGCCAATTTTAAAGCTAGCTATAATAATAGGCTAATGGCTACAATAATATAAATCAAACACTAGGAATTGGCTATAAAATAACTAGCTATAATAATAATAGTCTAATACTCATTTTAGAGTGGAGCATTTTTGTCCTTAGCCTACAACGGGAAGCAGTTAGCAGCCTAGAATCATGTAAAGGTGGTTTTTGGAGTAACCACGTTAGCTACTTCCATGTGAACGCGATAAATTAAATACTGGCTTAAACTGATATCTTCCAATAATCGGATATTGCTGTGCATGTAAATATACCCAATGTAAATAAATATCTTGTAAGAAAACAGTGAAAAGGCTGGCTGGCAGAAATGTTGTCAATGAAAAACCATTTAATGAATAAATCTTGTTATAAATCTTGTTATTTTAGGGTAGGCTACTGTTACACTCAACAAGCTGGCGGTTTACGCCAAAGTGTTTCACTGGATGTCTCTTACTTCCTGCCGGGAGTTACAGATGTTTGTCAGGATTTAAATGATCGTAACTATAGTCTCATGGTTTCTGGCAGCCTGCTGTTGTTTCTGCGGTCGTTCTTTCGTTTGAGGACATCGGGGCAATCTATCGGATTTTTCCGCCTCCGTTTCGGTGTTTGAATCTCGCCCGGCAATTATTCCTTTCACCTGTTTTGGATTTCCTGCCGGTTATAAATAGCCCAGGACTTCCGCATTTCCGGCGCTTCGAGATTGTCTTTGCTTTTGACTATCGGAGTCGGCAAGGTAAAGGATAGCGGTCTCTACGTTTCTGGTTGTTACTCGTCAGAAACGTAGGTAGTCTGGTTAAAGACTTAGGGTAAAGATTTATTTAGTCTTTTTGTTTCCTTTTCTCTCTTTATCCTTTTGTATTCCTCTACCTGTTACCTTTTGTTCAGCTCCTTCACACCTAGAGCTGTAGCTAACATACCACAGCTGTAGGTTCTTCTTCTATTACGTTTCTTTCGCCCTTGTTACACAGGCTTTCTTTTGTTTTTCTATGACCTCTAGTTATACGCCTCTTGTGTGAGTGCATGAGGTTCCTTTGTTGTTTACCACTCGCGATTGCCGAGTTTGCCCTCTTTTGGGGTTGCTTTGTGTTGGCTTACGCCGGGAGGTTTTGATTCCCATTATTTTGTTTAATTTCTCCCATTACTGCGGAGCTGTCCGCTTAGTGGCGTATTTCTCACGAAATACGCTTTCAGATTCCTTGGTTGTGGCGTTTGGTTCTCCAAACCTTACACTCCCCCTTACATATAGGCTACTTGCTAGCACTACTCACGCCGTTAGTGTCACACGGAATCACATTTCCATCTAATGATGGGTTTTATTTTGATAAAGTTTTTATTTTCTTGGTTATTCACTGTTATAATAGACGTTGCATTGCTTGTTGGATTCAAATACTAGTTACTCTTGTATTCTGTAACACGATTTGCTTCATGATTAAAAATGTATATATTCTTACTGTTCATGACGTAGCCTATGTATCCAAAAATTATCTTTTTGTGTATTTTGAGAATGTTGTTGATTGATTGTTGATTGAATGAATGATGAGTTGATTAGCCCCCATTGTTACGCAATCATTAGGAACGTTATGGTTATTCCAAACACACCCGTACGTGTTTTGCTACAATGACAGCCGTCATCGATTTTGCGTCTTTTTAATACCTGCTTTCCATTTGTACTAAATACCTTTCCCGAACTTGCTTTTGGCTTAGTAAATCACTTTACACATGCTAAAGCAATCTATTTTTATGACCTCCTCCCACTATTTTGCCAAATGACGTAGGGATGCCAATTATGAATATTCATTCAGGCTAACCCACAACAACGAAAAATCCATGTATCTTTCCATTTTAACACGACAATGACTGTGATATAAATTTACGACAAATAAATAACTAATAATTGTTTTTTCCTTTGAAAAGATTAAAATAAATCGTGAGAGTGTTGCGTATCTCCTTAAAAGCTGTTTAAAAAAAGTTAAAAGTCGATGTAAATCAACTATTAAAATACCGTAGGCCTAGTGGAGCCTAGCCTGTTATGTCAATCCGGGCGTGAGGAAATTTTGAATCACATTCAAACGAACAAGCTTTATTAAGGGCTGCAACATTTTGATAACATTGCCTTTTTTCTGCCCTTGGGCTTTAATAAGAAAAACGATCATGCGAAAT
Source organism: Synaphobranchus kaupii (assembly GCA_029718625.1). Taxonomy (NCBI): domain Eukaryota; kingdom Metazoa; phylum Chordata; class Actinopteri; order Anguilliformes; family Synaphobranchidae; genus Synaphobranchus; species Synaphobranchus kaupii. Next base: position 15,519,031 of record CM056388.1, on the reverse strand, counting down.
AAAGACGGCATTTTGGCTACAGCCGTACACAACGGCAATGGCCCAGAAACGCTCTGTCAGGCCAAATGTTTATTAATGCTTATTGGAGGCACAAAGTGACTATTTTCTGCATGACACCATAGGAGCAAGTTATAATACAATGAATACAATAACGTTAAAGTCGACGCATTGCATAAAGTGGAGTTGTTTTAACAGCGTTCTCTACCCTCCGGGCTTCATCAACAGGGCAGGGAGTGCCATAAACCCAAAAAATGCTTCACGTATTAATCTGTCTCTGAAGCATAGTAGTACCAGTGCTGTATAGTTGAATGTTTTGTCTTTACTGTGCATTTAAGATTGAAAACGTGGGCATAAATTATTTTATTAGCATGTGTCAGAGCCAATAGAGAACTATTCGAAATGAAAGTTTTTTTTTTCTCTGCTTACACTGCAAATTGCTTTAGTTCCACTGTATATCAGGTCATAGACAATGATGTGTGGGTGTATTGTTCAGAAAAATCTCTTGCACAGGAGCCATCGTTCCTCCAACATCACAGATGGAAGCATACTGAGAGAATGTGAAACGCGGGCCACTATACAGTGTTATGAGAGAAAGGCTGTGGGCCACAGTTGTGGAGCCCCTGGGAAAGTGGACGCTATCTCTATATTGGCTTGGCACATCAAAATGGCGGCTTATGTGTCCCAAAGGACCTCCGTGAGGTTTTTTTTTTTTTTTTTGCTCAGAAACTGTCTGAAGCATGTCCAGGTCAAGGGATTGATACATTGTCTATGAGCACAGATTATCTCTCTCTCTGCAGTTTGATCTGGCATGTTGGCAGCAGTGCACACTCACTTGCCCGCTCATCTATCTTGTAAACACTGTTGTACTGTTTCCTTTCGTTCCTTACAGCAATGACCCCTTGAGTCATCTGTGGGAATTCCCACTGAGATTTTAGCAGAGTGATCTTAAGGTTTCTCATTTACAGGTGGCCAGGTTTTCTCCTTCTGTCAATATAAACTCAGAAAGCAAAACAATAGATACTCTGAGGCTCTTCTGAACTATTTCAAGACTCCCTTCACTTTGCATTTGAAATATACTGAGATTTACATAGCTTAAGAGGATTTGGTCTAATCCTCTAACAAGGTTTCATGCAAACATTAGCATGAGCAAATATTTTATATTTCTGACATTCTTGAGAACTAGCATATCGACATAATGTTACAAAAGTTAATTTGAAAGAGGAGCCATGTAAATTCAAAGAGGTGAGTGCTTCGCATATTAGTCTGCTTGTTAAGAAGTAGCACATGAATGGGAGTAAATAAAACACTGCCTCTCGGCTGTAATGTCGGAAAGTGACCCCTTTATAGCAAAGGTTGTTCCCACTGAGAAGAGAGAAATATGTTTCTATCAAACGATTGACGATAAGCATTAACAGAAGCTGATTCGGCGACTAGAGTGAAGAGGGGGAAGCGATAAAGCTGCCGTCGAGCTACATTCGGGTTAAAGATTAAATGGAAGGAAATTGAGCCTTTTGCAAGAGGCGGCTGCCTTCACTTATCTACCTGATCGGTCTTCCCTGCCCGCTCAGCTCTGTACATAATTTGCGAGCGTTTTGTGTTTGTGTGTAACATCGGCCGCTATTCATTATAGTGAGGTTATTGGTAGCTAGCAGCCAAAACACAATTTTTTTTGCCTGCATCTGGGGGACTTGCATGCTCATAGAAATTTTCCAACATAATCTGTCAGGATCAATGAGGAAAGGGACTAAGATTATGTTTGCCATTCAACTGAGCGGGATAAAAAAAAATTCAAAGTACCTTTTAACTTCATTGATGTCCATCTGCCTGTGGTAGATCTGAGGGGTGTATTTTCAATGACGCCCCTCCCTGATACACAGAACACGTTTAAATTATTTTAATATCTGTCCTCAGCCTTCCTAACCCTCATCCACCCACACACTCACCCGTGCTGTCCCAGCTTGTGTATGATGTCATCCTCCGACTCGCCGGCAGAGGCTGTATAACTGATATACCGCCACTGTCCCTGACTCGCTGAAATTCAGTCTGAGCTCCAGTGATTTGCTGCATTTTAAACACACTACCTCAGAGAGATCCTCCAGGATTCTCTCCACAGAGGTGAATTTATGGGGGGGAAAGAAAGGTCAAATACCTTTTATTAGACATTGGGTAATTATGCACTTGAAATGCATTGTAACTGCAGCTGTAACATTGTGGAATGCAGTTCACCATGCAAATGCCTCGACGTGTGCCGATGGCAGTTCCAGGTTTTCCCCTGATTCTATCAGACAGTTTTTAACCAAGCTGAAGTGCATTATGGAGATGACTGTCAGTGATCAGATTATCTTTTCCTGTTTATCATCTGACAAAATGGGTCCAGCAATGCCACCACATTAGTTTACCCCCAATCTGATCAGTCAGCAGCCAAGTTTACAGCACGGCTACAGTCAAGACCTGCTCAGTCAGGTCTGATTCCTGGCCCAGTCAGTTTTAATTTCAGTCAGATTCAAGACGGAGACTAGAGCAATTTCATTCCAAATTGAGACCATAGAGTTCAATAGGAAAATTAGTCGAGAGAAGCAACCCTTAAAGTGATCCATTCATATCTACTGCATATCTGGCAGCAGACTGATGGTTTGAGGCTTGTTTGATACCTCAGACCCTTGATGACTTCCAGACATTTAGCCAACCATGTGTTTCATACTATTCCCATGTAATTTACAGCTTAATCTAGTCCCACCACAAAATTCCCATAGAGATCCATTTAAATGCAGAGAGTTTATAGAATGTTAATTTGCAAGTACTTTTGGTTCTCTAAAATGGGGGGACTAAAAATGGCTACAATTGCTACACGGTTCACCCGATATGGATGTAAAAACCCTGAAATTAAAGCTGAAAGTCTGTGCTTTAACCTCATAGTCACTGTTCCATTTCAAACACAATGTGCTGAAGTACAGAGCCAAAACAACACAACATGTGTCACTGTTCTAACACTTTTGGAGTGCACTGTATATAGTGCCCTAAACAATTATTGGCACCCCTGGTAAAGTTGAGTAAAAAGGGCTATAAAAAATTCACAGTTTGGTGAATTAGCGTAATCTCACACTGAAAGAATTTGAAAAATCCAACCTAATTTAATTGAAGTAAATTTATTCTGAGAAAAAAAAAAAATCTCAACAAATAAATTTTTAACAAACCCATGTGTGCCACTATTATTGGCACCCCTGCATTTAATACTTTGTATAACCTCCCTTTGCCAATAAAACAGCACTGAGTCGTCTCCCGTAACATCTAATAAGGTTGGAGAATACAGAGCAAGGAATCTGAGACCATTCCTCTTTACATAATCTCTCCAGATCATCCAGAGTCCTAGGTCCTCTCTTGTGCACTCCCCTCTTCAGCTCAGTCCACAGGTTTTCAATGGGATTTAGGTCAGGGGACTGAGATGGCCATGGCAGAAGCTTGATTTTGTGTTCAGTTAACCATTTTTGTGTTGATTTGGACATATGTTTTGTATCATTGTCCTGCTGGAAGATCCATAGACGACCCAGTTTTAGTTTCCTTGCAGAGGCAGCCAGATTCAGATTTAAAATGTTCTGGTATTTCATGGAGTTCATGATGCCATGTACCCTGACAAGGTTCCCAGGGCCTTTTGGAGGAAAAACAGCCCACAACATCACGGAACCTCCACCATACTTAACAGTGGGGATCAGGTTATTTTCGGTATAGCCATCCTTCTTTTACGCCAAACCCACCTTGAGTGTTGGTTGCCGAAAAGTTCCATTTTAGTTTCATCTGACCATAGAACACAGTTCCAGTCAAAGTTCCAGTAGCATTTAGCAAACTCCAGGTGCTTACGTTTGTGGTGAAATGACAGGAAAGGCTTTTTTCTGGCATGCCTTCCAAATAATTTGTTGGCATGGAGGTGACGTCTAATGGTAGTTTTGGAGACTTGATGCTACTTTCCTCTGTAATTCTCCAACAGTGATCCTTGGGGATTTTTTTGCCTCTCTTACCATCTTCCTCACTGTGCGTGGGGGCAAAAAAAACTTGGGTCCTGTTCAAGGCAAGTTTGTAACAGTTCCAGTTGCTTTTAACTTTTTGAGTATTGCCCGAACGGTAGATATGGGCATTTTCAGGTGAGTAGCTACTTTTTTTATCGCCATTCCCTGACTTATGAAGCTCAACACACTTTTTCCTCATTTGATTTGTGTGTTCTCTTATCTTTCCCATGTTGATGTATGAATAAGGGAATATGGCCTCTGTGTCACCTCATATTTATACCCCAGTGAAACAGGAAGTCATGGATTACTGCTTGAAAGTTTCTAAACACTCTGATCAATTTTAAAAAGTAAACTATAAATGGAAAAAATGCTTGTTACATTTTGTTCATTAGAATTTCTAGGGGTGCCAATAATTGTGGCACACATGGTTTTGTTATTATTATTATTTCTTGATGAGGGATTTTTTTTTTCTCAGAATAAATTCACTTCAATTAAAGGTTGGATTTTTCACATTTTTTCAGTGTGAGATTAAGCTAATTCACCAAAAGGTGAATTTTTTTATAACCCTTTTTACTCATCTTTACCAAGGGTTCCATTTTGTCCAATGCTGTTCCGGTTTCAAAGAACTAAATTAATGATGGAAAATGTTCAGACGGATGCTAGTGCCATTGCTCTAAACGTGTATAATGTTACATAGTACACAGTGTTTAATGTTTTTCTGGTCAGTTATCTTGCAAATATGTATATGCATGGGCTACATGTAAATACATTTATGTAGTCTCGATCGGAATTAACACAAGTCCGAAGATTGATTCCATGCCAAGAAAAATTGCTCTCCCATGCGAGACTTAGACAAAGTGGTCCAAAATTGGTCTCGAGTACTGCAGCCCTGACTGACAGAATACAGCGGTAACTCGAATGGTGCAATTGGTCATTTCAGATTGGTTTGAAAAGTGTGAAGAAATGCATTAAGCGGGAGCAAGATTTCTTCAAGATTTTATTGCAAATGGTGCCATAATGTGCACTTCCGTTCATCCACTTCTCTTTCCCTCTTTCAGCCCCCTCACTCACATTTTTTTATGACATTTTTTGTAGCATCAAAGTAAACAACCGCTCCACTAAAAACTGACTGTCGCGTCACGGTCCAGTGAGCCCGGCTCACCTCTTCGCAGGACGGAGTGACGCCGCCCCCTCCTTCCTCATCCTCTCTGCTCCGTCCTCCCTTTTAACCCCCTGCCATCTCTCGTGGATCACGCCTCCCAAATTAAATCTGCTCTCTCCTGCGTCTGCGGGACCGCACGCCGCCCGCCTTCTTCGTGAAGTGGGCAGACCAAATTAAATCTCCTCTAACTGGAGGCCGAATCTGACACCAGCGCCATTCCGCAGAGGGGGCACAATGTGCACATTCAAGGACAAGCTTTCATATAGTGTGTGAGTGCACACTGCACAGAGCCTCTGAGACTGCACACGACTCCCTGCAGAACCTGCTCGAGACGGGCATGCTGGGAAGACTGGAACAGAGCAGAGAGTGTAGGCATGTTCTCTTAACCTTGCTTGCTCTTTCTATCCTGAGCTATAAGGTGAGATACACAGCAAAATGCCAGAGACAGAAACCCTACTTTATTTGGTTTAATATTTGCAGTTCTAAAGCGGCCTGCCTGTCAGAGATGCGATCTGTTCTGCTGGGTAGGAGAGAATGTCAGAGACACAAATGCACGTGCATGTACATGCGCAAGCAAGCATATACACCCACGTATATACAAACACACAATTACACGTATGTGCAACCAAACACATGTTAATATGCACACATACACACACGCCCTACTCTGCAGAGTGTACGCTATATTGTAGCATGGTTCTGAGAGAAGGACACATGCATGTTTGTTTTTAAATGTCCGTTTAAATCTAGTACAAAGAACCATTAATGCGCCGAAGTAGTGCAGGTGGCTTTGAGGGGCTGGGAAAGAAACAGCCACTCATAGCTCACCCACTTTACAGGATGCCTGGTGGAGATGTACTGCAATGGGAATCTATTGCTCTGCTGTAATACTGTAACTCTGTTTCATAGGCCTGTCAGAAACATGTTCAGCACTGCTGCATCTCTATAGCGCAGGCTGGTCAGTAATGTGTTCAGCACTGCTGTATGTCTATAGCACAGGCTGGTCAGTAATGTGTTCAGCACTGCTGTACGTATCTCTATATAGCACAGGCTGGTCAGTAATGTGTTCAGCACTGCTGTATCTCTATAGCACAGGCTGGTCAGTAATGTGTTCAGCACTGCTGTATCTCTATATAGCACAGGCTGGTCAGTAATGTGTTCAGCACTGCTGTATCTCTATAGCACAGGCTGGTCAGTAATGTGTTCAGCACCGCTGTATCTCTATATAGCACAGGCTGGTCAGTAATGTGTTCAGCACTGCTGTATCTCTATATAGCACAGGCTGGTCAGTAATGTGTTCAGCACTGCTGTATCTCTATAGCACAGGCTGGTCAGTAATGTGTTCAGCACCGCTGTATCTCTATAGCACAGGCTGGTCAGTAATGTGTTCAGCACTGCCGTATCTCTATAGCACAGGCTGGTCAGTAATGTGTTCAGCACCGCTGTATCTCTATAGCACAGGCTGGTCAGTAATGTGTTCAGCTGGTCAAACAGTAATGTGGCTCTGATGTAACTGCGTAACGCAGGCCTGTGTGCGCAGGCACACACCTCCCTGGGTGTGACGCAGTGTTCGTTCTCCCTCTCTCTCTCTCGTGGACATGTTTACTTTTGCAGCGCGTCGACGCGGCGCTCGCTCTCATGGGTTATTCATAAGTTTGCGCTCCTGGTGGATTCGCGGACCGCTTCCGCCGTGCAAACAACGGGGAGATTATTCCCCTGTTTATTTATCACCGCGACAGAAGGAACGCACGGAGCGCGAGCGGCCATTTATCTCCTGCCCAGATCTGCGCGGATCCCATCTATTTTAGCCGCGACTCTGCCGACGAGCCTCTGCCCCTGCGACGGATGCCGAAAGGCACCTTGGCCACTTAAGTTCACCAGCGCGGCAAAACCTCCTTTCTTTTAATCGCCATAGTTACCTCGTCTGACTCTGAAAATGGATGAAGAGCGTGGTCCTGACCCTCTCTTTCTCCGTTCTCACCGGGTGCTGTCATATTGGCAGGATGTGTAAAAATCCTCTTTACCCGATTTCAATCCTTTTCTCACCCTTAATTGGACTAGAGCAGGGGTGTCAAGATCCGGTCCTGGAGGGCCGCAGTGTCTGCTGGTTTTTGGTGCGTTTAAGCACAAGTGATTAATTTAAGTCACTAATTGGCTAAGAAGTCCACACACCTTGTTCTCAATGCTTTAACTGGGTGCTGATTGAAAGGAAACCACAAATACCTGTAGACACTGCGGCCCTCCAGGACTGGAGTTTGACACCCCTGGACTAGAGGTTTTGTGAACTCGTAGCTTATCTGAACGCAGTCGACTTTAGATTTTTCTTTTTTTCGGGGAGGGGGGCTGAGGTGCATAGGCCTCATTGTGAGCCGCCGTAGCCCCTGCGTTCTTCTTCTCCTTTAATAGCTGCTGTCACTGGGAAGGGGCCTGAGATGAGACTGGCACTAGGCGATGCAGCGGGAGAGCGGAGAGCAGGTTTATGTTTTCGTTTCGTTATTTATCTCGAGCGCTCGCGTGGGCATGGCGAAACATCTTGACGTTTAAAGAAGATGGATATGGTAAATGTCCCTGAGCCTCGCCGAGCTCGCCGATTGGCTCGGGATGATGACTCGGGGCCCATCTGTTTTTGAGGAGGAAAACTGTAAATATTGAAAGTACATAATGGATTACCCGGTGACAGGGGTTTTGAAGTGCCGCCGTCGAGCGAAGCTCCAGTCTGGAGCCTCGAGCGCTTGATCTCGCAGCCTTGTATTTCTGATTTGCCAACGTGGCGGCAGTTTTGGAGTCAAAAAAGGGACTCGTCATTCCCTAATATAAAAAAAAATAATCTTTTCCAGGCTTTTCAAGTTCCATCTGTCCCCTAAAACACAGACGCACACAAACACGCGCACGGACACTGTCAACTTTTTACGGAGGTAAGAGAGAGTTTACGCACAAAAGTTGTTTTAATGCTGAAAAGTAATGGTGCTCGTTTCTCAGCTGCGTTGATCCTCAGGACTCTTGAGATGGGCCATGCTATCAGTTCAGGGCACCTTCTTGTATCAACTGTACTTCTTGCCACAGTTTTGATAAGCATCAACTCTATGGGCCATCTAGACACTCGCATAGGAGCGAAACAGTGGCTCCAGTGTGGAAGAGTCTCCAGGACCTGATATAACCAGAGACCTCGCTCTAGGCCACCAAAATGGTAATCCTTCATGCCATCCTTATCAATGGTGAATGGCATATTTATAAATTGGCAGCATGTCTTTGTGCTTGCAAGATATTTATATATTTCTATGAATGAGTCATGAAAGCCTAAGCAATTAAATCACATTGTGCCACAGAGACCCTTTCCCCAATAGCCATAAATGCTGTTAGGTAGACTCATACATGACCTACGGAGCGCCCTGCACTGCATCACTGCATCACACGTTTCTGCAAGTCTTTCTCATCCTCCCTTTTTCCCACTGTTCATTTGGTGGGCCGGGATTATCCACACTTGTGTATTCCCTGGTGCAATGCTTATTCGAATCATTAACTTTGTTTAAATGAGTGCACTTAATGGGGAACTTCATGTTATTCCCTCTCTGCTGACATTGCCAGTCTTTACATCCGGGTCCCGGCAATACAGTCAATCCGACAGGTGTCAGTATTTCCACAGTGAGGACCTTTCAGCAAAATCTTGTTCTCTGAATAAAATTAAAAAAAATAAATAAAAAGTTTAAAAACAGGAAATATAATTTTTATGTTGCATGTTCTACTTCAATGCTTCTGTGATAAAACATGCATGGCTGTGGTATAATGAGCCACGTTGAATCCCACAGAAGATCAAGACCAAAACCAAGTGTAATGTCTGCTATTAATTTTAGATGTGCACTCCATCTAAACTAAAACCAAACCTAATCTCGACTGAGAGAAATAAAAGACAAGCGTGGTACTGCGGCCACCAGGGGGCAGTGCTGTAGTTTTTGGAGAGAAAAAAACGAAGAAAAAATGCTTAGCTCTCAACACTCATCAAGTTATAAACATCAAAACTGGATAAATATTTTAATATTTTTAACTGTAGTAGATTTGATAAAATATCTGCATTACCATGCTCATGTTTTCAAAAGTAAATAAATACTATACTTATGGTCATATAGTGTAATTCTAGGTACTGTTTATAGCATTATTGAATCTTTCTTACAAAAAGAAACACATGTTAAGAAAATGTATGATTTACTGTTATCACGGGGGCCACTGTGGCTCCCCTTCCAACATCCATGCAAAGTAAAGCAAAGCATACGCTGCATTTCCTTCAGCATCTAAACTCTGACTTGGGAACCCAATACACAGAGAAAGGCTTTGCATTCCAATGTGGCTGCACGCACTAAAACCCATAATGGCGTACTTGATCACCTCTTAATAACGACACACTTAATCACATGAATGCCTGACAGGGTTCGTCTCGGCTCCAGCTCCCCACAGAAGCACATTTAAATATAAGGTTACCTTGTTAATTGAAGATTCCTAATTTAAATCTGCCGCAAGGTTCGTGTTTTTTTATTTTTTTTACGTCTGACTTTGATGTGTAGGTTTTGGAAGGCGTGATTAAATGCATTGTGCCTGAAATATCTTTTCGCTTTTTTTAATGGGAAATTTGAAAAGAATAGAATTTAATTTAAGTTAAAGGACGAGATAAGCAAACGAATGCCTTATAATAATGCTTTCCACTCGAATTTGCATCGCGCTTTTGCCCTTAAACCGGCGTCTGACTGTAAATACTTGAAAAATCATCGGGACGGGACATTACCGTGGCATTACTTTTCTCACCTTAAGCTCGGAAAAAAGGCTTTGTCAGGGAGGCAATCAAGATCTTGGCGCCTCATTCAATTTACTCCCGTGCCCTGGATGGGCCCCAAGTGAGAGATGCAGGGAATGTAATTTTAGAGTGCTGATCAACCTGTCCTTGGTGTCAAGCCATGCACAGCAACCCATGCGCTTGTGTCTGCATCAGATTCTTCCCTCATGAAGGCCTCTTCTGTGAATACTGAGGTATTTTCAACAACTTTAAAGCTGCTAAGTTTTATATATATATATATATATATATATATATATATATAAATGCAAAAGTATTGGGACAGTCATGGCAAATAGGTTGTTTTTACTCTTTACTCTGTACTAATCATATTTATATTTCAAATCAAATGATGACTATGAGGCAAGATTCAGAATGTCTACATTTATTTCATGTGGCTTTTTTTGAAACAGACATTGAAATAGATTATAGGGAGACTTCAGTCATTGAATTGCATTGTTGTAATATAGTTCAATGTCTGTTTAAAAAAAAAAAGCCACATGAAATAAATGTAGACATTTTCCACGACTGTCCCAATACTTTTGCACTGAACTGTAATTTTAAAACTATTCATTCATTATCACTTATTGTCGGGCATCTGTTCACTACAGCACTGTGCTTCCACCGTGACTGCAAAGCAGCTGCAAACATCAGAAAAAAAATAACGGCGGATTCACAAAGGACCCGGAATGGGTCAAAGCCACAATTAACAGCCATTACGAGATGACAGCAGCGCATTGAGGCTGTACCGTAGATATATTACCTGTGTTTTTCTGCATGTGCATTTCTGAGATATCCACACAAATCAAGGATACCGGAAAAATTAAGTTAATCATGTATTATGAATAACTGACAAATATCTGCACTAATTACACTGAGCTGCTAACTGGCAAGAAACATAAACTCCAATCACGGAAGCTGTAGTGGCCCACAGACGACATTAAATGTCAAGTCCGGTCAAAAGACAGTATTTCCAATGACAGTTTCACTTTTCCAATGAAAGAGAAATTAAACATTACAAGCCCAGATATGTTTTATGCCAACTGTTGTTTTCCATACTTTTCTACAACAACAAAGTTTACCATCGCCCTTCACCGGAGTTGAAGATGTCGGGACTGATCCGGGAGTGCAGGAAATCTTCAAAAGGCAACCAGGGAATGGAAGGAGAAGATAATGCGGGGGAGGAGTGAGGCGACGACTGGGAAGGTTGACGCAGTTCGTGGATCCGTTTCGACAGTGTACATAGACCGCAACACTGCGTGTATGGAGGAAAATCGCGGAGGCGCAGTTTGTGTGTTGGACTGCATAATGCCACTGGACATCTCGGGACAGCGGGGGCTACTTTTAATCATGGCAGCATGGCTGTATTCCACTTTAATTCACTTGATTAATGCAATGATTCTATTGGATGTCTTTATTTGATATGTTTGTTTGTGTGTTGTGGGTCTGCCCCATTGTCTATGTATTTTTGTTGTTGCTGGGGCTACAACTGAAGTTCCCAAATGGGAAAAATAAAAGTTATTCTATTCTACCTGCAGTGACCCATGCTCTTGGTGCACTTGCAGTGGGCACTCCTCGGGTATTGTCCCTCTTGTCTGTGGTGCTTGTACAGAATTATGTTCTAGAAAATTCACAAAAAACTCTGTGTTGTGCCATAGTTACTTCAGGTCTCCCGTTGATGATATCGGTACACACGCACACATCGCACTCGCTTAATTTTGTATGTGATTGAATTCCATGCTTGATTACTTTCCCCAGGTCAGGTGTTATATTCATTTACTTTCAATTCAATAGACTTCCAATTCTCTCACGGATCAGTATTCTTTTATGTGCAGTGTCTGTGTTTGGAATAAGCTCTACCATTTCCATTTTCTTTTGGGATCAGGACAGTGGGACATGTATTCTTTTGTTAAAAATCTTTCATCTTTCTAAGGTAGTATTTTCACTGATGCTGACCAGCAAAATGATTATTTCTTTTGTTTGGCTGCATAATCGGCCGTTTTGTGAATTCGTTGTGACTCATAACATACAGTTCACGTGCACTTAGAGTGCACTCCAAAAGTGTTAGGACAGTAGTGTTGTTGTTTTGGCTCTGTACTCCAGCACATTGGATGGGAAATGGAACAGTGACTATGAGGTTAAAGTGCAGACTTTCAGCTTTAATTTGAGGCTTTTTACGTCCGTATCGGGTGATCTGTGTAGCGATTGTAGCCGTGCACAGTGCCCCCCATCTTCGGGCACCTAAAGTAATTGGACAAATTAACATGGAGACCAGGGTTGGCCGCCCCTGGGTTATGGTATTGCTTGTAAGAGTACCTGAAAATAAGATTTGTTGTAGGGTCACAGACATCAAGAAGTCATGGCATGCAAAGGATATGCAACCAAATATGAAATATGATGACTTTATTTAAGTTTATGATAATTTGTCCAATTAGTTTTGGTGCCCTGAAATGGGGGGGGGGGAGGGGGGTTGGACTATGTGTAAAAATGGTTGCAACTGCTAGACAGTTCAACTGATATGGATGTAAAAACCCTCAAATTAAAGCTGAACGTCTGCACTTTAACCACATAGTCGCTGTTCCATTTCAAATACAATGTGCTGGAGTACAGAGCCAAAACAACCAAAAACGTTTCACTGTCCTCAAACAGTCCTAAAGAGGCTGTAATATCCAAAAATGAACAATGTTGTCACTATAATAATCAATATGGATGTACATTTTACAGTTCTATGGAATATCCCTACATTTACAGTCTTTTCTGTGCATGCCTGTGTTAATAAGAACTAGAATTCACATTAACTTTCTGTCAACAACAACAAATACATTTCACTATTTATTATGAAAACATGCTATTTGCCTGTTCTATTTTGGATGTTGTAAATAATTACATTTCTCTTTCTACATATAAAAGGTAAATATACTGTATATCAATACACACCTGGTGTTTTGACAACTCAGGTTCACGGTTCACACTATCTATTTAGACAAACAAAACTGCACAAGGCCCATTTATTCGGCATCTATGCTTTGCAGCTTGAAGGCTCAAAGCTAAAACACAAAAAAAGAAAAAAAAAAAGTACTTTTTGCTGGCCACAGAGAGGTATCAGTGGTTAGTTCCCCTATATTTCTGCCCACGCATCATTACTCTGTGCTTCTTGATGCCTGTGGCTTTGATTGTGTGTTAAAGGATCTGGCACGCTTCACTTGGTCTGTTTATGCGAGAAAATAAAATAGTGTTCTATCTGAAGGAGAGCATGCTCCTTAGAAATCCTGCAGCATTACAGAAAACGGGTCCAACCAGGGGAGAGAGCAGAGTTAGAATCAGAGTCTGTTAGAGTTTGGAATTGTTGAAATTACTGGAGATGCAGACCTTTAACCCCTTAACTAGCACTGACCCTAGTTTATTTTATTTGCATTTTTTATGGTGAAATTTTTAATCAATCTCATCACACAATATACTGTTTTAGTGTTAGTTTTAAAATTCAAGATTATATCCTGATAAACTATTTACGATTCAAATGTTATAGCGACAACGGTTCCCTATTTTGTAGCATGAAACAAAACGGGGTCTATCGAAATGACGATTCCGTACCGTGCCGTCCCCAGGCGACACAAATAACGGTAAAGTCAGCATCCTCATGCCAGCAAAAAATCAATAAATAAAAAAATAATCTTTTTGGCGAGAACAAAAACTTCCACTGTGTTTGAGCTTCTGTTACTTTGTTTCGGTAATACTTGCAGTAATTCTCTTGGAAAACAAACTCCTAACAGTTACCTTACAGAAGAGACCAGGGTTATGCCTGTAGTCAAAGGGGTTCAAGAACAGTAACCATTTTATATTTGGGCTTGTATTGAAGAAAGGTGGTGCTAGAGAAGGGGGTTAAAAAAATGAACAGATCCAGTATCCTCATTGACCTCTGTCTGTGGTGGCCGAGGCTCCTTTGGTTGGTACATTAGGGTGATGGACAGTTGTGGCCTGCTGGAGTGAAGCTTCCGCTCTTCCGCCTGTCATCGTCCATGTTTCCCAGTGGTGAAAATGAATCATATTAGGAGGATAATGAACCATTTAATGACCTGTGTGTTGATTTATCAGATGTACTGAAGAGGCCAATTTAAAAATATAATGCCATAAGTCACAAAGTCCCCACATGCAGCTCCGCCAAGCTTCCTGGCTCGGTGGCCCACAATCTCAGTGTTAATCAAGGCATCATTAGGGACGGCAAGCTGAGCAGGTACTTATATGCAACACTTTTCATCCTGGAATGGACAGCTGCATTGATTGTAAATGATATATCATTGACTCACCCTCCCTCCAAACAACATATGGACTCTCACAGTGTGCTGTGCTATTTCTGGCCTCTGTTTTCGAAAATGTTTTAAAATATGTTCAGATGGCTCCAGGTGATTAGACCGAACCTGCTGGAAGAATGGTTTACAGAAGTGCAAATGTAGGTTTTGCCCATTTTTTTTTTTCCACTTAAAGCCACAGGTGCAGAAATGCATGGATCGCCACAGTCCCTTCCATGTTTGCGACCTGTCCATTTATGGTGTGCTATAAACATACAAATAAAGTGTTTTGAAGTTTGACTTGGAAATTATGAGAAAAGTGAATAAAATAAGTAATCACTTGACAGAGGATACTCACTTGACAAATACTAGTTTTAATATTATCATATTGTCATGCAGTTGTGTATGTGAGACTATTTGCCATAACTCCACAAATTGCCTTGGTGAAATGATTTTGTTGTGATCTCCTTTCTTTCATTTATTATCTTTTTATTTTAAAGTGACTTACACAACAAACATAAATTAACAAAACGTGTCTTCAAAGAAGGACAGTTGTGATTACAGTTCATGTCTTCATACCTGGGTTTAAGCTTAAAAATAAACTCTGCTTCATGATGCTGTCTTCCTTATGGATAATCAGGGATCTGTAGCTCATTCACTTATTCTGGAAATTTAATTTGAAGGTTCATGCTCTGGTCAGTTGTGCCCATCAAAATAAGCCCAGTAAGTAGGATTTGTGGGTAATCCTGTACGGGCATGCTCTTGAAATGCAACCATAGGATTTAAACGGGACACAAATAAAAAAATAACTTGTTTTTATTTTATATATGCATCACACTACAAAGAAAATAAATAAACAATAAAAATGCTTCATTTTAGTATGTCCACATTCTGAGACTGTAGTGAGGTTCCAGTGCCTGTCAAAGTGTTTCATAAAAGAATGGTTCAAACTTCAAAATATGTATCATGTTACACACAATATGCAGTGTGAACCTTTTAAAGAAACGCACTTATCACATTTTTCATTATGTTGGATTATACGGTGAATGTTGTTTCTTGCTGGGGGGGGGGGGGGGGCAAAAGATTGAGGAGATTGCGATTGCCGACCAGGAGTGGGGGCAGATGGGATTGCATACACCAAGCATAGTATTTTAGTGACCCCCCCTCCCCCCCTCCCCAAACATGAGATCTTATTGCTTTCAGGAGAGCTCAGGCCTCTCCCAGGGGTCTTTTTCAGGGGAGCTGAGCTCCCCGTGGCTCCTCTGTGTTTACAATGCGGTCTGAGTTGATTATAACAAAAATGCATTATTTACCACCAAACTTTCGCAGTGCCCGATGTTTTTATCGACAAACCCTATTGTGCCACACGACCCATGTTGACGCAAATGGATTTACTGCAGACCACAAAACGAACAAATTTGTCAGAGGAGAAAAATATTCCATTTGTGCAGGACAAATTAGCAATTCCACTAGCACCCAACGGTATTTACGCTACCACTGTCAACAAAATACAGCCCTAAATGTTGCTGCTTTCACAGTGAGCCTTGTTAGTATTGCTGTTCATTTTGCTAAAGGTGACTGACATCCCATAAAGGCCTATGCTGCATTTTCAATAAAGCATTTAATAGTGCAAATGTACAAAGGTTTTTGTGGTCAGAAAAGACACAATTTAAAAAGAAAATGTTTTGGTCTAAACTCAAAATACTTTATCTGGTGCAAACAAGCACGTCACCCACACAATCCGTACGTTTGTGACGGCAATGCTTCATTATGTGGATGTTTCTCAGCAGCAGGGGCTTGTCAGAATTGAGGGGAAATGGATAGGGCAAAGATCAGGCAAAATCCTTGAGGAAAACCTGCATCAGTCTGCACAAGACTTAAGACTAGAACTAAAATTCACCTTTCAGCAGGACACTAACCTAGGCCAAAGTCTCAACTGAGTGACTAAAAATCTGAAAATGAAAATCCTGAAGTGGCCCAGTCAATTATCAAATATAAAAAGGAATATACGTAATTGTCGATTAATCAGTGAGAAAATATTTAGCGAGTGGTGAATACTTTGCAAGGCACCGTATGTACTGTACGAGTGTGGGAAGGATATTTTGAATCATCATGGTTGAAAGGTGGAATGCATTTTGTCCATTTGAGTCCGTCACATAATGGATAACTCCTCCTGCAATGATTTCTTGATCAATTTAAGTTATATGTTTGACTTTGGCTATAGTTCTGGAATAGTAAAAGTGATTAGTAAGATTTGTCACAGAACCTCACAGTGAGAGAAAAAAAAATACAAAAACCTTTTTTAAAACCAAGAAATGCAACACATTTTCACTATGTGAATATATGTCATTAATCAAATAATTTAACATAAAGAAATAAAGTTGCTTAGCAACACATTTAAAGGGAGGTACTTTTATCAAAATTATCAAAGAACATATGATAAAAACAGAAAAAGAAAATGAACGCAAGCTACACAGTGCGTATTGGTGTACATGATTGGCATTACTGTAAATGCAACAACACCTAAAATAAATGGAGGTGATATCGGAGATGAATGAAATTATCCTTGTCCTTACATTGGGGTTTTTCACATTTCAGTAGCTCTGGAGAGTTGTGGATGGGATTAGACCTGTCAAACCCACACACAGTAACAGCCAGAGGAGAGCTCAACGATGGGCCTTCCCACGATCCACTGACATTCATTCTAATATTTATTTTTGCAAAAAGGGATTTCAGGTGTGGGTTCAATTTGAAAAGTGACAATTAGCAGAACACACACAGGCTTACTTACAAGATCATGCACAAATACAATAAGGAATGTTAAAACTGAAATAATACCAGGGACTAAGGGTGTAAATTTTAATTAATCTTAGCGAGTAAAGTAATTTGACAACATGCCTCCCAAAGAGCTGAACCTTGATAATCGTGTTCACTTTCTAAAGTGCCTTCTTCCAAGGTCAGTCATGCATTTAGCATGATGGCCAAGATGATATGAACAAGACAGTATTAACTTTAAAAAGACAACAGACCAATTGAATTAGAGCATTAATATTTAAATGCTTAAATAATGAAACATTCCCAGTTAGGAAATGTGATATAGTTAATTTCCCATTTTAACAACATGACACTGGATGTCTGTTCACATGCAAAACTATAATGTAAATTAATTACTGAAAAGGTGCAGCAAATTTGAGACCCAGTATTTATTTATTTATTCTGCTGCTGGGTTACACAGAAAGGAAAGGGCAGACAATCTGTTTCCTTGGAAATAACCTTACAAGCAAAGCCATTAACCCAAACAGGTGTTTATTTGATCCTACAATTAAAATATATTTGGCACACATGTTTCTAGGTCACTGACTGAGCAAAAAGAGCTGATTCTTACAAGATGGTGTACTGACCTCAACCTTTGAATATGGGACTGCTATAATGCATATTAAACACTTACAATGTATTAATATGCTCCTTTATTAAATGCAAAAGTATTGGGACAGTGACAGTGGCGTCATTTCAGCAAACAGTAGGGTATGGCAAGTAGCAGGGGCAAGGGGCAATTGCTTGAGCGATTTTTAAAAAACGCCTTTTAAATAGTGGATTTTGGTGACTTCTAAAGAAAGATTATTCTAATAAATTATCTATCATTAGTTGTAAACTAATTAGCATTTAGCTAACTAACTATCTAGTTACCCTGGTAAAACATACTAGCTAAACAATGTATAAAATAGAATAACCTTTATTTTTCCGCTAGGGAACTTCAGTTGTTAGCCCCAGCAACCACAAAAAAGACATAGACAGTGGGGCAGACCCACAACACACAAACATATCAAACAAAGACATTCAATATATTCATTGCATTCATCAAACTAATGAAGTGAATTAAAGTGGAATACAGCCATGATTAAAAATAGCCTGTCGCTGTCCCGAGATGTCCAGTGTCATTGCAGTCCAACACACAAACTCCGACTTTCCTCCATACACACAGTGTTGCAGTCTCTGTACACTCGCAACGGAGCAACGAACTGCGTCAGCCTTCCCAGTCATCACCTCACTCCTCCCCCACAGCAGCATGAGTGCCCTGAACAATGTCCAGCCCGCTTCCCCGTCCCACAACAGACACACAGCGCATTAAAAAAACAAAAGACAAAAGCCAGACACAACAAAATACATTCAAATTAACAAACATGAACACGAGAGACAGCTGGACTACATGTCGCCATTACAGCGCCACGTGACGTCTGATTAGCTAGGTTGCCACCGTCAGAACACGGCACGACTTCAGTAATAACGTTAATCTCCACAGCATCTGCGACAGTCCCGTCAAAACAGTCATGATTATTATCATGATCCTCATCCTCTTTCTTACGTTTTAAAATACATCTTACACTCCGTTTCATTCGCTTCATTGTTTTGACCTTGATAACGTCAACGTTACAGTGTTTCGTCAGAGCTGTCAAAGTTTGAACTTTCACCCCAGACTAATGTTAATTAATTATACACTTAAGTTTTTTTAAGCCAGATTTTCAGGACTCACCTCTAAAATAGATAATTAATTACACTCAGTGTAATTTCCCCCAAATTAATAAATACATAAATATAAAAAAACGTGATAGGCCAAGCATCTACATCACACTACAAAGCACCTTTTGCCCAGGCTCTGCTTTTGCCGAACACACCAAGATCATTCTGTAATGTTACTTCACCGTGACGACAGTCAGCTATTTTGACCACTATTCGATACTGGATCTATTTTTTCGATATAATAAACTTTCACATTATGGTGGGTTTAATATTTTTATCCGTCATTGACATCGCAAAAAAAGTTTTCTGTCTGCTAGCTAGCTAGCTGCTGGTCAACTAACAGTCTGCTAGCGTTAGCAGGACAGGTTAACGGATAGGCTGGCGAAAGTGATTCGCAGGAACCAAATGCCCATTCTGAGCGAAATATTTCAACAGTAGCGGCATAATGGATACTCCTTAAGCTATTGCTAGTGTTTTGCCTGACTTTTACTGGGACAGGGATCGGGAAGGTGCGCTAGTTTTGCAAGCTAAGTGTTGCATGTCTCTTAGAATGTTCACATAGTGAACAGGGGTAATTGTTGTTCACGCCTTCACGCCCCATTAGCTATGTAAACATTCCATGTGACACTTGCGCGTCCTTCTCCAGGCGCCCAAATCGCATTTATTGAGAGAAAGGGGGGCAAGGGGGACACAGGCTAGGGTAGCCTATGACAAGAGCCATACTCTGCCATACCCAAATGATGCCACTGGACACAGCACATTGGATTTGAAATAAAACAATGAATATGAGGTTTAAGTGCAGGCTTGAAAATGAAAACGGAAACGAAAACCAGAAACGAAAGGTGTTTTTGTGGGAACACAAAACGGAAACAAAATCTAAATTATTGTTCATGAGCACAAACTTTAAGTGAAAATTTAGGTTGTGGGAGTCGAGGCAATAGAGAGACGACAAAGTAATCCTGAGTTTGAAGAGCTAACAGCAGCTAACTCTGTTTATTTTTTTTATGTAGGCTACTGTGTATTTATGCAGTTTCGTGGTCATGTAGCCAGTTATCTTTGGTTGAATGCGGAAAAACAAGTTGGCAGCGCCGCAAAACAATATTTGCCTACTGTCTGATTATTTTCAACTTTTTCAGTGTTTCGTCAATTATTTTGATCACTGGTGAGTTTACAATGTGATACATTGTAAATTGTAATCGCTATTAGATTATTTATATTATGCTTTCTGTCAGCCCGTATTTGCTCATTCTGACAGCTTGGTTAGCAGTCTAACGTTAGCTAACTACCTAACGTTGGTATATTTTTCAATCCATACGGTTGCTACTTCTGAGAAAGTGTGAACGTCTGCATAAACAAATAATGTTAAATGCTCACATCGAGGGCATAAAGACCGGTGTTTATTTGGCGCAATGTTTTTTTGGAACATAAAAATGCAAGGCGCAAGTGCATTTAGGGCGTGTCCAACTCCACTTCAGCTAGTTAGAGGGCGCATTTATTACGTTATTTTGAGCGCAAAGTAAGGCACAAATGGGCTGAACTTAGCATTTTCATTAATTAAAGGTGTGTCTTGGGCGTAACATGCAATAAACCAATCAGAGTGTTATCTCCCATTCCCTTTAAAAGCCACCTGCATTTGCACCTTGGCAGATTGCTAAAATAATGGCGGATTTAATAAGACTGCAAAAAGAGCGATTTACAGGAAACAGACCTGCTTGTGAGCCTGCTTGTACACAAGGCGAGCAAGGAATGTATGGATCAGTGTTATTCGGATTAACCATTATGACGTGTTTTGATATACACAATATTAATCTTAAACATTAGGGTTTAACACCGGTAATTCCTGACAAAACTATTTCCCGTTTCCCAGAAATATAATAATGGAAAAACAGGAAAATATTCTCCATTAGGTTACACCAGTGCTGTTATATTAGAAAATATATGCGGTTTAATTTTGTTAAAAAGCACCTGCAACTGGTGAGAATAAGCTACCAGAATATGGCTTCCGTCTCACCTTAGAAAACGACAAATTAGCCTGCTTGTTTAACAAATTGCATTTGATTATACAATGAAGCATTGTCAAACATCAATTTCATGTTCTCACAGCAGTCAGCTCACAGGCAACGTATTTCAGCTAGCGAAGTTCAAGCTTCATCCGAAGTTCATTACATGCATTCTCATATTGATTAATAACATAAATAGCGTTATTTTGTCTTAATGATAACACTAAATACACTAAAGCTGTCAGGTTGGGAACCCATAGGTTTACGCATATTTTCCCTTGTTATATAATGTCCTGGAAATATGGAAATATGACCAACGCGTTTTTACTGGTAGCCTATTGCTTTAAAACAAGCCCACTTTCCCGGGATTGCAGAGACAATGTGTGTCTATTCCGGGAGAGAAAATGTTTTATTTTTGGGAAAAATATTAATCCCTATTTCACAATGTAATCTTGATATTTTCTAACCATGCTTGTGTGCGCCCCTGTGTGTAACAGACAGGAGGGTGTACATGCGTTGTGCACACGCCTATGTAGACGCACTTATATTGCTTGTTAAAATAACATTGAAACAACTGCGACATGACTTTAGACCAGGTTTGTGGTGGTTTTCGAGCAAACGCTTTTTGCTGCCTCAATATAGCAATACGCCAAACATTATCCTGGCCACACCTCATCTTAAGACCAACCTGCCCAGTTCACTTGCTATGGGTGCAAATTCACTTGGTATTTAAGCAACGTGAGTGCTGGGCGCTAAAATGACACCTCCGCCAGTCTGAAACTAGCAAAGACACTTGCGTTTGGGTAAGCGCCGCTTAGCGCCTGGTGTAAGATAGGGCCCAAAATGTTTTGAGACAGGCTACTAGGCTGGCTTCAGTGTTTGAGAGGTGGTACAAAAGGAACAAAATTAACCGTTTTTACTTTGTTCTAACCGGTTCAGGAAGGTTATGTTGCAGGAGAAACAAAAGGAACAGAAACTTTAAAAGGTTTTCAAGCCCTGGCTGGAATATAGGCTCTTTGCTCAAGATTAAACATTTCTCCCAATCTGCCCAGTGGTGAGAACATGTTATTTGTAGTACAGTAAACATATACAGGGCTGTCGCAGTTGCTAAAGCTCTGTGCTGATACACATTGATGGAGAGCAGGCTGATGTTCGTGTTGGGGTTCTTTTGAGCCTTTTCGTCAAATGCAAACATTTAATTTAAAAATATATATACACATACAGTATGTGTGTGTGTGTGTGTGTGTGTGTGTGTGTGTCTAAACAAATAAATAATCCAATAGCCATGAGGTAGAAAAAGTTGTTTTCATGCTCTCATTATGCAAGGATGACAGAGGTTCACAAGGTGCAGTGTGAAATAGAGAATCCCTGTCGCCCTAGGCACAATGGCAGAACATTATAAATGCAAAGCTCTGGAAAGATTCTGATCACAACCATCAGACAATGAAGGCATGGTTGTGATGGAGGGGGAGAGGTGGCGGACATGTTTTTCTGCACCGTTATCAGGTGCACCTGGGCAAACTGGACCCTAAGGGCAATTATCATTGGGATGTTGAACTGTCCTTTCTTACGCTATTTTGTGGGATGTGGCATTTTGCAAAGGCTTCTACAGTACTCTCCAGAATATGTCCCGATGGGGGTGGGGAGGGAGGGCTCAGGTGAAACCCATCTGAAGAAAGTGCATGCAATTAATGTTCCATCTGCTTCAACGTCCTATGTGCTGAGGTATGAAAGTAGTACAAAATTAGCTTTGCAAATTTCTGGGGCCTCGTCTGGCTGTCACTTTGGTACTGTGTGTTGGGGGAAGATATAATGCGTAGATGGACTCCGGAGATTATAGAAAACATGATTCTCACCACCATGTGATAACACTGAAGCTGGTGTTCATTTCCTCCCGGTGAAAGATAATTCATGACCGAGTTCTTTGGCAATGAGGAAACAGAAAAAAGAGACGGCAAGGGTTAATGCATTTAAATCTATTTTGTAAATATCCCCATGGAAACAGTTTGATGAAAAGACCAGCTGCCCCTTTAGAATCACAGCTCTTCAGACCAGACAGTGAGGCTGAGAGTAGAGATACGTACAGTCTGGCAGGAAAAATTTAATTCTGACAATTCTTAAATCTAACACTCTAGTCCTTGTACAATTTGTGCAATGACAAAAAAAATCTCATCTTTCAGCCGCCATCTATTTGGATCTCTTTACAAATCCATATATTTCTGTGCACAGATACTGCAAGCTCAGTGCTCAAACTGTAAGTAAAACCCATGCATTTTGTGGATACAGCCCTCATGGCCTTCTGTGAATTGCACAGATTGTGTGAAGCCTGTTTTGACATGGCCAGTTGGCTTTGTGGTAACTGTTTAAAAACAGGGGCTCTGGGACTGAATCAGACCATAATTAAGACTGATCTCTGCGAGGCCATGAACCAGGTCCACTGACTGTTTGTTTCAGCAGCTCACAATGTGAGACATGCTGATAGCAGGCAGGGAGACATTGTACAAGGCATTATCAGTGAAAGCAATGCCCTCATTCACTGCTCCTGAAGTAAGGTCGGGATGCACAATGTTATTATCTGTAAGAAAGTCAAGGAAAGAAACTATCAGGTTTTTTTTGTTTTTTTTTTTTGTTGTGAGAAACCCGTATCTCTAGGTGGTTATTAGCTTTTCCTTGTCTGGAGGTTCAAATTAGGTGCTGAAATATCCATTTACCATTTGGTGACACATTAAAAAATGACAAAAAAAAAAAAACTTCGATTTTGGCAGGTTTCTACAGAAGCCCTGAAAGGCAAGGTGAAAAAATTCTCCTTTGGCGTTACCGCTCTTCATCACCATGGGCAGCACTTTTGACACATGCCAATAATAGCCTGTTTTGCCTGATCTTCCAAGAAAAAAAATCCAAACGTTATATGATTACAAAATGGGCATTTGAAGACTAAATAACCACTGTTCATTATTTTTTTCAATGCACCTTGCCTATGGTAATCCCCGGCTATGGTAGCGGTCTGTTACCCAGTGAAAATTATTGTTTTGAAAAGTCGGTGAAACACCGTGTAGTGTTCAAGGGAACGCTAATTAAAGGTTGTATCAGCGATTTTGGGTGACGTCACTTCTGAAGCGAAATCCCAAACAAACATACTTATGAATAATTATGTTGTGTTTTAAAAAATAGTGTTCAAGCATCCAGAATTATAACCACGTTAATAACGTTTGTAAGAAACCAAACCGTTTGTAAATCCGTCAAGATTTCAGCGAGATAAGAGTATTAGCGTTTGTGCAGATCATTGTGATTGGTTGGAATACTGTTTATTTTGGTTTTGAGTGGTTGGTAGTACCATTTGTTTTTGTGTACGATCTCGGAGCATAGGCTGCCTACAGAGACGCGGTTTTTTGACGGCCTGCTTATGGGGCGGGCAGCTAGCGGATCGTGAGGAAAAATCAGATGAATGTGATCATTTATGTTTCTAACCAAAATCGCTGATACAACCTTTAAGGGTTAGCGTGTGGCTAACCGAGTGTGTTTTTGTCAAAACGTCTCTCAACCTAGATTTACACCCCTCTAGACGTCTAGATTCCAGCTAGTTTAGGTTGGTTTCATGAGTTTGTTTTAGGCTACATGAATCCTGCTCCAATGCCGGTGCTAAGTCTTACGTACGACTTAACGGCGGAGGCCCTGAAAGGCAAGGTAAAAAAAAAAAAATAGCCGTCAAAGTCAAAAGTTTATCTCGTACATACGAGTTATTATTATTAGTTAAAGCCCTTGCCTTTCGGGGCTTCTGTGGGTTTCACCGCCATCATTTTCAAAAAACGTTTTGCACAAACCATTTGCACCTCAATAGAACATAAACAGACAATGCTATACTAAACATGTGAAAATTACTAAACAGCCGCAAAGCAATTTTTTCTCAAATGCAACTGTATTAGAACAACGGGGTTAAACTATAATGTCCTTGCTTGAACATCAGCTGTGGCATTCTGAAAAATGCAGTATCTTCAGTGTGTTGCAATGGCGACACATCACAAGCCCTTCATAAACTCTGTTAATTATTCATTTCAGGGGGTTGGGCTGGATCAGTAATGCTTGTTACCCTGAGGTATTGATGTAGAAGTCAGAGTGCCTAGTGGCTCTATGGATTTCCACGTATTTTAGAGGAAAGCGGGTCTATACTTTCTTCTCCATCTGCAGCATGGTGGAAAGATATAGTGAAGAAGGGAGTATTGTATACGACCCACATACAGCTGAGCTATGCACCTACCTACGTTGTTTAATATGTTGCCACAGATTCATCAGACTAACCAGGGGTGGCTTTCCCAAAGCATGTCGTGAAACGTGTTGTGAAGATATACTTGCCATTCACGACGCTTTCCCGAAAGTGCTCGTAACCCATTATATATACTCTAATCTCATAACTAAAAGAGATCGTGAAATGTGTCGTGAATTCTGAAGACACATCGGAATCTGGAAAGCCACCCCAGATTATCAGCTTTGTATTATTAACATTTAAAATGCCGGAGAAGTTGTTTTTAAATAACCTGCAACCCCACACCCGACAATATATGTATGTAAATTATGTTTAGGAAGCATTACGTCCCTCAAGAATACCAAATATATTTTTAAATGGATATTTGAATCATCTTAAACCAGTTCCACTATGGTGAAATGGTTGGGTACAAAAAAGAATCTACGAAACACATGTTTCATTACTGTTTAGAATTACAGATAATTAATTAATTGATTCTCTTCCCAAGATGTACATTTAATTAAACTAAAATTGATTTGTATAGCGCTTTTTTACAAAGGGCATTGTCACAAAGCAGCTTTACAGAGATCCAGGGGCTGAACCCCCCAAGGCCAGGCCTAGGGCGACAGTGGCAAGTAAAAACTCCCTTGCCACTTGGGATGCAAAGGATGCGATGAGTCCCACCGATCTTCTGCACCTCTTGTGGCAAAACAAAAACTTTTTTCGCAGTGAAATGTTCCTGGGAAATCATTTAAGTGTCAGAACCGTACATGTAACTTGTTCTTACATCTGATTATTAAAACAAAACCTCTCTGGCTTCCTCGTTCCCACAATAAATGTTCTCTAATCCTGACCTCAGTGTTGGCATGACTATGTGTCAATATACTGAATAACTGCTTAGATTACACCTCCAAAAGAGGTAAAATACAGTATAATAAATATTTTAAACAATCATACATTTTACCATATACCTTGCTTGAAAGCCTGAGAAAGGGGATTACATTTTGTGATTTAAATCCCATTTATTTGTGATGTGGTCTATTTACTTGCCATATACTATATGTAATGGTTTCAAAACACTGTCTTTTAATGTGTCATCCTGTCTCTATTTTAATTATGAGAAATAGAGACTACATATCATTTTGCTTTGCTTACTGGAAAACAAAAATGTTTAGCTCTCCTGCGTTTGGGGAACACTGTGCTAATGTCTCAATCTATTCACATATTGTCTTTATTTACGTATTTCCCTTTCAACAGATTTAAATTAAATTAAGTCTACCTTAGTGGCTAACAATGTGATTTCTATCTTTCGGAAAGGGAAGAATTTGCCACTCATTTTCAGTGTCAATATACTGTAGATCGCCCACAGCCATGCTAATGATACAGGAATGAGATTTTACTGTTAATGGAGTGAAATAGATAGCCAATAGATTGCCATTTCTCATATGTAAAACAACTTACAAGCAAGACATTTGGTGCACATTTAAATGAATGTCTCCCCAACACTAGGCTGGCCAAATGGCTTGGAGAACCAGGTGAGAGAGCTTAACCTGATAAAAGAGGGTTCTTTCACAAAATGTCTCTTGTCCTGGGACCTGTTTCTTTTTTGCCTTTTTGGCAGACCTCTCATTCTGTCTTGCCAAATATATTTTCTCCCGTCCAGGACACAGATGGAGAGAAAGCAAGGGAGCTGGCTCAGTCTGAGCGGTCCAGTTGAAGATCCATCACCTGGACAGCGAAACATTCCCTGAGCCTCTACCCCTCTGGCCCTTACTTCCCTATCGGGCGCGAGAAAAAAACCTGAACTGTTCTACAATAACTGCTTAATAAATATGTAATATATGATTAATTTAATTTTCAAATGTCAGGTCCTCCAAAATATTTGAAGTGCCCTATATCCTGTCAGTTAACAAAATAACAGCCATCAGTCTCTATTTGCTTGAGTTGGACTTGAAATCACAGTCCTGGAAACCATAAGGGTAGTTTAGAGTGTGTTTTAGAAGGGAAGTTGGTGTCATCACTGAGCACTTTGTTAGAATTAAAGTAGTATCAGGTATATTTTCACAATTATTTTGTGTGTGTTCTTAAACCAAGAAATTAAGGAAAATGGTGGAAACTGGTGGAATGTACTCTGTCAGACAGAGGCCATGTTATATCATGTTACTACAAATTATTTGCTGTCCTAATAACATTGCTCAAGTGAGAAGGGAAGACGAATATGTCTGTTACCTCCCGTCCAAAATGATAGTAGAATACAACCATTTAATAAGACCTTGGTGGACGAGTGGGACATCTTTTATCCATTTGATGCAAACAATAGGAAGAACACATGATGGCAGAATTTCCTATGGTATGCATGTTTATATTAGAGAATGCTTTAACCTTGAGAATGGGTGTCTGAAGGCAAACCCAAAGTTTACTGCTGCAGGGTTGTCGATATTTAAGATTTAAAGCCATTGAGTTTATGCATGTGGAGTGTATTGCAGAGTTGATTTAAGACAACTTTTGATCTTTTTAAAATGTAGTTGTGGTATCACAAAAATGTAGTGGACTGTGCTCCAAATGATTTGTTAGTTTGGGGGTAAGGACCTTGTGGCTTTACCCAGGGTGCTTTAACAGCAGACACTCTACCACCTACATTTGCTGTGTTTTGCTCAGTTTCCCACTGACTCATTGTATAAAGGGAAACTGAGATGGGCCAGGAGGGTTGCAGTGGCGGCTGGCACCTCCAGATTCGGGGGAGGCTGTGCATGTGTGCATGAGTGCATGACAGACACAGAGAGGCAGGTTCTACAGCTGGTTATGTTAAATGCATTTGAGCCTCAGACATATCTCAAATGCATTTTATCTATATGCTATCTGGCTCAGGAGGGATAAACATGTAGTTTGTGGAATGTTAATCGTGTGTTTTTAAGAGGAGACATGGGGGTTTCAGAGGATAACTTGAGCACATAATATATATTACACACATATACGTATATACAGTACAGTACTGAAGCATTTTTTCCATTTATATTTTACTTTTTAAAGTTGATCAGAGTGTTTAGGAACGTCCAAGCAGTAATCCATGACTTCCTGTTTCACTGGGGTATAAATATGAGGTGACACCGAGGCCATATTCCCTTATTCCTATATCAACATGGGAAAGATAAGAGAACAAACAAATCAAATGAGAGAAAAGTGTGTTTAATTTACTTGGATCGTGGAATTTCTCACTTTCATGGAATGGCTATAAAAAAATAGGTACTCACCTGAAAATGCCCATATCTACTGTTAGGGCAATACTTAAAAAGTTCAAAGCAACTGGAATTGTTACAAACTTGCCTGGAAGAGGACCCAAGTTTATTTTTCCCCCACGCACAGTGAGGAGGATGGTAAGAGAGGCAAAAAAATCCCCAAGGATCACTGTTGGAGAATCACAGAGGAAAGTAGCATCTTGGGGTGGATTCCAATCACTTATTTTATCCGTCCTCTTCTCCTCGGTCCTCGCCTGACCCGGAAATCGATCGAAAATACTAAATGCTTGGAGGAGGAGCGAGGAGTGGGGAATGAATAGGCTCCCAGAGGGTGCTTCAATGAGGAAACACAAGTGTAGCCTTTGTGGAAGCCTTTTCTCGGAATGCGTGACGTGTATAAAATAAATTATCCACCACTCTTCATGTCTGCCATGTCACAGGCACACCGCTACACAAATGCAATTTTACCGTTCCTTTCCATTTATTATAAAGCGCTAATCCATAATGACACTCATTCTTTATAACTAACAAAAGCACCGTTTATTCATGAAGAAATAAGCTAAAAAGCATTATAGTTAAGCACGTGAGCATAATATGATGCTAACGCTTGATTGAACAAGGACGTTCCATTTGCCTGATGCATGTTGCCTCGTTTCCTCCATCCTCGTATCTGATCCTTGCATCCTTTTCACGCGTCCTCTGTTGGGCGGAGCTAAGGAGCAAGGAAAGGACATGAGGAAAAGATGCAAGGAGTGAAAATAAGCGATTGGAATGAACCCTTGGGGTCATCAAGTCTCCAAAACTACCATTAGATGTCACCTCCATGCAAACAAATTATTTGGAAGGCATGCCAGAAAAAATCCTTTCCTGTCATTTCACCACAAACATAAGTGCCTGGAGTTTGCTAAACGCTACTGGAACTTTGACTGGAACCGTGTTCTATGGTCAGATGAAACGAAAATTGAGCTTTTCGGCAATCAACACTCAAGGTGCGTTTGGCGTAAAAAGAAGGATGGCTATACCGAAAATAACCTGATCCCCGCTGTTAAGTATAGTGGAGGTTCCGTGACGTTGTGGGGCTGTTTTTCCTCCAAAGGCCCTGGGAACCATGTTAGGGTACATCGTAGTGGTGAGCATTACGGTTCCTTTCAGGGACCCGGTTCCTTTGACTCCGTTCACTAAAAGGATTTGATCCCGGATTCGTTCCTCCCGGATTTGTTCACTGATCTAGTTCAGACTCTCGTTCACTGACTCTCATTCTCGTTCGCAAATGAGAACGAGACGCGTGCACATGCAGTGAGGGGACTCCCCGGACTGAAGGCAGAACCCAACTTGAAATTGAAAAACTGCTCAGAAATGAATCGCCTACTACTGTCCTTTGTAGGTGAATTCCTGCAATAGCCTAGCATCCACTGTTATTATGTTATTCACAGATCTTTTCAAAATATTTAGCCTACATATTTAAATAAATACATCAGGTTTGTTTTCGTGCAATTTAGGTAAGTTAGGTCATAAATAGGTGGCCTGGTGTGAGTTACTAAATAGCCAGTTAGCTACTAAAGGTTTTAATCTATAGGCTATTTTATTTTATTAAAAGGAGCATAGCCTCATATTTATCAGTGTGGGACAATTTCTTATAAATGTGCAGGCTATCTTCTAGATGTTAGGCTATATCATGTTATAGAGGCTAATGTTCTCTAAGTGTAGTGTAGCCTACTTAAATTATATATTCCCAGATTTTCGCTGATAATATGGAGTATATTTTTCGCAAAGCTACTGCATGTCACTAAAGAGTTGGCTATGCTAGTAGGCTACACAGGACACAGTAGGCTAGATAGGGTGATTCGGAATTTTGATTCTAGGCTTTTGATTGCGTTTGGGGTCTGTTATTGGCATTCATCGACATGAAGACCGGAGTTGTGCCAGTGAACGCCAAGGAATTATGAGGCTGAGAAATAAGCAGAAAAAAACAGACGTACTGTAGGCCAAAACAAACTGCTTGGAACATCTTTAAGAGAGCACTTGGGAGCTCAGTAATCACAAAAGGCCTGGTAGGCCAAGGAAGATATTTTCAGTGTATTCTGGCTCTACTTAAAAGTCGGACAACACAATATCTGCCTTCCCGAGTGATGTTGGGTCACATACTTCCATAACCACTTTATTAGCTATGAATCTACGATTGTGTATAATAAAAGTAAAGTGATAAATTCCATAATCCAAGTAAATTTTATGAGCTTTTCCATTGCCATTATGAGTTTTGATTATACACACACCATGATGTATTCAACAATGATCAGCACAAATCAAAGGATCCATCTCTCCACTTCCATCAGAATGAAATTTGTCTAAATGGAATTAACTTTACTTCTATAGTCAAGAATACTTCCCCAATCTTTAAAAAAATATATTTCTTTTTTATTTTTTTGAAAGAGGACATTAAAGGAATTAATGGGAGAGGATTTTATGAATACCTTCAGGAAGCACTTTTATTGGAGATTGGAGTGTTCCCGTCAAATTGAGGTGTGACATTTACAGGCTGTTAAAAAGGTGAGTCCCCATCCTCATGGACTTCACAGTAATGAAGCTCTCATCCCACAGCCAGAGAAGTCAGCTGTAATTCCTGAGCAGGAGACACCAGTTTATATATTTCCACTTGATTCAGCAGATTGACATTCATTGCCACCAGCGCTATAATGGGACTGAGTTAATTACATTTTGATAAGGGTTTCCTTGTGCAAAAACATCCCATTTTATGAGCTGCCAATGTTTTTTATTCAACCTCTGTGGAAGCAAATGTTCTGCAATAAATTTAGTTTTAATTGTGCCATCCAGTTGGGGAACTGTTCTTTCCTATTTTTTTTGTATAGTTATCGTGATATCTGAAGCTACAGGCCTATTGATGATGCAGAATGACTCATCATTCCTACTTCGTTGGTTTAATTAATTTTATTTATCCTTTATTTATCCCGGTGAGTCACATTAAGCTAAAAAATCCTCTTCAAAGGTGCACTGGCCACAAGGCTATAGGAAAAATATGTTAAATACAATGATTAAAGCAGAAAAACATGGAAAACAATGATGGGTAATTAAAACTCAGTGTATATGTAACAAAAACTCTTCACAAAGCTTATCTGCACTTCAGCATCAAGAGATAGCTGTAGAACAATTAATTCAAAAAAGGACAACAAAGCCACACACAGGGTATATACAAACACACGGACACACAAACACGGTTATTTCACTCTGGCTCTTTCTCCAAATCACTTTCACTGTCTGCTATAATAAGAAGTGGGCAGACCAAAATAAATTATTTAACGAATCTGAAGGTTGATTATTGTTCTGTCTGGTGAGCGATATCTTGCTGCAGTCAAGATATCAGATTATCGGCATGAATAAATAGCACACTTCATTACAGTACATTACATCACATTACATTACTTTACATCAGTGCCATTTGGCAGATGCGCTTATCCAGAGCGACTTAAAATGAGAAGACAAGTGCATAAATCGGGGTTAAATGCAACAGTAACGCTAGAGGTGGGACCTAAATACTAAGGCCTCACCTGAAAACCTAGGATTGACTGTGAACTTAAGCCTGTTAGGGAAAATACAAGAGGTTTACACAATAGCAAGCAGTAAATTAGAAAATTAACCAGAAAACAATACAGAAAATATCAACAAACAATGTATCTGCAAAAAATAACTGCAGTCCAATGGAAGTGTAATTCATCACAGCTACAGTAGCCAAGTCGTTGGCAAAAAAAGTTCTAGAGAGGGTTGGGGGGGGGGGGGGGGGGGCAAAGTATTTGAAGAGTTGGCCTTCAGGCCGGTAAGAAGAGAGTTGCAGCAGTCCAGTTGGGAGATAACTAGTGCTTGTACCGAAAGCCAGGTTGAGTAGGTGGTGAGGGGTGGATCCTCCTGTTGTTATGTATGAAGAATCTGCACGCCCAGCTCACCACAGCAGTGTTCTCAGTGTGGGTAAGTCTGCTGTCCAACACCACTCCTAGGTTCTTGGCAGTTGATTAGGAGGATAGTGTGGTTTCACCCAGGGCGATGCAGAACTCAGATGAAGGAAAGGATGTGGCAGGGAGGTAGAGGATCTCAGTCTTTGCTGTGTTGAGCTTTAGATGGTGCTTTTCCATCCAGCTCATTCTTGCAAGCTGAGATCTGTCTAGTGACACGTGGGTCTGCTGGGGGAAGGAAATAAATAATTGAGTGTCATCAGCATAGCAATGATATGACCACCCATAGGCAGAGATCACGTGCGAGAGATCGGGTGTAGCGACAGAAGAGAAAGAGACTAAGATTAGAGCCTTGGGGGACCCCCCGTGGAGACATTGCAAGGTGTTTAAATGGTACCACTCCAGGCAATCTGGACAGAACTACCAGTGAGTTAGGATGCAAACTAATCCAGGGGTGCATCCCAATATTCTTCACTCCCCACCTCCCTTCCTCCTTTCCTCCACTACCACTCCTCTACTACCCGTAAGTATGTGGAGGAAGGGAGGGGAGGAGGGGGAGTGGAAGAAAATTGGGACAGTGAATCTGCTTCACTGTCATCAAAATTGCCGTCGACTATTGATGAAGTTGCCCTATCATAACTTTGAGTGACGCCGAGCCCACAAATATTCCCAAAGCCAATCACAGCTCTTCCACATGGTCAGCCCATTTTTAGTTGCATATACACTGTAAACATAGCCTGCATTGCGGTTCACGTTGAGACACTAATTAACATGTAATCAGCAACATTAGATCAAAGTAAACATGTTGTAGTATGGGCTACGCAAACATAACAATTTACTGTAATTCCAGAATCAAGATGTCCTCGATGTCTGAACATACCGAGCACTAATTCACCTCAATAGGCCTATAGGCTGCTGTAAACTACAGCCTACTATTGCCAGTTCCTTGCATCTCACATAGGCAAATTGGGAAACATTTCCGTAGATTAGTGGAACGAATTCTTGTCATATTATCAGATATAGGCCTATCATTCCCAATGTTCATCGCAGTGGTCACACCGAAAAACAATTAGGCCTATTTCCCACTGTTACATCTGAAATCAAATTTAAAAATTTGGAATGGGTGAATGAATGCATTAATGCATAGTCACATACTGAAATGGTAGCTTGACATGCTTAGGCTATATTTATGTATAGTCATGTTCGTTAATAAGCAACGTTAATGTGCAAGCAAATAAATAAAGCTATTTCTCCAACTTAAATTGCCAATTTTTTATGTAGGATATGAACCACAAAAACAGACTGCCATTTTGTTATCCGTTGTAGGATGCTATGTCCTTTGTGTGCTAATAACCTACTGAAGCACACACAATTTTAGCCTATCTTGCATTGGGGCATCATTATCTTGGGGAAATTCAAAGAAGGCATATCATCACTGTTGCCTTTTCTTAAATCTCTGTGGGTGTGAGCACAATGATGTCACCGAAAAATGTGGAAAAACTTCCGCAGTAGGATACATCGATGTATGCTTCGCTGGAGGGGAGGATAAGCCGAGTTTGAAGCCACTTTGCATGTCTTCCCCACTATTGGGACAGTGGTGGGAGGAACCAAAGATCGGTTTCCGGGGCACAGAGTAGAGGAGGTGGTAGTGGAGGAAGGGAGGGTGCATTTTTCGACTATTGGGATGCACCACAGGGCTTGTATCCTCATTGCGGCAAGGGACGACAGGAGGATTTGTCAAAGGCTGCAGAGAGTTTGAGGAAGATGAGGACAGAGGAGAGGCCGGCTGCTGTAGCAGAGTGAAGTGGAGCACTGACTCTGTTGAGTGGCCAGGTCTGAACCCAAAGTGATGTGGGTCCAGCAAGTTATTATTTGAGAGGAAAGTAGAAAGTTAGAGACAGCTCATTCGAGAGTTTTGGACAAGAATGGGAGCAGAGAGACGGGTCTGTAGTTAACGATAAAAGACAGCAGATGAAAATGCAGAGCGAAGAGACTGGTAGCTGAACAAATCAGCAGCGACCCAGGATTTTAGCCATTTTCGTTCTGCTGCCCGTAGTTCAGTCCTGTTTGCGTGGATGGTCTCAGGTGGCAATGGACTGGGGAGGATCTTCATGTAGGTCTGGAAACAGCAGGGCAGAGTGAGTTAAAGGGGAGACAAGAGAGCCTGTAGCAGAGTCAGTCAAGAGATGAGAAAAGTACCTGAGAGGAGGAAGAGCTGCAGTGACTGCAGAGGAGAGAGAGGCTGCGGAGGTTATGACAGACAGTGAAGGTAGAGGTGGGTAGAGGGAGGGAGAACGAGACAAAGTGGTGATCCTGTTGTTACAGCGGGGTCACTGTGAGGTCAGAGGAGGAGCAGTTCCTCACAGCGAGGTGGTCGCCAGCGGACTGAAGCAGAATGAGATCAAACGAGTGGAGCAATGGAAGGATCTCTTGTACAAATATGTTCATGAAACCAAATATCCTACCTGGTTATGAAGCTACAACTCTTTTCTGATTAACCCTGAAGAGTTTATCTTGTTATATTTTGCCAAAGTCCTGTACAGTCGACATTTCCACAGTGACCACCTATTGCAGTTAGGGCTGAAATACGTTGCTGTTGTTATGTAAAAACGCACGGCTTTTGTACGGGTTTTAAAAAAAGATATTTAAGGCTACGCATGTTATGTGTTTTATGTGTATAATGCATGTGACGATTCTCAAATAAATGTATTCTCAATGATATAGCCTCTTTTTTCATGGATGTGCAGTGAATATTTTTTGAGATATTGACACTTAAATAAGACTAGTAGAAACTAGGTGGAAATTGCCTCTGGAGGGCCAAGGTTAATAGAGTTAAACTATGTTTTGAAGAGTAATTGGGTAATATACATATGTCAACCTCTCTAGCCCTTTAAGTCACATGATGCAGTACTCCAAGGTAAATTTACTGTGACATTCTAATGAAAATGTAATTACTGTAAGGCATTACAGAGGGGTTTCAAACCTTGTGGTAACTAAACCAGTTTTGTAATGCATTTGGTCAAGTCAGGTTTTAATCTGTTTTTCCAATCACATCATTAATGACTGGATGTTTTGATATTGTCAAAGCACTAAAGCACTCCAATTTAATGATTAGTGAAGCAATCAGTTTGAATGGGCACACCTGGGTTTAGTGCCATTTTTTAAAACTTCATTGATATGTTAGATTGGGCCGTGAGGCAATAAATTGTCAGATCCATTAGACAGCCCTGGAATGTGTAAAGGGATTTGAATAGCTTCAGAAATTGTGAGATTATATGTGTGACTGTAGGCTGACCTTGTGAACCTGGTGCAGAGCGATCAGAGATGTGCACATGCAGTGGTTGTGAGTTTGTGTGTGTGTGTGTGTGTGTGTGTGTGTGTGTTTGTGCTTGCATGCTATTCTATTCTGACAAAACCCCTCATGTGGACAGATTTTCCATTGGCTTCGATAATGGCAAATGTGCAGTGCTAAAGTTCAATTTGAAAGCTCTTCATCATGAATTATGCATGTCTGCCTTTTGCACTGTATGTAATTGCAATCGCCTGGCACTCCTTCCCTGTCCATATCCCTCACTGGCCAACTCGGACCTAGATGAGACCCAGATTGAATATAATAAGCTTTATAATGAGCTTTCTGTATAACTTTGATAAATAAGACCTTTTTAATTACTTACACACTAGTTTTAGTTCATGTGGATGACATGCTGTGAGAGTAGCAAAATATTTTTTTGATTTAATTGGTTAAAAATAAGGGGAAATGACATTGCACTTGACTTGCACGATCCCACGTAGACCGCCTCCAAGTATGAAGTCTGCCTAGTTAGTGTTTCTGTGAGAAAGATACAAAGAAGCAAAAGCATCTCTGTCTTGTAGGTAAATTACACAGTGGATTGCTATGCCTGGAACTGCATGGCGTGGGGCTAATTTGCTTGGCACTACTCAATGTCTCTCTCACAAATGTTGCTCTCCAGGGAGCTGGGTAGGAATTTTGAGGTGGTCCACATATAGCACATCTACATGTCGCATTCAGGTTTGATTAAACATGCTAGCCTACAATAACTCAGATTAAATGTTGAATTTTTAACTCATGTTTAATAAATCATAAAACATAAATAAAAGAAAGCCAGAGGAAAATATAAATATTAAATGGTAAAAAGCCACAGAAAAGCTTTTTTATCAATTGCACATCTCTTACATTACAAGTATTTACAAAATAGTTTCATTTAAAAAATAGTTTTTTTATCACATTAGCTGCATGACAGACTTTACTCAAGTAATAAATCATGTTGGCACATAATTCTTGAGTGACGTTACACATTTCAGTCGCACAATACAGTGCCCACCAGAATTACTGGCTAGAAAAAATGTATGTTTATCAGCATGACCTTACGCTCAAAATATGAGAAAAATCTAATCTTTAATTCAGGTAAAATTATTCAGAGAAAAAAATTTTTTCATAAAAAATAAAAAATAAAAATGTCATAATTATTGCCAATGCTAGAAATAGATACAAACAAAACCTAATTGAAGTACAGGGGGTGGACAAAATATCGGAAATGGCAGTTTTCCAGAAAACATAAAATACCTGCCACATGTTTGCTATGCAAAACCTCAACCTCTGTTCCTAACCTGATTATCTATGCTGTTTTGTGAATACTGCGCCACGTGTACATTTTATATGATGACTTGTTTTTCTTTATAATTATATCAATCAACCATAATTGCCTGTAAGTCATATTTTTATGAAATGCTAATAAATCATAAATTACATGTCGCTGTTATATCAGTAATAAGTGAGTACATTTCAACAAATGTATAAGAAGAAATCAGAAAACATTTTGGTCCCCGACAACCGGAGTTGATCTCCTCTATGGAGTACAGTGGAATGTGATTAGTGAAAAATGTAATTTTTCCTTTTCAGTTAACCATTGGGCCATATTTGTGACTCATGTTACGTGCAAGTGTCGGATTCTAGACCAGTTTCAATGATCTTCTATTTTATTCAGCTGTTCACTTGACTTTGAGCAGAGGTGTTCACTCCCCACAGCTGTGCAGAGGTGCACATCTCCGCTTGTCATGAACCAAAATGCTTTCAGTTTTTGTCCTACATTAACTCTAAAGTGTTCTCACTTATTACTGACACAAAAGCAGAATTTAATTGACAAATTAGTATTTATTTGATAATAATGTGATTAATGGCTAATTATGATTAATTATCAAGCTAATGTATACATGGCATGCCAGTCATAGAAGAATGTAGAAAATATAGGGAAGAGAAATGGGAGCAAACATATAGCAACTGTTTTATGTTTTGTTTTGTCCATTATAAAGCACGTACATTTGCTCCTTTTCATGGTTTAAGATAAAAACATTGATAACACAGTGTTGCATACACCTAAATATGTAGCCTAATCATTCACTCTTGTACCTCAATAAAACATCACTTTTCCCTGTACTCTACAGTATGTAGCCTATACTTTTGCCCCGGGATTGCATTTTTCTGTAGTTTTCTTTTTCTTTTTTAATGTTCCTATTCATAATGACTCCAAGGAAAAGTTTTTACATCAATCTACCACATATCAGCGCACAGTAAATTGGAATGAGCATTTGCCATGCCCTAAGTGTCATGGGTATTTGCAGCCCCTGCGGTCGTCTTTCTATTTGGCATCGTCAGGACTCTCTATCGGATTTTTTCCGCCTCCGTTCCGGTATTCGTAACTTGCCCGACAATTATTCCCTACACCTGTTTTGCGTTTCCTGCCGGTTATAAATAACTCAGGACTACCGCATTTCCGCACTTTGATATTATCGTTGCTACGTTGACAAACGAAGTTGTTAAGGTATAGGAATTTCGGTCGCTGAATTTCTGGTTCGTACGAATAGAAAACGCAGCAAGTCCGGTTATAAGATTTAGGTTAGATTGGTTTTCTCTTTCCTTTCCAATCTTTCTTTATCCTTTATTCTTTTCACCTGTTGCCAGTTTTGTTCAGCTCTTTTGCCACAAGAGCTTTGGCTAACAGGTCTTTTCTATTTTTTTCCTTCACTCGTTTTATCGAGTTTTGTTTTGTTTCACCACCTCTTGTTACGCCTAATTATTTAGTGCGTGAGATTCTTTTGTTAGTTATTCTCGCTGTTTATCGAGATCGCCTCAGTTTTTGGAGGTTGCTTTGTTTTGCCTTGTGCTAGGGAAGTTTTGCTCCTGATCCTGTGTTATCTAAGTCCTGGTGCGGCTACTTCCGCGTTTTGTGGCGTATCTCTTTAAATACGCTTTTAGAAATGCTTATCGTCGGTTTTGGTTCTCCGAACCTTACACTCCCCCTTACACTAAGTGACAAGTATATACGCCATAGCCTATATTATGTACGATAACATGAAAATAAAATAGTATTCCACCATCTGCAAAATGCTGCCAAATGTTCTATCTTCAATTGGTAGCCGACATCAAAAATAAATGTAACTATTGCACTACAGTATGTGAAATGCACTCAAAATGCGCAAATGACAATAGGCCTATCAATCATATTGGAAAGACAGAGCTCGAGTGGAAAAATGAACGTATATATGTAACCAACGAGATCAACCGCATTTTTGTCGCAAAAATACTTAACATATCAGGAAATGGAATACTCCCCTCTCCCCTCCCTAATGCATTTTCTATAGAGCTTGCGTAATACTAGACCGTTAAAACGAAAACTGCCGTTACGCCGGCCTGCAATTAATTTTTGAAAGCACGAAATAAGACGTTGCACATGCAGCTGCTAAGGTTACAATGTACTCTATTGGATAAAAGAGCTGACAATTAAACCAGAATTAACTGTAATGAATGAGACGGGCTTGTGGGGCATGGGGGGTATTACGAGTCAACGTTTCAGATAGTGTTAATAGCGGTATAAAGTGTTGTATATTTCTCAAATTGTTTGTACCAGACAATAAATGATCACTGAATTTTTAAAGGAACATCTCTATCTGTAAAACCAATGGTAGGATTGTATATTTATTTCATATTTAGTAGCAGATATTCATAGTAGAATACATGGCACAATAAGACAATAATTTCACATGTTTATTTTGCATTTGAGTGAGCAGGGCATTTCACAGTGTTTTTGGCATACGATCAGGCTATTGTTGGGTTTATCTTGTTGCTATGACTGAATTCTAATTTTATATGATGAATAAATGTATTTATGAACTCACACATAGACGCTATTGTCCACTATGTCACGCATGGGTAGGTATAGACTGGGTGGGGGGTGTGCTTGTTAAATGGACATGCTACGGGGAAAATTGTGACACTTTGCAACTCTCTATTCAGCGGAGTTGTCACAAATCGTCTACCAATAAAGTTAAAACACAGAGTTTGTGATTTCCACTAATAGTTTGGCTGCAGGAGCAACAAATGTCTCAGTTGAGCAAAATGATGCCGCTGGCGGCATTATCACTAGGCATCTTTGCAAAGGGGTTAATAAGTTATGCCCTTCTAAGTAATTGTTTCCCTCATCTATTTCATCAAGCACCAGCAGTCTGCTCGCGCTACCTGTATGTGAAGTTAGTCTTCCGGTAGAATGGGTTCGCCTCTCGGCTGGAGGCCAGTAATGTGCGACCCAGGAAAGAGCGTGCCATCTATTCCCGCGCCAGCCGGCGCATCCCCACCCCCGCCACCCGCCTGGACCGGCTTTAGCTTTTCCCACATAATGCATGTGAGTTAATAAGCTTCTCCTGGATCAGTTGTTGGGTGCAGTCAGACTCCGTTGCATCAGACTTGTGTGCACTGGTCTGCCACACATTCAAATGCAGAGAGGTCAGTGGAGGTGACTCCCCTGCAGGCCTTACCTGTTGGTTATTGCCAGTGTTTTGTAGAAGAGGGTCAGGTGGTTAATTCACAATAAACCGGCAGTGGGGAGAGGGAGGATTGAGTTAATGGGAGGGAGGCCACACCGCTCTGCTGGAATCATGTTGAAATCCCTGGGAGCATTTAATACATCCCACCTCATCACAACAGTCCTGGCTGTGCAGGTGAGGGATCTCCCACTGTGGGTCTGATGGGATAAATGTTGGACTTTAATAGTGCAATAAGACTGAGAGACATGAGAGCAGCATGAGCCCAGAGTCTTTTTCTCCAGTGGGGTCCACCACTAAATCCACCTCCTCTGCAGCTCTTCCATTTCCCAGGCCTATTACACACTGCAATAATGGATTACCACAGGAATTCTGTCATTCAAAAGTGGGATTTCAGGTGGGTCTACATGACCTTGTATTATGGATTCATGTTGATAATGAGAGATGACTCTTATTTCATGCTCATTTTATGACAGATGTCTCAATTAGATACACCAATGAAACCCTTTATTATCCCTCCATGAGATGACCTCTAGTTACAGAGCCTTTCTTCCTCACTGGTCCCCTTTGATGACAGAAATAGCTACTATCAACCACCCGAACAGCAGGATTGCTCACCATCTACTGAAGCTGACTGAAAGCCCAAGTGTTCAGCCTTCATCTTGGTTTCCATTTGTTCTGAGGGGTTCTAAGTCGGGCACACATTCTCTGATGTTGTTTCGACACAATGAGCATGTCATTATGATGAAGGTAATGCTCTCATGCATCGTTGTTTGACACTTTGTGAATAATGTTATATATGGCAGCATTACTCTCCCAAATCACTATACCGTGTAAGCCTGTTTAGTAAGGCAAAGGTACAGTATGTTGCTGTTAAGGATAATAGTGACAAGTGTAATGTTACACGCTAAATTAATTTTATCATTATATTTTTCCACTTAATTCATTTCAGCCAACTTCGTTCCAATCACTGCTACTTCCTTATCTCTGTTATTTCTTTTATGAAATGCATGTTTGTGCATTTTACCATTTTGAGTCATTGTGGGTCAGAGGTTTTTTCAAGCTAATAACTAAATGTATGACACTTATTGGAGGCTTCTATGTGTCATCTCTGTCATTAAACACTTCAGATTGTACTTGTGCAAATTCTTCCTTTTCTGTTTGCCAATGATCAGTTCTACAGAGCTAAATCAGGTCCATGCACACTAACTCTTTGGAAGTACATTCAATGTTCATTACTAGGGATAGCTGCTACGATATGAGAAGGATGTGTTTTGTCTAATCTGTTCTGTAATTGCTTTGATGACCATCTGTATGCACTTATTGTATGTCACTTTGGATAAAAGCGTCTGCCAAATGATTGTAATGTAATGTAAACTAATTTATGAAGATCTACAGCCAACAGTCCTTCTGAACAGAAAGCCGGGGTGAGAAAATGTCTACATTGTTAGTGAACAGAGACATTAAAGGACATTCAGAAACCATTTTCATTTTTTCAGCAATGCAAACAAAGGAATCGGATCCAGGAAAGCATCTGTTCAAAGTAGACAACATCATATGCTGTCCAACAAAACTATAAGCAGAACCCTAACTCAAAATGACAACATAAATTATTTTCAGGAATGGCCTTTTCGGTCAAAAAACCTAAGTTTGGTTTTGGTTGTTAACTTACATGTTAAAACCCAAATTTCGGCTGCCAATTTCTCTGCCGTTTTAACACCAATTACCAAGCCACTTGGCAGATCAAATCATCTCATCAATATCTCACCATAAAACAAATATGGGAAAGATTTGTTCAGCCGTTTTCATATAGTTAACTACATTAAAAAAATTTGCATTAAGATTAAGACTTTTTTCCAACAAGCTAGCTGAAATTCTACAACTCGAATCGTTAAAGTAGACATAGCGATATGTCAGGCATGACATGGACCGATTCTTTTGATGGGTCACATTTCCGTTTATTATACAGTTTTTAAATAAACCCATATAATTCTACAGCACCGGACATTAATTGGCCATTGACTTAACATTGGGGAATAAATTACTACCCATTTGTAACCTAAAAGTCCAAAGCGAGTTTTGAATTTTGCAGTGTGGTGTAACATTTTTCACAAGTGTGAGAAAATCAACTCGTGAGAGCCAATATAGCTCAGTTATATGATCTATACTTAATGTATATGTGGAGTTGATTTCGGTGCAATGCAACAAAAATAATTATGTCAATGTTATGCCAAGTTAAATAGCTAGCTACTGTATATCTTCCATTGCCATGTGGTGCTAGCCAGCTTGCTACATTGTGTAAAAAAGAAACTTAAAACTAGAAGAGCCTGACACCAATGTTTACCAGGGAGAAGTATTGCATACCAGTACACAAGCAATTAATTCTGTAATGGTGTTTTTACAAACATTTAGTTGCAAGGCTCAACATCCAAAAACTGGAGATAATGTTAGCCTTGTGTAATGGTAGTTTGCAATGAGCCAGTAAACACAGTAACTAATTGAAATTAACTGGAAAATGGCCATATTGAGAAACCTATAACCCAAACATTATTGGAAATCAAATGTGACGAAATTAAATAAATAGATAACTGTCAGTAATAATAAATTTATCATGAAATCAATAAATAAATAAGCAATTAATTTCAGCAGTCGCAAGTCAATTTACCCTTTTGAAGAGTATGAATTAGGCTTGAACCAATCTGCCCAGTGATGAGTACATGTTGCTTGAAATACACTAGACCAACATAGTTACAGAACTGTATAGCAGACAGATGTAAAAAACAGAGTACTGGAAATCCCTGATAGTGTAGAGAGCTGAATTTGGCTTGGTGGTGCTCATTTGAATTCGCTGTCTTTTGCGGCTTTTGACCAAGCCAAACTTCTCACTTAAAACAAAGTTTTTTTGTTATTAATGGTATATCACTGAACCATGGACATGTGGCCCTGCACTGCAGAAGTTGTTCACTGGTGACCATGCACACATACTTTTACATCAGTGACTAATATTTAAACTGCCTTGGGGAAGGTGTTGTATGTCAAAGATTGATTGCACTGTACTGCTGCATTGGGGAGAGTTGTAGTTCAGCGATGACTGATTGTAGCGTTACATCAGGGAGGTTGGTGTATTTCAGTGACTGATGTCAATGCACCACTGTCGTGGGTACTTTATGCTTCGAGGTGAAAATAATTTCCACTCAGAGTGCCCAAAAAGCACTGACTTCCACTGCCACTGCAGGCTGTATCAACTGCAGATGGCCTCTCTCATTGTACTTGGAATCTTGTACTTGGAAGTGTTTTCTGTCAGACAGTTTTTTCCCCAAAGTCAATCCCTGGAGGTGAAGGTCTCCTGTATCTGGGGTAACAAGCTGTTTTGTTTATTTAAACATCGCCAAGTTCCGTGGTCATAGTTCAACGTCACTTCATCTTTCGCCATAGGTTTCAGACCCGGAATGATTAGTGCTGCTGTAAGCACTGTCATCATCTGTCAGCACTGTTACTGTTTTTGTCACAGATTGAAAGATTGCAGGCATAATTGGCTGAGGAGGAAGAGGGACATTGATTATTTAAGTGCCAGTCTAAGACTAGCTTCCACAGGGCAAATTGCGACACATGCACACACACAAACATGCACGCACGCACACACGCACGCACGCACGCACGCACGCACGCACGCACGCACGCACGCACGCACGCACGCACACACACACACACACTGTCTGAGCTGAGTTTAGAAATAACATCAACAATCTTCTATTATGTGTAGAATTAATTTTTTTCACGTAATGTTGTGATCTGACATGTTCAATGACTGTCACAGTTAAATGTAGATGCAGATTCAGTTCTGATCTGGCTGGAGTTGTGTTCTTTGCTGTATTTATTGGTTCCATATTTTTGAAAGAGAATAACATATTGCATCCTTTTAAACAAAAACATCATTTAAAATGTTACATTATACAGTTTTTATATCCTGTCCAATATTTTCCATGATTTAGCTGTTGCAGAATAATATTTTATAGATTTGCCATCAACACATAGTTAGACCTCAAAAGAAACCCCACTGAAACCATTTCTTTTGAAAATAACATCATTTTCCAAATGCACTTTTGCTTAGAAAACATTTTCTTGGTGATACCAAGCACACAACATGAGTCATTGCATTCAATTACATATTTCTATGCTCAAAATGAGTTCAGTCAGAAGTAATTAAATATTTTAAAGAAAATGGCTTCAACCGCACATTAAATTAATTTTTCAGTAGGATAAGATGGGCCATTTCCCTCTGTCTTGATCAATATATCATCACAAAAAATGAGTAAACAAAC
This sequence comes from Synaphobranchus kaupii, assembly GCA_029718625.1. Taxonomy (NCBI): domain Eukaryota; kingdom Metazoa; phylum Chordata; class Actinopteri; order Anguilliformes; family Synaphobranchidae; genus Synaphobranchus; species Synaphobranchus kaupii. The sequence continues at coordinate 15,474,649 of CM056388.1, read as the reverse complement.
AACTTAAATTACAACAGTTTTTTTCCTGAATCAGAGCAAAGTGGCATAGGGAAACATGCAATTTAAGTGCTTAGCTTATCCCTGAGCATTAGCTGGGCTTATCAAAACACTTAAAAGTGCCATCGGCATCTATCACTGATATTTTTTGAAGGCTGAATTTCTGCATCGTTAAAAACAGCCTCAAATGACCCACAGGATGTGCAAAGGAAATTAAAAGTTCATCCAAGACAAAGTTTCAGAAGTATTGGTGTTACCTTGTGAGGAATTGTCTACAACGCATGATTCAAACAAAAGTTCCACCAGATGGGAGTAATATGTAGCAGATTTTTTTTTTTTTAACTTGTGCGTACTATATATATCTGTATATATAAACATGAAACCCGGAAACACGTGGACACTTCTACCAGCAAATCCAAGGTTTTAAAACTTGAAATTCTACAATTGTAAAGGCAGAATTGTTTGTGAAGATGTAACAGGGTGTATACAAACACCATGTTGCAATCAAGAACAGCATAGGTCAGAGGTCGATTTATTACAGTTCCCTTTGAACATCAAGCTTCTGTTCCTGAATTTCAGGTGAGGCATCAATACTGTTCTGTTCCAGAAGAGTTTCACGTGTCACATTTAAGAAATACAGAGGACATTGCCGTGGACGGTAATTGAAAGGGCGTTTTGGTGAAGCAGAGCTTGCACCGTTCATTTTAGATGTCACAAATGGCAGATAAAAAATAAGAGCGGTGGGCACGGCAAGAACCAGAGGTTAATCTCTCAAACGTCAAACTAAAAATTAGAGCAATGGAAATGATTCACCATGCATACACACTTGGAAATCTTTCCAATCATCAAATTACACTAGGCTGCTGAGTTCAGAAAGAAATTGGTTTCTGCCAGCTGGAAGATAGTGTCACTCTGAATGCCCACATTTTTTTGATCACATGATCAGGAGCTTATGGAGGTTCAGGGATAGTCAAAAGTTCCTCCTTGATTTGTACTGGCTATCTGAGAAGTAGGATATTTTAGTACATTGTTAGTTACATTGAATGCAATTAGTTAATTACAGCAAAATGATATATGGAGTTATATAACCTAGAGTTGGCTTTCTCTGCCTCTAACAGCAACCATAAAAGGGATCTATATGCGCAAGTAAATGAAACCCTTAGTTAACCCTTAGTTTACATTAGAAGACTAAAAGATGTGATTCTTCCATTTCAAGGCTCAGAGCAGAAACATTAACCATAACTAGAATGGCACTCGGAGGGATGCCTACACCAACACATTTGTCCAACATCGCTCTCGTGCATTCAAAAGGTGTAACGTCAATTCCCCCAACATCCATTCCTGCACATTGATTTCATTAGACATTGCGGGAAAGGAATACAAATTTATATACTTGCCGTTGACCAATTAGAAAAATATTCAACAATTCAGGTCCCTGGCCACCCCTCAATCTATAAGCGAAGTTTCATCCAAATCAGATCAGAACTGTAGGCGCTAATGTTGTTATGAACAGACAGACACACACACACACAGACAGACACATGGACGGGAGTGATTGCAATCCCCCCCGGTGCAGCACTATGCGCGCGGGTGTAATAAAAGCTAGCTCCTGAGATGCATTAGCTGGTTGTAGATGTGCACTTAATGACACCGGTCTGGCACATTAAACACTTACACATGCTCACGTCATACACATAGACGCAGCTCAAAACCTTTGGACATCTTGTACAGTGACAATGTCAGCTGCTTAATTGACATGAGACACCACGCACAAGCCACTGTTTTCATTTTGAAAGGGCAACAGTGTGCTCTGTAAAGATTCATGGAAGTAAGTCCCCCATTTTCACACTTACAATTGCGAAAAAAGAAAAAAAAAAGATAATCAAATATATAAAAAAATATAAATACGTGCAGCTGCATTCAGAGGGAGGTTTTTTTCCAATGGGCCCTGGACTGCAAGGCAGATGCTTGAGGCAGACACTATCTCTCCTTCACTCTTTTTCTCTTTTCCGCCATAAAACTAATCAGGGCTGTTTATCAGCTGCTCAGAAAATTGGCTTTATCGTTCTCGCAGATGCCGTTATCCGATGACCTTTTGCTAAATGAGAGAATTTCACAGACTGCTAGTTTTGGGTAAGTGGGAGAGATATTTGTCTAAAACATTTACTCTCTGTGGGGCAGCAGACAATTATTGTGGGAGGGAGGAGGATGTAGAATCATGTTACTCTGATATACTATAAATATAAGACACTATCAGCGCTGTTATTCAGTTTTGAACAACTGAAGGGCATGGATCCAGTTTGTGTAATTTCACGTTTTATTGGATCAGCCTGAAACATTTATACACAGAGGAAGCAGACCCATGAGCCTGAAAGTTTACTAACTTACTGTTCACTAACTCCTGTGCCCAGTGAGAACAACGCAGTTATCCGGGGCATAGTGTAGCTGTGCATACTGCATTGGGGCAACAGTGTAACGATAGATAGGGGACTGGGCTGGCAACTGTGTGGTTGTAGGTTTGATTTCCAGGTGAGGCACTGCTGCTTTACCCTTGAACAAGGTGCTTAACCTGAATTACTTGAGTAATCGCCCCATTGAATAAATAGATTGTACGTAAAAATGTAGCGTCTAAATTACCATGGATGAGACCACGTACTAAATGCCTGCAATGTAAATGTAATCCAATGCGGTACTGAATGCTGGTTACCAAGAAACTTGCATTTTAATTTACAAAGATAAATAGGAGTAAGCATTAGGGCTGGGTGATACGATAGTATCGGATGATTGGCAGCTGTCGTGATGGGAGCTGGATATCGTGATTTTCAGATGTCTGCTTCGCTAAGTTCGCGCCCACCTGCGGTGGTTCACCTTGAAAGAGCATAGTCCCGCATAGCGGAATGCACAGTGCTGAGCCAAAAATGCATTCCTTTGCAATAACCTGTTCGTTTATGGCACGGCAAAAAAAGGCAAGAGGGACGCATCTTGCAACGTCTTGAGCCTGTTGTCAAAAAGAGACAATAAAGCCTCCATTTGTCACTTTGCTGCTCACTCAACCTTCGTTATTTAGGTGTTTTTGGGATTTGTAGTTTTTTTAAAAGCCCTTTTATTTTTGTCTAATCTCTTCGCGTATGTGACTAATTAGGTAAATGACCGTTGCATGCATAACATTTGGCAGTGCAGCCGATAAAGCCTCCAACACAGCAAGAACGCAAGAGCAACACTGCAAGAACACACAACGCAAGAACGGATAAGCTTCAGAAATAAGCTTTTACATTATAAGCTTCAGAAATAATGTAAAAATGGTAGACCTTTTAATGTAATACCTATAGCCTGCTGATAATAAAACATACATCATAGACTGTGTTGCGTGACTTTGCTATGACAGAGACAAGAAGAATATTAGGAGGTTCAGATATAGTAAGCTATAAAATATTACATCTTAACATGGGTCCACTAATTAAAAAAAACTATAAAAATATATTTCTTAAACACATAAATGAAGTGGACAATGTTGTAGTGTTCACACTACACACTAAAACTCAATGATTCATAATGACCATGACACCGGGAAAGGTTATTGCATACTAAAGGATAACTTTTTTTTTTCAACTTGGCCCTATTTTTATAAACTATTTCCATCAGGCTGATGTAATAATAATAATTTTGTTACATATTTCTTTGCGGGAGCTTTGCTCACCCAGAGAACGGCTTGTGTCTGCATAACAATGCAGTCCAAATAGTAATAGATAACTGTGAGCAGTTATTGCTCCAAACTTCAAAACGTTCATTTTCGATATTTTTTTGCACTGAAGAAAAACTTCCATACTTGCACAGTGGCAGGCTGTATCAATGCAATGAATACAGAAGGTGAGAGTGAGGGCACAATACTAATTTTGCATTAGTGTGTCAGTAGAAAAGAGCAAATTATAGATTTCCAAAAAATGAATTGAGCTATCTCCAGCGAAAACAAGAACAAGGAGTTCTGCAATGGATGATATCTCAACATAATCGAGGCTGTCTGGGATTACCTGGACAGACAGCCAATGTCTGCACTCTGCAGAAGAACTGTGGCAAGTTCTCCAAGATGCTTGGAACAACCTACCTGCTGATTTTCTTATTAAACCGCACAACAGTGTACCTAAGAAAATTGATGCACTTTAAAAGGCAAAGGGTGGTCACACCAAATATTGATTTGATTCGTTTTTTTTTACGGTTTACTGCTTTTTATAGCCAATTGTTTGATATTTAGAAACTACACTTCATTATTTTTGAAAGCAAAGTCACTTTCCATGTGCCTAAGACTTTTGTACAGCACTGTACTTTATTACTATAGCATCCTACTGTGGCGGCTACCTCTGGGACATACATATATAATTCACCTCCTACTGTCAACGCGGCTACGTCATAGACGGTAACTTCTATGACGTGTTCTTTGGGTTGAATGAGGTTTATAAATAAAGAACGCAGCTGCGTTGCAGCTAGCTCGACCAGGAAAGAAGTCTCAGTTTGGTGATTTCCCGCACTCCTTCACTACCTTTATTTTGTGGTAGATTTCTGAAGACAATTCACAGAAGACTTTTCTTTGAAAATATCAGGTGCTGTAAAGTTGTTCGGTGAGCAGGTGGAAACCTACAGAAATGAAGTCATAAATTTACTTGAAACAACAAAAATATTAATTTATTAGTTAATTTATGATTAAGGTATCATACATCACAATGTTTCACATGACAGTATTGTGGTATTATGTGATATTTTTAAATTTATTTATTTATTTCGGCATGTATATAATCACATTTCATCACATTTCTGAAATATGCCTTGAACAAATACAGTACCTGCCGAAAAGGGATACGGGAAAAAGCAGACTGCTTATCAAAGTCCCGCCCCAATTCCCTCACAATTTTAAATGTTCATATTATACATTTGATTAAAACAGATTCTTTAGTATCACAACAGCATAGCTGAATTTTCTTTATAGCGAAACTGATCGAGAAAGAAAAAAATACGCTAAAGTAAAACAAACCAATTATTAAAATCCATATTATCCCCCACATGTGCAGATCATTTGAACTGGGAGAGACAGGCAAATTATGTCAATTTGCTATCTTGCATAATAGTGTTGTAGTCGAGACCGCCTAAACCGAGACCAAGTCAAGACCAAGACCAGAGCGTATCAAGTCCGAGTCAAGACCAAGACTTTGAGGTGGTGAGACCAAGACCGAGACCAGACCAATGCAGACCAAAGACCATGACTGTAATTGTGTTGGTCTATCATCATAGTGATGGCTCAACATTTACACCATTTCGCTGCTAAAATTCAAAACACAGAAAGCACGATTTAGGAATTTTAATAAAGAAAGCATTATTTTTGTGAAAATACTGATGTACAGTATACAACAGAAGTGAGTACACCCCTGTGCAATATCATTTAAATGTCAAATGATTCAAAATTGTATCACCTCTCAATAATTGCATTATTTATAAGTTGACAAGTAGAGTGATTGTTCTTATGAACAATCAAAAACAAATACTTTAGAAAGATAAAAGTGAATACACGTCAATGATTTGAAACGATTGGTTAGCAACGGTGCACGTGATCCAAGCTGACCGTTACGCTTTTTCAATACAAAAGATGTGGAGTCTCCCGAAATTCTCTGGTAATGATGTCACAGCAGTTGTTGTCTTGACTTGTGGAGTGTCCAGACCAATTTTAAAGAGGGGGCCCAAGCTTGGCACAGAATTGCACAGGGGGGGCATCTATGAATGACTAAATTTGACTTTTGCGTGGCTATCACAACAAATGTCATTTCTTTCCAATACTGTCAAATGTTCATTTTGTTAAATTATCTTATAACAATCTCTTGACTGTTAAAATTACATTGCAGACAACTAATAAAACCAATTACAATATGAATATCACACACTGATTGATGGATAGAGGATAGAGAGACACTACATACAGAGTGAGGGAGAGGGAGGGAGAAAGAGATATGGGGATAAATAGAGGGAGGGAAAAATATAGAGACGGACAGACTGATCATATTGCAATCACAGTAGATAAAATATGTATATTGCAGAACCCCCTCCACAATCTCCCTACGGCTCTCAAATAATTGTCAAACTTCAGTTGCAGTCATTTAGCAGGTGCACTAAACCTGTATGTAGTGTCATTTAGCAGGTGCAGTCATTTAGCAGAGCAGTCAATGCAGTCTAGTTACAGGAGGTGGGTTTCTTTGCTAGTAGGCATTACACTGCTACAAAGGATCAATAATTTGTGTTGGTTTTGCTATATGCAAATGCAGGTTGGCATCCTTAAAGTGCCTGCTTGTTTACCATTTCAATTACAGAGCTATACTTGTACAGATATGACTGTGGCAGTCCCCATGTTGGTTAACTAACCTTTTGAAACAATAAGAGAAAATACCATGTAGCTCATTCAAGTATGACAAAATAGTCTTTATGGATTGTGTAAAACTAAGAATTTACCCATTTTCAGATGGTGGTAGCCTACAGTTCCTGTTTAAAAACATTTCTTCAAAAAGCAGCGAAGTTGAAGTCAGATTTTATAGATTATAACATTTTAAAAGAGACACCCAAAATCAAACACAATGGATTACCTGCAAAAGTCAACATCAATAATCACCAGTGACGAGAATGAAAAATGAATTACTCTCAATTTAATGAAACTTCAGCCTATGCTGCATTTCGAAGCAATTTGAATCTGTAACGTTCAGACTTAATGTTAAATTTAACGTTTAAATAAATGTGGCCAGATTAAACGTTGTCTTTGGATATCGATTAGGTTAATGGTATAGTCATAATATAGTAATATAACGATTAGGTTAATGTAAAATTTACTTACATTTGATATGATTGGTAAACCGTGGGTAAAGTAACGTTTGCTTAGGTTACCTGATCCTGAGGTAAAAGGTAACTAGCTAACGCAGATCACAGGTTTATTGAATTTGGCGAACATCCTTGACCGAAAACGTGACATATAGATAAACAGTTTGGTGTAATCTGACCCAGTGCGCGAAATGCCACAAAATGCCGTTGAAAAGGCCTCCAAGACGCGTTTCCAACACAATTTAGCCATCCATGGACGACTGTTGTTCACTGGGGATGAAAAAGAAAATGGAAAATTATAGAGGCCTAATTATGTATATTTATAAGAATCTGGTTCATATAGGTTAATACTTACTGAACAATAACGTTCGTGCCTTCTCACACTGAGAGTGAACGTCCGACAAAGAGAGGGGCTGTATTTCTCCTGCAGTAGCAGTTTCAGTTGAGCTACAAAATATTATTGCGATTGTAACACAACGACTCGTGAGACCCACATAATGGCACTGTTACTGTTCAGTGTTCAACTGCAGAGTGCAGACAGACTCTGGTGAGTGAGCTGGCTGTCGGTCTTTGTGATGTATGTAATGTGACTTGCGGTACAGGAAAAAATAAGTGGTTAGCCTAACGTTATTTACAGCCAGGCCTACGCTTTGAGGTAAATTAAATATTTAAATTGTTAATGTGTGGTTTTATGTAGCGATCTAGCAAAATTTCCGTCCACTAAACCTATAAAATCAATGATATCAAATAGTAGCATATTTTGTCATCTGTCACTAGTTTTCCGTGGTGGCCAATCAAATTTCTGTGGGGGGCAGGTGCCACCACATGCCCCCCCCGGACACGCCCCTGGTCTCGACTGGTCTTGAAAAACAATTCCGAGTCCTCTTCGTCCGAGACCGTGACAAGACCAAGTCAAAATGCATTCAATTCAGAGACAAGACCGAGACCTTCAAAATATGGTCTCGAGACCAAGACCAACTCTATTGCATAAACAGTTTTACAAAATGAGTGCTAAAGATGTCATAGGTAGGGAGGACTGGAGAGTGTTTTTTAACAAGACATTGAGAGGTGTTAGATAAAGTGAGCTCTCCATTTGAAAACATGAGGAAAAGTGCTTTGATAGAGGTATTGATAAAGTAATAAAAAACTCATTGTTTTAAGGTGTAAAAAAAACTTGAATGGTTGATATATAAAATTGTCAGTTGTATAAATCGCTGACAAGCCCATGATGGTTGTATGCCCTAAACTAGAGATCAGTGTGAGAGAACTCCTTTCTCCTTGCCAAACAGATATTTCCAACTGCCATTAACGGTGAGTGTTTACCTCCTTCCTGGACCCTGGCAAGCTTGCACAAATGAATGGTTGAGTAATCGCAGGAGGTTCAAGTCCCAAGTCTCTGAATTAGCACAAGCGCCACACAGTATTTAACAGCTGCTTTTGAATACACGGCAAACAGTGCTGATGGATATGTAGTCTAGAGGAGGCGGTAATGATCTAATAATTCTTGTTTTGAAAGTGGCTCTGGCCCAGTGGAATCATGGATTTGCTCGCATTGTAATAAGGAGTTGGGCCCTTTTTTCTTCGCCCATAATTGCTCAGCTTGCCACCCTTTCTGGGTTTTGAGCTCTCCTCCTGGAGGGCGAGCGGCCAGAGGCGGCACGAGGAACGAGGGCCCAGGGAGTCACGGATAACGCAACTATCCGATATAAAAGTTTAATGAGCTCCCCGTTTGACACCGCAATTTTTCATCCGGCGCTAGACCGGGGAGCAAGGCCAGAAGCCGTATGTAGATGAGCTTTACTTTAGAGGAGCCGCAGCGGCAGCCGGCCGGTGCTGTGGGGGATCCGCCGGTGATGAAATGATAACGTCTCCTAATGCGCCGGGAGAAATCCATAAGACACGGCTTAAAGAGTATGAAAGTGCTGCCATTTTTCAGCTGTCAGATCCGGCCTGGGCTACACCTCGGGGTTATTGCTCCGGCCTTGTCAGTGGCAAAGGTCGTGCATTATATGAAAGACCCCTAGGTTTCCAATTAATGATAAGGCTCACGAGAAGGCTCCCTCTCCCCAGGACTGCAGCTCCACGGCAGGTGAGTCCCTTTTGTCTCTTTGTGTTATATTACTCACGGCCCACTGCTGATTATCCGCGCACACGTCTACTTGGCTCTTCACAAAATGAAGTCTGAAAAATAGTCATTTCAAACCAAGCGTGATTTTGACAATACATGTATGACTTTAATATGGCCTGTTAGATTTGTGTCTACTTTATGTGCTTTTATTATGTTTGCTGTCGTTATGAAACTCCTGGAAGCCAGTGTTTCTTGGTCCCCACAGCACCGATGGAAACTAATTTTCTCTGACATACAATACACTGGAGCCTCTTTTATACATTGTCCTAAATAAAATGTGCAAAAGTAATTTCTTTAATAATTCTGAATGTTTTTTTCTTGTCATGTATAATTCAGACATCGTTTCCTAGTCAGGATAAATCTTGTCCAGTCCGGGGAGACGTGTCAACGAGACAATGGGCAGGGAAATAAATCTTGGAGGTATCCACAAATGAGTTATTCTTATGGGGGCTATCATCGTGGAGCTACAGCGTTATTCTTTAGTAGATCATATATCTTCAGGTCCACTTCTCACAGGGGTATAAATATGAAAGACTGCCACGTTAAACATCGCGCTCAAAGGACAGTCACCACTGTGGATCAATGAAGCAATCCATTAACCGTCATCCCTACACTGTGAAAACATGCTAACTCTTCTGAATGGCCAGGCACAAGGGTGTGTCTCAGAGGAGCACTGACACACTTGTGTGATTCAAATTTAACCGCAACTGTGTAACGCCGATGCTGAAAGTTATTGTTTCTTATGTTTTTGTTTTTATTAGGTTGAAACGATAAATGTACATGTAAAAAAACAGCACACACGGGTCAAGAGCAGTTTTTATTAGTAAGTAAATATTCTCTTGTACTCAAAAATATGGCCAACAGTTAGTTTTTTATCACGTGACCAGCAGGGATTTCAACTGTTACCCTTCATGGTTCCTTGTAGGGAAGTGGTCCCCAGCCCTGTTCCTGGAGATCTACTGTCCTGTTGGTTTTCATTTCAACCCTATTCTGGCACACCTGATTCTACTAATTAGCAGTTCAACTGAGCTAAATGTAATGGGGTTGCCCACGGAAACACTTTGATGCTCTGAATGTTTTTAATGCAGTTATATAATCATAGAAGATAAATAGAAACTTTATGCCCAATTGTGCGGTGCTGGCTGCATCTAAACAACAGTGGACTTGGAGGACAATGGGAAGCTGAAGCTGTCCTTGTGGGCCATACACAAAACAGGACCGTCTTAGTGCTTTATTTTTCTATTGCTGACTGAGAACGAATGACGCGTTCATCAGGTTCGTTCTGTGAAGTTATATAATTGTTAAATTGTAGTAGATTTGCCATAACTTGAGTTATTGTAGCATGGTAGCAATACATATGTTTGTCTTTAACCTTGTTCTACAGTATGTCTTTATCACGGTTTTTGCATTCAAATGAGGGTGTATCAGACATTTAAGATAACTGAAAAACAAAGGAACTCTTTTCATCAGCAGATAGCAAAGCTGTGTAATTAGTTTTTATTTTTTTAAGTGGAGTGTTTTAATGAGACACATTCAGCGGTATGAAATGAACCGCCCCAAGTCTCTGAGACTTCAAAAATAAATCATTGTCATCATTGAGAGGAAAGAAAGTTCCAGGACTACCATCGTGTTACAATGAGAAAATACTAAATTCGTCAGTGGATCTTCCATTCATTTGCATAATGAGTCTTTTTATTTATCAGTTCTGTCCAAGAGTCAGAGTCAGTAACTGGAGCATTGAGCTCTAAGTCTCATCAACATGAAGAATGGCGGAGCGTGAAATGTTGGAAGTCCCACAATGTTTTTCTGAGAGACTAGTGCCACTGTAAATAGCACTCTAGAACACATTGCGTTGCGGAAAAGGCTGGAAAGTCTATGTTTAATTAAAGTGAAAACACTGTGATCATGGTGGGAGTGTTAGAGAAGCTGCTGGTGCTGTACTAACAGGAGTCCCTTATTATAATCTTAGTGATAAGCACAATTGCAAGCTTGAAACATTGTCCTTACTGTGATAATAAACACTGATGGATACATTCAACTATTTAAATATGTTATTCTTTTTTAATTTGGTGCTCTTTCAATGAGATGCCAAAGAACCTCTCAGAAAGCACAATACAAATGAGAGAGAAATCACAACAGAGACACAATATAACTGAAAGCCCGTTTGAGAAAACCATGAAAATAAATCATTAAAAAACTTGTAACAGCTTAACACAAAGTATTACAGTTCAAACAATTCCGGTCCAATTAAGGAAAAAAGTTTAGAAGCACCCATAAATATTAATATTTCACTATCTACAACCCAAAGAGTAAAAGTCAGATAGAGTATGTGTAGCCTAATGCTCAATGGCACAGCAGAAAATTGCAGTCTGGGATTCTGGTCCACAGTCCACCATATTGCTGTCTGTTTGTGACAGATATGGGAGAAAAATGTACAAGTGGCTTCATTTAAAGGCTTTCAATGGGCATGCATCCCTCAGAACAGGTCATTAAGCCTTATGGTGTGTGAAAGGATGAAGTTCGCTACAATGTTGCCTATAAGCACAGAATGTTCTTAAGCCAAGGGGCTTGCTCAGGCTGCCCATACAGAAATATAGAGACTATCATCTGAGGACAAGGCTGAGCTTTGTTATTGAGTGCATTCTGCCAAAGTTGATTTAAAAGCTGGGATATAAAACATACCAATAAAATAGGATGATGTGAAATTGTCTGTCTGCCTGAGGGGCTTTGTATTAATTGCAAGCAGCAACAACAAAAGCCAGTGAACCCTCTGTTATCGTTTATTAACATTGCTATAGAGGGGAATGGGAGGTTGTGAACAAAACACTGCCAGATAGAAAGAAACAAGTGGGAATCGAAAGAGAGAGAGCGAGAGAGAGGCAGATAAATATTTGGCAGAATACTGTATCTCGACATGGGTTATTTTATGTTTTGTATGCGCAAGTGCAACTACCATTCAGCAAAACATCATTGATAATGATGATAACATAAGTTCAAGTAAAGATGTAAGTTCAAGTAAACAAGTAAACATGTGTGGCCTTCAAAGGGAAGAGGGCAGGAGGACTGAACATCCTCGTAAAAGTCTGATGAATGAGCCATTGGCAACATCTTTCAAATTGGATCTTCCACATTAGCTTATAAAGTTGAGCCACACACCACTGGAAGCAATACATGTTTGTTATGAGAACTGATCGGAACCACTCGTAGACACCAAAAGTAATGGGAATAGGCTTTATTCGAGGTCGACAGAAAAGGGTCAGTGTCCAGACGGCAATGGAGAATAAGCAAAAGCAAAGTCCAGGAACAGGCAGGGGTCAGAAACCAGGAAATCCGTCAGAGCTGGGGAACAGGAGGGCGAAGGGGAGGAGCAGGGCTAGGACAGGGAAGGGCAGGCGGGCAGGAGGATTGGAGCAGGGCTGGACAGGAACTGGCAGGACAGGAGAATATGACCAGGACGGGTAACACAGGACTGGAAACAGGAACAAGGAGCAGGCAGGAATAAACGCTGGAAAGAATTATACACAAGCACGGAGGCAGGGCACAAGACGATCTGGCACAGAACAAAGAAACAGGTGAGTTTATATGCCAGATTAACGACTAGATAACGAGGAACAGGTGAGACGAAGCACATGAGGAAACACAATTCAGGTGTGGGGAAGCGGAGACACGAAATGGGGAGAAAGGGAAAACACGGAACGGACTACCAATACAGAAAATACATATAAATGGAAAAACCAGAAATAGACTAAGACGTGGAGGCATGGGACGTGACACATTTTAGCGTGCTAAAGAACCTTAGAATAGGTAAGTATTGTAGGTCAATTCTGCAAGTTCAAAGAGCAGGCAATGGAGCAGTTCATGGGGTGACCAAAGCTCAAAAAAGAAAAATGTAACAAGATTCTTATGAATACTGATCAACATGGTGGTAATAGTTAAATAGTAAAAAAATACTTCATACTTCAGTCCATGTTCCAGATTTTGGAGGGTTCCGGGTTTTACTCAGTGCAGTAATCCTGCTTTGTGAAATACCCCCTTCCTCTGTTTTGCCTGATCCAAAGGCCATTGCCTATTTCTCTCTCTACCATCCTCAGACATGTCTTATCTATGCACTCAAATCTAGGCTGCGTCCCAATATTCTTCACTCCCCACCTCCTTTCCTCCACTCCCCCACAACCACTCCTCTCCTACCCGGAAGTATGCTAAACTGCCTGCACGTTTAGAGTGAAGTAGGCATGCACAGTATACAATGTACTAGACATTGCAGTTTGCGTCGAGACATTAATCAATTTTTAACTATTTGTAAGTCATATGTAGCCAAATCAGCCACAAAGATCGGTTTCTGGGGCACGGAGGAGAGGAAGTGGTAGTGAAGTAAAGGAGGGTGCATTTTTCGAGTGTTGGGATGTACCCCGAGGCTGTTCTGGTCTCCTCTCTTGGAAGGTTTTCTTACCTGCCTGAAGAAACACCAGGACACAAAGCTATTCAATGTCACGGCCCAGCATGGCCACACCATGCCACAAAGTCATTATTGCCATCTTACATTTGAAGTTCGAACTCCTAATTTGTGACATTCAACTGAAGAAATTAATTAAAAGTCTTAATTTCCATGTAGGTAATGCTTGTTGTTGGCCCATTTGGATTTTATGTTTTTGAGGTCGTAGCCAGAGAACAGCAGCGGTCTGCAGTATTTATGACTACTGAGGGGATGGTTTAGTCTCATAGTATTCATTTTGAATTACATTTTCATACGTCTTATGTTTTGTGGTGGTTCCTCAGTTGTAGGTTTGCTTCATTATCACTTTTTTTATCTTGTTTTCCTTTGTTCCTGTGACATTTTCTCTCTCTCTCTCTGTCTCTGTCTCAATCTCACTCACTTCATGCATAGCTGGCTCTCGATGAGTCAGGGACAACCCTGCTGACTACCACCCTCCCTAGGGGAAACTTTGACCTTTTACTGAATTTCCCTGTGAAATTACCACCCACGGTCTGCATAGACACAGTCAGGATTCAGTACCAGGCTCTACTGTGTCACTGTGCTAAACATCAGTGCTTTAATAGGTTGTTCCACTGGACAGCCCGTTTCAATGTATTTAGTTTGAAGGTCACACATACACTACTCACAAAAAGTTAGGGATATTCGGCTTTCGGGTGAAATTTCAGGATGAACCTAAAATGCACTATAACCTTTACAGGTGAAATTTATTTGACCTTCTCTAAACTTTTGAATGCACATGTCCAACTATTCAATGTTTCAGTACTTTTTGCACAACTTGCTGTTCTCTAACAAGGAGCTGAACGGCAAAATTCACAACAGGTGTTTGATCCATGAATCGACCAATAAATTTCCTGGTTCAATTAGAATTGGTATTTAAACAGTCCTCTTCATCATGCTGTTCACATTTTGACATCATGAGACCAAGACGACACCTAACAATTGATCAACAGTACCTCGCCATTGCGAGGCTTCAAACAGGATGTTCTCAGAGGGAAGTGGCCACTGAGCTTAGAGTGTCACAGAGTGTCATCAGCAGGTTGCAACAGAGATACAGAGAGACTGGAAGAGTCACAGAAAGGCATAGAAGTGGACGTCCTTTGGCCACATCCCACACTGATGACCGCTTCATTGTGAACAGTGCCCTGCGGAACCGGATGATGAATGCCACTCAACTCCAGGCACATTTAAGGGAGGTGAGAGGCACCCAAGTGTCACGTCAGACCATTCGAAACCGTTTACATCAGCGTGGTCTGCGTGCTAGACGACCTGCAAGGGTACCACCACACCACCAGGCACAGGCGTCATCGTCTTGCATGGGCCAGGGAGCATTTACGCTGGACGAGGGACCAGTGGGCCTCAGTGCTGTTCTCTGATGAAAGTCGATTCATGTTGAGCAGAAATGATGGCCGCCAACGATGTTGGAGACGTCAAGGAGAGCGCTATGCATCAGCCACTGTTGTCACCAGACGACCCTTTGGTGGTGGCGGTGTTACAGTGTGGGCAGGTGTGTCTAGTCAATACAGAACTGCCCTACACTTTGTGAATGGTACAGTGACAAGCCCATACTACCTGAATAACATCATTAATCCAGTCATTGTGCCCCTGCATGAACAACACAGGCCTAATTTCATCTTCATGGACGACAATGCTCCAGCTCATCGAGGTCGCATCATTAGGGAAAGGCTGCTGGAGACTGGGGTACCTCAAATGGAGTGGCCTGCACTTTCTCCAGACCTGAATCCCATAAAAACCTATGGGATCAGCTGACTCACCGTGTAGAGGCTCGTAACTCTGTACCCCAGAACCTCAATGACCTGAGGGCCTCCCTTCAAGAAGAGTGGGATGCCATGCCTCAGCAGACAATAAGTCGACTTGTGAACAGCATGAGACGTCGTTGTCAAGCTGTAATTGATGCTCAAGGGCACATGACAAGCTATTGAGACATTGACATTTTTGTTGTGGTATACCCACCACTGTTGTTGGCTTTTGTTTCAATAAATTGTTTGAGATGAGGAAATCACCATTGCATGCTTCTACTTAAATGCCCTACTTTCATGATACGTATAATATCACTGTAGCGTGAACTTACATTTTCCATAAATTTCACCCGAAAGCCAAATATCCCTAACTTTTTGTGAGTAGTGTATATGACTCACTGCTGTGCTGGTCTGAATAATCCTCTTGGCTGCATTAGTGTACATACTGCAATGAACCGTGATGGTCTCACAATCCTTGAATGAGTATTACATATTACATTAGAATTATATCTCAATAAATGTATAAATAAATAAAAATTTAACTATGTTAAACCACTGTGTCATACATTCTTTTTCACACTGAAAGCTTACATCAACTTCACATTGTTCTGGTTCATTAATCTGGTTTTACATAGACATCTCTGGTATTGATCAATGGATCAGGAGGAGGGGAAAAATCCTCTTAAACGTTTTTGTATTAATTTTCAATTCTCAGAACCAATTATCTCTTATTCGTTACAGGCTTGCTTCTAATTGAAATTATTGGCTTAACTCCAGAGCCTGTTGTGGGCCAAGCCTGAGTGATGACCTTTTTGAAACCCTTTAAAGATGTTTTGTGGTTTCCAAGACAAGTGGAAGCTCATCGGGGATAGGTTTTTCGTAATGTATGGGACTGCCCTCATAGTGCTCCAATTAAGTTAATTAATAACAATCCTCCTTTGCCTCATATAAGATCAAATTAGTTTAAATCATCCTGTAATGAATTAACACTTTACAATAAGGGTACACTAATTAACATGAATTAATATGGTAGTTAACACTTAATTAATGTGTTTATTAAGGTTTATGAATGTTAACTAAGACCAACAAATACATTAATAAATGGTTAATAAAGATATAGTTCACGTAAGCTGTTTTCATTAAATGGTAATGTCATTTTGTTCAATTGTTTTCCCAACAAAATGCCACACACTATGAAAAAGTGGTTACAAAAGAATTTATCATGATGGATGTGAATAATTTGTAAGTGTAATTGTGACCCCTCGCATCCCTCCAAAAAACACTTATGCCACTGCTGGCTGAATTCCAACCACATTTGCAATCATAGAATTTTGAAAAGCTGTTTATTTTTCTTAATTATGCTTTTCATGTTTTGAGGGATTATTTACCCTCTTAAATCACATTATGCCGGACATAACTATGCATGTCCCATATAAATAATGAAAGTCCCATTTTCGCATTATACTCATTGCTGCTCTATTATTATATTATTATTTTTATTTAAGTATCATAAATATGTGTATGTGAGTTAACCACAGTTGTGTGGAGCGGGCATGTCCAGTGAGAGATTCGTCAAACTGGGTTGCCATGACATTTTGTGAAAGGCAGACCAGAGGAAAGCATAAATCGAAGAAGAAAGCCGTTTTCTGTTGTTGCCTGTTATAGCGTCCCTCGCTGCGACACTTGACACTACAGCTCGCGCCTGTGTCGCGTTCAGAATTTCAGGTGACACATTTTAGAACGCAGCAACGTGTGAAATCGACTTTGCGTAGCTCAAAGCGTCCATGTTCGTGTATTTACGTAAGGTATCTTTTTCGGCCCTTACGTTTCACATACAGTGAGCACCATGATTCATTTTTACAGTGACACATTTTTTGTTATTTTGGTTCTGGACTCTAGCACTTTGAGTTTGAAAGGATACAACAACAATGAGGTTGAAGTGCAGACTGTCACCTTTAATTTGAGGGTATTTTCATCCATATCGGATGAACCATTTAGAAATTATAGAACCTTTTAAGAGTGGTGGTCTGGGTACGGGCATTGGCCAATATGCACTGTTAGGCCAGTGGGGCAAGTTTACTTCAAACTGAACTCCAAAGCATAATTCCATCCAGTTTGTAGTGATACGGTACAGTGCAATATGTCGCCATTTGTTATGTTATTGTACAACCGTGGCTTTTAGTTAATTAGGGATGAATCTTAACCATAATACCAGTGTTGACAGTAAGATACTATATCAGCCTTACATTTCATATATTTGTCACTAATTTATTGCACTGTTTTTATACTTGCCATTTTTTAATCACTTTGTAGTTGAATCAATGTTATGGGTAAATCAAAGCTGTAGACTGTAAACTTGTAAGACAGACTTCTCAGAGGAAGAATTATGAATTCATAATTAGATCTAACTGAAAGTGATAAGCCAAGGAAGTCCAAAAGGTTTATTGACTTTTGGATACTTCTTAAGATGGCTGTCTTCTGTGCTGTATAGACTAGGGTCTCAATAAGATGTGTTTATTGACTTTTAAATATTCCCCATAAAAACACCAACACTGGCTCTAATGAATTTCAATCTGTCCATTTAGATAATTAAATTAAAATGGCAGGGCCTCCAAGGCTATGTATATGGAACATTGGGATTAATCTCAATGGCCTTTCTTTGTACTTTTTTTATTTTAACGTAGGAAACAAAACAGGAATTATTTTTGTGTATACGAAAGATGAAACACAGGGCCAAGTTACATGAATGGATGTAGGAAGCATGGGGGTAGCACTGCGTTGGAATAATGTTAAGGAACATACGGGTAAAAGTGTTTTTGCAACTTGGCATATATATATATATAAGGGTTTATTGCAACTGGCTCACCTTTACAGGTACTCGCCCCTGCGCCATTTGTGAACAAGTGGCATCGCTCTCTCCCTTCTTTTCCTCCCTGAAGGCACCTCCCTCCAAACTGGGCCTGAGCTGAGCGGCTTCTGCAGGTTTTCAAATGCGCACCCCCCTTCCTCGATGTTTTGTCGATTTAAGCCCATGACATCTCGGGGGGAGGGGCTCGACGGTAGAACCAGCGCACTGGTACTACCCCCGCTGTCCACCACTCAACGCTATGATGTTGTTAGCCCATCACCAGGTTGGCTCTGCCACCGCTCATTCCGCTTTATCCAGATCCACTGGGAAGCCGCCTCTGCTTGCTTGGTGATGTTGGCTACTAGCCGGGCCTTCAATCCCAAGCAGTCCAAGGGCTCTCTAGAGCGACTGCCCTGCAAAGCCCCTGCAGCCCACTTCCACCACCATTTTGCAACTGACATACAGTCAAGCCGGAAAGTCTGCACACCCCTTTCATCTTCTGCATGTTTTATTACGTTACAGACATATTATACAATAGATTGAGTTCATTTTTTGTCTCAAAATTCTACACATAATAGCCCATAATGACAAAGTGAAAACAGGTTTTTAGACATTTGTGCTAATTTATTAAAAATCAAAATGTAAAATATAATATGTACACAAGTGTGCACACCCTTTGATATGACACCCAAAAGTGAGCTGAGATGCATTTTGTTTCCACTGATTCTGCTTGAGATGTTTCTACAACTTAATTGGAGTCCACCTGTGATAAATTCAATTGATTGGACATGACTGGGGATTGCCAACACCTGCCTGTATAAGGTCCCACAGTTGACAGTGCATGTCAAAGTAAACTCCAAGCCATGGGGTCAAAGGAATTATCTGCAGACCTCAGAAACAGGATTGTGTCAAGGCATATATCTGGAGGAAGGGTACGGAAAAAATCTCTGCAGCTTTACAGGTCCCAAAGAGCACAGTGGCCACCATCATTCGTAATTGGAAGAAGTTTGGAACCACCAAGAATCTTCCTAGACCTGGCCGCCCGGCCAAACTGAGCAATCGGGGAAGACTGGCCTTGGCCAGGGAGGTGAGCAGGAACCCGAGGGTCACTCTGACAGAGCTCCAGCGAATCCTTGTGGAGATGGGAGAACCTTTCAGAAGATCAACCATCCAGCAGCACTCCACCAATCAGGCCTTTATGGTAGAGTGGCCAGACGGAAGCCCCTCCTTAGTAAAAGGCACATCACAGCCCGCTTGGAGTTTGCCAAAAGGCACCTAGAGGACTCTCAAACCATGAGAATCAAGATTCTCTGGTCTGATGAAACCAAAATTGAACTTTTTGGCCTGAATACCAAGCGTCACGTCTGGAGGGAAACCAGGCACCGCTCATCACCTGGCTAATACCATCCCTACAGTGAAGCATGGCGGTGGCAGCATCATGATGTGGGGATGTATTTCAGCAGGGGGAACGGGGCGACTAGTCCTGATAGAGGGAAAGATGAATGCAGCTAAGTACACCGAGATCCTTGAAGAAAACCTGCTCCAGAGCGCTCTGGACCTCAGACTGGGGCGAAGGTTTACCTTCCAACATGACAACGACCCGAAGCACACAGCCAAGAGAACAAAGGAGTGGCTTCGGAGAAAGTCTGTGCATGTCCTTGAGTGGCCCAGCCAGAGCCCAGACCTGAATCCAATTGAACATCTGTGGAAAGAGCTGAAAATGGCTGTGTACCGACGCTCCCCATCCAACCTGACGGAGCTTGCAAGGATATGCCAAGAGGAATGGGCAAAAAATGTCCAGAAACAAGTGTGCCAAGCTCGTAGCTTCTTTCCCAAGATGCCTTGAAGCTGTAATCGCTGCCAAAGGTGCAGCAACCAAGTATTAGGCTAAAGGTGTGTACAGATATGTAACCCCTAAATAACCTATTTTTGTCAGTAAAATAAAATTGCATATTTTCTAAAAACCTGTTTTCACTTCGTCATTATTGGCTATTGTGTGTAGATGTTTGAGACAAAAAATGAACTCAATCTATTGTAGTATAAGTCTGTAACGTAATAAAACGTGGAGAAGGTGAAAGGGGTGTGCAGACTTTCCGGCTTGACTGTATATATATATATATATATATATATATTATATATATATATATATATATATATGCAATATATATATGCAAAATACGATAAGGGTTATCGCTACTGGCTCACCTTTACAGGTACTCGCCCCTGCGCCATCTGTGAACAAGTGGCATCGCTCTCTCCTTTTCCTCACTGAAGGCACCTCCCTCCAAACTGGGCCTGAGCTGAGCGGCTTCTGCAGGTTTTCAAATGCGCACCCCCCTTCCTCGATGTTTTGTCGATTTAAGCCCATGACATCTCGGGGGGGGGGGGGGGGGGGGCTCGACGGTAGAACCAGCGCACTGGTACTACCCCCGCTGTCCACCACTCAACGCTATGATGTTGTTAGCCCGTCACCAGGTTGGCTCTGCCACCGCTCATTCCGCTTTATCCAGATCCACTGGGAAGCCGCCTCTGCTTGCTTGGTGATGTTGGCTACTAGCCGGGCCTTCAATCCCAAGCAGTCCAAGGGCTCTCTAGAGCGACTGCCCTGCAAAGCCCCTGCAGCCCACTTCCACCGGCAAGTTCCAGGCCTTCCATCCATTCCATTGGCTCTCGAAGATGAGGGCCTGATATTTCTTTAGCTTGCGCTCATGTGCCTCCTCCATCCTCTCTTCCCAGGGTACTGTAAGCTCGATAAGAACCACCTGCTTGGTACCTTTAGACTCAGAGGGCAATATCGGGTCTGAGGCTAGCGTGGGTTATCTCCTCATCTCCTCTGGGAATCTGAGCTGCTTCTTAAGGTCCGCCCGCATCTCTCAGACTCCCATTTTTTCTACCTCTATCTTTTTTGTTTAAATAAATAAGATCATGCTGAGTTAGTTAGGTAGACTTAAATATCTAAAAAATATTTAAAAATAAGGTACTAATATACTAATCTGTGACATCCTGCACCCTACAGGGCAGGACAGAAAATATTAATTTTCTTCCTCCAACTCTGACCTCCTGTCATTTGAAGGAGTGACACACCCCTTTTAGAGTCCCTGTTGCATCAGCGGCTTGAATTTCACAAGCCGCTTGCCCCTCTACCAGGTCATCTGAGCTGCAAGGAAATTCTCAAATTTTGGGCATGGTGCATTTGACAGCGTTCATGCCAACTCAATAATGCATTACAGCATAATGCATTTGGCTATGGAATCAACACACTTTAATATAGCCAACTCAGCTCCTGTCACTCTGAAACAGTTAAGTGTGTACCCCAACTGTTGCACCAGCTGACCAGACAAGACACACAGGCATGAGACAATTTCAGACATAATCTTCATAAACAGAATGGTATGTCCCTGTATGCTATTGATATTTAACATTGGGGTGAAGTTCACACAATTTATTGCAATGCAATCTAACACACTGGTGCATGCACTAGAAGTACCTAGAGCATATCCATTCAGCACCAAACCAAAATAATTGTATATTCATTATACTTTGTACTTAAATGCATAATTTATCCAGATCCGGATCATAATTCCTTAAAATGCATAATTTGAATATGTGAGTTCTGAAATGACAATAATTAAAAAAAATTACCAATTGCACCTAAAATAGCTGCCAAACTGTTTAATTGCCATCATAATACTGAATAAACAATCAGGGGTGCGTTTCCCAAAAGAACCATAAGGCTAAGACGGTCGTAAAACCCTTCAAACTTTGGGTGCATTTCCCAAAAGCATCTAAACTTAAGACGCTCTTAGAAATACTCGTAGATTAACAATTACTCCAGACCAGTCGTAGACGGTTAAGTGCGTTTTAGAAGCCCATAAATCACATACTTTATTAGATTTTTCGTGTTCATTTCATTTTACGGTTACATAACCACTGATTGTTTGTTTTTATAGTGATGTTAGATGCAACAATATTTACATTTATTTATTTATTTTTAATTTAATACATTTGGAAATTACCCATAAAGCCATTCCCTACATAGCCATATACATAAATAAGATTGAGACAAGTGAAATCAGTGGGGAAAAGATTTAATTTCAAAAGAAACTTTGACGCGCCTAACTGGCCATGTATTGGGCATCACAGTGGGGTTCACGTCTCCCAATCTATCGCCCCTCCTCCTCCCGTATCAGCAGCACCACAGACAGAAGTACAGAGATGTAAAAATCCAGGGATCAGAAAGGAAAAGTCCTGCTATGTGTTTATTCCCCCCCATGAACTCAGCCAGCTGATTTCACTCATTTAGTTCTACCTCCTGGCTGAAGAATTGTGCAAATGAGCAAATCCAGGTGATTGGAACTAAATACTGGGGAGGACTTTTTACTTTCTGAACCCGGATTTTGCACCTCTGGTTAAGCAGCTCTTAAGTGGTGACTGCGCGTTCACGCTTTAAAGAACTGTTTTGGGAAATGTACATTACAAATGAAAGAGTCATCGTAGAATCGCTCGTTGAAATCGTACTTAACCCTAAGATTGATCGTTATCGGGAAACGCAGCCCAGGTCAGAATGCCTGGTGTGTGGCAAGCCGTCACAGTCAATGGCACATCACATACTATTTTTGCTACCAGAGGCGAGGAACACACAGCTCACAGCAGACTGCAGTGGAGGACGATAACGTTATATCTGTTTTAGCATGGATATCAAAAAAAAAAGTATACTATCAATGTAATAATGCATTTGTTTAACAGGGGAATGTCAAAAATCACAAACAAAGTAGGCCTATACTTAATTATTTGTGTTTTAGTTCTATTGTTTTTATATGGATATTTAAGTGCAGTGATTGCATCAGATTGAGTAAGTCAAAAAAAATTGACAAGTTGTCACTAAACTGTTAGGCTATGTAGAAAAAAGTATGCCTTTGTGTGGTAGCCTAGGATATTATAATAAAATCAAGCCCACGATATAGCCCATGCAGAAACTATGCCGCCATTACTCCTGGCGTCTGCCAGAGGGCGCCAGCTTGCCAGCCGACCAGCCCTTGATTACTCGTTGTGTGTCTATTACGTTTCTTGATTGTTTTATTGTCTCATGTTACATTCTGCACATGTTTCCCGTGTCTGCACGTTTCCCCATTACCCTCATTGTGTGCACCTGGATTTCCCTGTATTTAAGTTCTAGCCCTGCTGTCTCTCATTGCGAGGTTCTTTGCCTTTTCGCTAGCCGTAGGCTTTAGCGCTGTGGTTCTAGTTGTTTTATTGGTAGTTTTGTTGTTACCTTTTTTGCCATGTTTACCCAGTAAACCTCTTCAATTAACCTGGTGTTCATTTTTACACCACTCCTCACCTCCTGTGTATTAAGGCCCGTCCACACCAAGAACGATAACTATAAATATATAGTTTTAAAAACGATATGTTTGGATGGTGGAGTTCACAGCACAACCGTAACAACAACAGTGATGAACAATATCATTGGGAATCACTTTCAGAGTGATTTGATAAATGATAGAATACAGCCAATCAAAATCCATCAGAATTGACAAGCTGCTGACAGCAGGAGTGCGCAGTGCAGCGCATGCTTGGTGCCACTGTTTACAGAACGTTACCATTCATCAGTGTGGATACTCACATCGTTATCGTTCTTGGTGTGGACGGGCCTTTACTCTGCACTTGGGGTCCTAAACTTGCCAGTCTCCCCAGTAAAAACTAGCACATTTGTGTTTTTAAATTGACCAAATAAACAACCGTTAACCAGTCCCTCCAGGATTTTGCCGATGTCCCGATCGCAACTATTAACTCTGCGAAAGTTGCAAGAGCTTGCCTTTTTTTCAGATCACTGCAACTTTCACGCGAAAAATGGTCAAATCGTTGTTACGACCCCGAGTCGAAGGGGCCGCAACAACAAATGATTTCAAACAGAAACGGGCAACTTACAAAAATGTTTTTATTAAAATATCTCCTCCGTTGTAGCGAGTCTGATAAAGCAGGGTCAGTTTCAGCGTCATTATTGAGCGTAAAAATTGTTTTCATAATAAAAGTGTTTTGGGTTCTGCTGTCGCGAGTCTCCATGTTTACACATAGGCTACTTCCGGGTATCACACAAGCACAAACACAATTACTCCAAGAATTACTCCACGCTAACTGATTTTCAGGTCAAAAAAAAATGTTTCATATTTTCAAACAAAATATTTTTGTTATATTGAGCCTTTTTCATATGGTTACTCAGAACAAAAGCTCCAGAATATTTCCAGTTGTGTTATACAGTACTGTTCATTCTCACAGATTTTTTTATTGAATTACATATATATTTTTGAAATCGCAATTTTTATTTGTAACTTTCACTAATTACCGCCACAATCACATGCAAAACATGGCAATTTGCATCGCAACTTTTAAGAAAAGCTGTAGAAATTAAGCATTTTAAGCCACAACAATCACAAAAAAACTGCGAGATCCTGGTGGGACTGGTTAAGGAATTGCGACATTATGCATTGATATTGATATTATGCTCATTAATCAATTCTCTAATGTCATGTGTTAATAAAAGAAAATCAGGAAATACGAGTTAATCCATCTTCCCCATGCTTTCCAAGGCATATGTCTTCATTCATAAGCATCATCGATCGCTTACAATGATACAACACAATCAATTTTTTTTCAGAACGTGTGTGATGTATAAATTCCTCACAATTGTATGACTGAGAAATAATAATAGAATTTCAATCTATTTTATGTGCTTTTGCTGTCTTTTACCGCATGCAATTCATGTGTTTTTTCAAGCCCACTGACAGTTGTTGCAGCTGTGTGACACGTCAATTAGTAATTGCCGTTGTTTCAAACTGACGCTTGACTGAGCAAGGACGGCTCATTTGCATAATACATGCTGCCTCGATTCCTCTGTCTTCGTAGCTCATCCTTACATCTCTTCCTCGCGTCCTCCGTTGGGCGTAGCCAAGGCGCAAGGAAGTGAAAATAAGTGATTGGAATGAGCCCATGGTTTTGCAGGCCAAAAAACTGAATCTGTATTTCATAGATACACCCTGATGAAAATAACCTCTAATCTACAAGGGCACAGACATTTTTTTGATGGATTTTGGAAATTGTCCACTTGGCCAAATTAAAATGCACCTCGGTTAAAGACAAGCATTGCACACTTTGATGGAAACTGGCAAATATTGTACTGTGTTGTACTATACACACACTCTGTCTTATTCAGTAATAGAGTGTCCTTGCATCGAGAGGCATTTACTCAGCCTTTTGGCGGAAAGACATCATTAACATTAAAAAAGGTAACACTGAACAAAAGGTGATGTGGATTGCGATATGGACTGCATATACAGTTTTTGAACAATGTGATGGGGAATACCAGATAATTGTTTCCAATCTAATATGGCACATTTATTTTTACTTGTTTACTAGCATACTGTACAGAACATTCACCAACATACACTGCCCGGGCCAAAAAAAAAAGTCGCACACACTAACATTTCGTTGGACTGCCTTTAGCTTTGATTATGGCGCGCGTTCGTCGTGGCATTGTTTCGACAAACTTATGCAACGTCACAACATTTATTTCCGTCCAGAGTTGCATTCATTTTTGGCCAAGATCTTGTATTGACGACGGTTGAGTCGAACCACTCCATATAAAGTCTTCTCCAGCACATCCCAAAGACTTTCAGTGGGGTTAAGGTCAGGACTCTGGTGGCCAATTCATGTGTGAAAATGATTCATCATGCTCCCTGAACCACTCTTTCACAAATTGAGCCCGATGAATCTTGGCATTGTCGTCCTGGAATATGCCCATTGATGGGATAACCTGGTCATTCAGTACATTCAGGTACTCAGCTGACTTCATTTTATTGCTGCATAATGTTGCTGAGCCTAGACCTGACCAAAGAAGCAACCCCAGATCATAACACTGCCTCCAGAGGCTTGTACAGTGGGCACTGTGCATGACGGGTGCAATGGCGACTTTTTTTTTGGCCAGGCAGCGTATTTGCACATAGCACATTTATTTTTTAACTTGACCAACAGAATAGTTTAGTCATACTTTTAATGAATAGTAATCACTTACTGAATCAAACCCCTGAGGAAATAAACCACTCAGTGATATGTAGCTGGAGGCCCGATTCTGTCAATCTCATTGGCTCATTATGAATTTAATAATTTGATTACTGCATATTAAATAAATGAATAATGCAAAAATGTCAATGTAATTCCAGTGACTGAAGGGTGTGCAACTCTTGTTATCTCTGTTCAGCACTTGGAACTTTGAAATAGAATCAGATGGTTGCTGAACTGAATCCGTTTGGATACATTGGATACGTGGATATAGACAAGTTCAATTATATCATGTGAAATCACATGCGCAAAGAGCATATACATGAGTCACATAAATTACCTACAACAAGGGCAGATAATGGCACCTCATGCAAATAACCCAGTGCAATTGAATGCAACATCTACTGTGACTGCTGCTTTGTACATATAATAAAGGTGTTATCTGGGTGGAAACGTGAAAGGACAAGGGGCTAGCGACCACGCTGTAGTTTATTGACTGTGAAGAACAGCTAGTGGAGCACAGAATCCTATCAGCATAGCGCTAACGATTCCTAAATGAGCTTTCGGCAGCCCAGTGCTGCTCTCGTAATGTGTCACGCGCTGAGCATGGCACACTTTAAAAATGGGGATGTCATCTGATCCTGGGACGTGACTGAAATCCCTAAAGGAATTCTCCATCCGAGATGGTTTAGGGGGTTTAATCCTTTATCGTTTCATTTGGTTTTTATTTCCTGTTAATAACAACACTGTTCTTTCCTTGGACAGCATACAGTGCACGAGTACATGATTTGGCCTCCACAGCTCCAGTAGGCCTATGTGCAACAGTTGATTTCCATTGATCTCCAGGAGCTGTCCCCTTTCCCAGTGGGGCCATGGGAGATGGTGATTAATCATCATGGAACTGATGCTCTGGCATCCTCCTCCAGCCACTGAGACTTAACACAATATTCTCAAATGTCTGGATTTTCATGTCATTGCCTTTGTTGTAGCACCTGCTAAGCCTTCCGTAAGAATGTTGGTTCAGGGTTGAAATTAAGAGTCTCTGTCGGTTTTAATTTACTGATACCTCATGTCTAATCATAGGAAGGAATCATGCTGCCTTTTGTAAAATAACTCTAATTGTTGAATAACATTATAACACTTTGTATTGCAAGTATACTTATTTTGAAAACATAGATATATTTTTGAGCTGGGTATTAAAAAACATTTTGCAATATGTAAAAGTGGCTCTTAAGACTTAACATGTAAAAGTGGCTCGTAAGACTTAACAAGATCAAGTTATATCTCTCAAAAGTACTTCAGTGTGTCTTAAGTATACTTGTTTTCTGTAAGATTATGAAGTACCTGCAATTTATATTGATTAAAAAGTCTTTAGATAATAATATAAAATGTTGAAAACAACTCTTCAGTGGTTTTCAGTACAGTTTTTATGCATCGTAAGCACGGCTGGGTGTGTTTGAGAACGTTGTAAAATCTTTATCTATGGTAGAGATCGACTCCCTCTTATTCCTTCTTAGAATTCTGAGTGAAACAGTATTTTGGACTTTGGCAAGGCCACCCCTCCATACATCCACTTTCAGCATTCATATATTGTTTGCACACAATGCACAGTATGCAAATATCATGTGAGTTACACATCAAGTTAGTAGTGACAGCTTCTTTTGTTTCCCTGGGGATTAGGAAGAAGTTAAATGTTACCTTCCATTATTTGAGGTGGAAGATGATTAGTATAATTTATACAGAACCTTTTTTGGAAGTGCTCATAGTTTTAGTTAGTCCTCATTGATGTGCATTTTCCAATCTGCTAATGTGCATCAGAGGGTGTTCACATTGTTCTAGATCCAAATTGTATTAAGCTGAATCAATATAATTTTGCCTAATATTATATCCCTGTCTTCTGTGTGCGGTTATTAAAGAACAAAACTCCAATGGCTTCTTTTAATTTACATTTGTTACCTTTTTGCTGTAACCAAGAATCTGACGTTCTGCAGCATGAGTGTTTGAATAGAGATGTAACTTTAATTAGAATAAACATCTGAATGCCACGCAGCAATGAGATACATTTTTATTCATTTAAAATTATTATTCATTTTACGGAGCCATGTAGTCAATTTTACCAAGTGGAATTAAACAGAGAGCCATGTTTTGGTGTCCCCGAAACTCAGTATTCAAAGCTATTTGCCTACCCCATGACGAAGACCATCACATTTCCATGACTTATATTGCATTGTTCAGAGGATAGACTGGAATTTTTCTGTGATCTAGTACGTGACACTTAAACAGCGAGGGTCAAGGACTTCAGTCTCACATGGGATGTGGCTGTGTTAGCCTCAGGCAAGGCAATGCTTCACTTTCTTAATGCCATGCCAAGATGTTGGGCAGTCACCTTCAAAATCTTTTGGTTGCAGTATAAAGTTACATGACATTTCTTACCTGGAAATAAATGGAAGAACATAAAGTGATTGTAAAGTTATGAAGTATTTAATAATTTTGAATTGATTTGAGATTCTTGTGGCTGTTCATATCTGACAGACACCTGGAATGATATGTGTTTGTTGCTCATGTCCAAATAAATTCAAACTGTCATGGTTTTTGACCCTTTTTCCCTTGCGGTCGTTTTCCCTCAGTCGCCACGCGTGGGCGCTGCTCTTTTAGTGGAGTTTTGGCTCCGCCTTGTGTCTTTCGCGGAGTTCTCATCAGCGTTCACACGTGTGCATGGTTGCCTGAGAGCTACATAAGCTTCTGTTTCCTTCGTTCGGGGCTTCGATATTGTTTTACGTTATTTGCACTGTTTTGTATGCTATTTTGGTATTCAGTGTTTGTTGGGTGCGTGTTTTTTGTGCCATTATGCTACTCGCCTGTTCTTACGCTTCTCGTTACCGAGGCAGGGTGTTTATTATTTCTGGCTCCTCTTTAGTCACTTAGCTCGTAGAAGTATGGGACCGCAGTTCTCTGCTCTATTTGCCTTTCTATGGTCTCTCCTTATTGAGAGACCGGGCGTTCACGCTTTTACTTAGTTACTTAGCTCGTAGAAGTATAGGGCAGCAGTTCTTTGTTCCATTCGCCTTGTTTGGTTTTCTTACTGAGAAACCAGGCGTTTGTGCTTCTACTCATTTGCGTGTGACAGTGAGCCGGTTAGTAGTCAGGGCTTTTTATTATACTGAGAGGCAGGGCGTGTATTTTCTACTAGGCTTGCGTTAGTCATTGAGCTGGGAAATGTCCGGAACAGCTGTTCTGTTCGTCCTTCGGTACCTGTTTCTGTACATGGAGACTGGGCGATTTTGTTCGGAACCGTAGTTCTGTTCGTCCTTCGGGTACGGCTCTCCTTATAGGTATGTAACAGGCAGGACCATAGGACCTGGGAGACATCATTGGTTGCTTTAAGCAGCATCCACTTGCTTATATAGCTGGACGAGAATCCCGTTCTGGGGTAGCTCGCGTTTGTACGGAAGTGGTTTAATCCAGCGAGGGAGTGAAACGGCGCCGCGGTTTCGTCTGGTGCGGAGAATTGTATCTAAACCCACCCCAAAGTCAGTGTTTGCTAAGCTGTTTGTGTTTGGCTTGAGGCCCCTAGCCTGAGGGGAACGACTTATAAAGCCCAGTCATTGGTAGAAGCACCAGCACCCTGTGTGAGCGCTCCTTAGCGTTGTGGTTATCGACGGTTGTAACCCAGGAACCGAGCCTAGTTCCATTGCTAACCACTGTTTTTCTCCTTGATAAATTATATATACAATTAATTAAAGGGCCTTATTATATTGTTTCATGTATTTTAACGCTTACTCCAGAGTAAGGGAGGCATTGTGAATGAGCAACGTGCAATCGGGCTATAGCGTAGAGATTTCATGTTATAAGCTAAGTGCCATCTTAATGTACAGATGTTCCAGCCTCAGGGCAAAGTGCAATCCTAGTCTTATTGGTAGTTTAATAAGTGGGCAGTGTGCAATCTGAATTTATCAGGATTTTAAGGAATGGGTAATGTGCAATATCGTCCTTTTGGTAACCTCTGAGTTCCAAATTCTTAACTCTCTTGTGTGAGCAAATCTTCGGGCCTTGTGCAATAGTTCTCGGCGAGAGCAGTTTTATTTAATATATAGGCTATTTGGACTTGTGTGCAATAATCACTTTTATTACCTGATTGCAGTGATCACTTTACATATCTATGGTGAACCTTCTTTTTGTATAACTTTTAAATGGTGTGTCCATTCTTAATTAGGTGTGCGGTGGAGTGTATTGTGTAATGCGGATCGCCAGTGTGATTATTTATTTAGCCCTCAATTGAACTATTGCACTGTGGTTGTGAGATTTGACGTGGTTCTATACCCCTGCCACTTGGTTATTTGTCCATGTGATGTTACAATTGGAATACCACTTTTACTATTTCGTGTCTGATATTTGAGTCAAGCCCATCTTATATTGTGTATGGTAGCCCATTGCCCTTGATCAGATTCTGTGTCATTTTAAAGGACGCCCTTTGTGAAAAATCTAAATAAAGAGATTGTATATTTTCTTGTACCAGCTTCCATCTTGCGTCTCCTTGATTTAATCTGTGCGGGGTATTTTCTGCCTCTTGCCTTACCAGGGTCTCCCACCCTTATAATTGGGAGTGGCGTAGTCATAATCCTTAATGGTATAGGGGCGCATTGCTCCTTGGGGCCACAGGTAGTCTGGGCGATTTTGTTGATATGTGTGCGTGTGACTGCGAGTCTATGAAAGTAGCCTTGGAATGTTAGATCTCTCTTCCTTTCGCCTTCTCGTTACCTTTCCCTTTATTGAGATGTAGGGCCATTATTTTTTGCATGTCTTGCTTTTGGCACACTGCCGGTAAAGCTCAGGACACGGAGACTGCTTCCCTTTCATTCCTGCAGCAAGCAGTTCTCTCCTTTTTTTTTTTTGCTTGTCACGTTCTCCCTTTTGATTAGCTCTAATTTACGTTCCTTCGTTTGTGTAACTTCCGAGGCAGCCTTTTCTCACATTTCACGTTAGCATCTCTCGTTCACTGTTTTTTATACTGTAAGGTATTTAGTGTTAGTAAGCTCGTTGTGTTTACCGAGCTCGAGATTCGTTGCTCTTGTGTGCCGTTCATCCGGTAACTGAGATATGGCCATTAGTGTTTGCATGTCTTGCGTGTGGCATACTGCCGGTAGGTTAGGACACAGAGACTGCTTCCTTCTATTCCTCAGCAAGCAGTTAGCTCCGTTTAGAGCTAGGGAGTTATTTTTTCGCTTGTCGCGTTCTCCCTTTGATTAGCTCTATTTTATGTCCTTTGGTTTGTTACCTACGAGGCAGCTCCTTCTCTCTCTGTTTTGTATACTGTCGAGTATTCAGTGTGTTTTAGCTTGTTGTGTTTTCCGAGCTCGAGGTTTGTTGCTTCCGTGTGACGTCGCCCGGTTATACGGGTCGTTTTTAGTTAGGCCCCCTTTTCCTAGTTCCATCATTTCCCTCCAGTTGAGAGTCGGAACTAGGTTATTTGCGTTTGCCTTTATATTTCCCTATATACGGGGTCTCTCCGTCTAGTGGCTTTCTATCTTAAAGAATCCCCTTGCTGCGTTTGTTCCCTCCAACCTCACACGTCACGCCCCCACGCCCCCGTCACACAAACTAAATAGATTGAGAACTGAGTTTAAATATTAAATAAAGAGTATAAGCACATTAATCGACAATGGGCAGGTATAATACATACTGGTCCAAGTTGTCAAGCAAATTTGAATAAATGTGCTAAAATGTTCCATGCATTAGTTTAAGTAATGATCACCTGCTCTCACAAGTGTCAAACCAAGAGTAGACTTAACTTCAAATCAGTGGTGCGTTTCCTGATAACGATCTATCTTCGGGTTAAATGCGATTTCTACGAGCGATTCTACGAAGGCTCTTTAATTTGTAACACGCGTTTCCCAAAACAGTTCTTAAGGCGTGAATGCACACTCACCTCTTAAGAGCGACTTAACATTGCTGTCTGTGGTGCTGCTGATAGGGTTAAAAAAGCACTCTAAACGAGCTAACAATATCCTACTGCAAAACAATGCGATCTTTACAAAATTAATTTTATTTGTGCTCTTGCAAAATCTCTCTCCCTCCCTTTCTTTTCTCATGTCGCTGGATCACATGCTGTATTATTAGATATTATTCCGTTTCTATTTAAATACTGGGTTAGGTAACGCTAATAACGCTAGCTGAGTTAGTGAACACATCATAACCAAACATTAACGTTATGCATTATCGAGTTAGCCATCATACACGTAACACTTTTAACATCGGTTAGACTATCATCCCACATTTGGTTTCTAGCTAACGTTAGTTGGAACACTAGCGAACAGTGACCCTGAGAACTAAATAAAGTTAATGTACATTGCGTGTGGGTAAGAGAGAGAGGGAGAGTGCGATAGGGGGCGGAGTGGAGTAAAGATAGTTACGTTTTACACATGGCGACTCACCTTCTTGAGACCCGGGGCTAATGGAAAAAGACTCGAGGCTATAGCACAATAGCCAGGGCCTAGGCACGGCGCATTGTACCAAATAATCAGAAGTGAAAAATAACGCAAAGAGAAAGTTGGAAGATCAAAAGTATTTAAGGTAAGGTTTTATTATTGGGTATCTAAACTTGTATTACTCTGTGTGAATTCCCCTCCCACATATTGAAGATTGTTGGGGAATGTGCTGATCCTTCGTTTACATGACTGCCTTGAGATGATGGGTTCTGAGTTTTGTCCTATAAGAGTAATTATGCATGTGTGTGTGTGTTGATCAAGGATTTGATGTAGCAGGTGATGTCATGTTTCTGGCAGCCTCTTTTTATTTCTGCGGCCGTTCTTCCCCGGAGCAGCACGAGGGCGCTCTTGCCTTATTTTTACGTCGTCCGTTCCGGGTTTTCGCTCTGTCGCGGCGCTTATTACTTGCACCTGTTCTAGGTTACCTGCCGGCTATAAAAGCTCGGAGTTTCCGTTTTCCGGTGCTTCGGTGTTGTCTTCTCAAACTACACGTTGCTGGTATGGTATAGGCTTAGGCATTTAAAGGTGACCACTTTGCCCCATCGCTTTGGAGTAACGCGGGACTGGCCTTTTAATGCATTAGTGTTCCTTTAGGATTTTGTTTCACTTTTGCATTCTCCATCTCTCGTTTCTGTTCCCCTGTTCTGCTCTCGCTGAGACAGTTCTTGCTTTACCGTTTCAGTTCCACCTCTCTTTTTTCTCTACTCTCTCGTATCGAGAGTGAGAGGTCTTTCTTTTCTCTCCCTTGTCTACACTCGTATCTATGAGCCTAATTCGCCCAGTTTTCCGGGTCGCTTTATTGTCTATTCTTTTATCTTTCTATTTTACTGCTCTCTGGTATTGAGAGTGAGAGATTATATTTCCTTTTTTTCTATCTACACTCAAGCCTACGAGTGTTTCGCCCATTATTTTCTGGGTTGCTATAATTTCTCCTCTGTTTTCTGTTACCTCTGTTTTGTCGCTCTCTTAGTGAGAGTGAGAGGTACTTCCTTTCTTTATTTCATTCCTCCCTTTTCGCTGATTATTTTCTGTGTTAGTGGTTAATTCCTTCGCAGGGATAACTTTCTGATTTCTTCTCTGTCGCGTCTGGTCCTCCGAACCCGGCTCTTTTTACAGGTGAGGGCTGATCTTTGGACAGGCCTCTGCCCTCCCTGACTGGACATCTAGGTGCCATAAATTATCAGGCATGACTAATGGTGTGGGTTGTTGATGAACAAAAGCACGTTATTTGGGAGATATGATCTCACAGATAATGTAAACCTTTGCGTCAAACTCAAGGCCTCCGAGGGTATACTGTATAAGCTTAGCTAGATGACCAGTGTGTCGAAGGTTTCTGGACTGCAATTTGTGCTGTGTCTTTGTGATCTTCCCGCTGGCTGGTGTGATTTTCAATAAACTTTTACTTTCTCTAGTAAAGTGTTTGTTGTATTGAGTGAGTTCCTGCATTGTCCTGACTTGGATTATTTCGAAAGAAGCCGGTTCATAACAGAATACTGTGGTTATTATTTTCAGAGAAAGTGTTGTGACAGTATTGTGTGGGCAGCATTGCATATTTGCATGTATAAAAGTGAGAAATACCAGAAGCCTTTATTTTAAATACTTAAGCTGTGAAAGACATTGACCACGTTTACATGAACACCATATCCTGAATAATTATCCTTTTTCTGTTTAGGGTCACATTCCGATTATGCCGTTTGCATGCATCATTAAATGAATAACAAAATCTTATTCCTGTATAAATGGCTAAATAAATATTCCATTGACATTCTTTGGTCAGTGCTAAAATATGCTGTCCTAGTAATTCTTCTATGTGCATAGAAATTTCACTGGGTGTGAACTGCTGGTATTTGTTTTAACATTAGGGCTATCAACGTTAATACGTTAATTATTAACACAAACTTTTTTCAGCAACATTAAACACGTTTTCTTATTTTAGTTGTGGCAGTCCCCATATGTGCAGATCAATGAACAGATTTCCCATCCACCATCCTATCTACGTATAACTGGATTTCCTACATACCATCCTATCTTTAACCATTGTAATTCATAATTATAATTAAAATTAATCGCATATCGACAGCCCTACAAAATGCATTGCCTTCAGTGCCTTCCACCTGTGATACTCAATTCAGCATCTTTCATTTTGGCTGCTACAGCCTTAAACGCATCACAAAAAAACACCTCATGAATCTGTACATGCATAGACCGTGTTTTAGACCTGTAAATGGAATACACTGAATACACATGATTTTCATTTTTGGATTATTATGCAACATATTCAGATTTTGCATATTCTGAATAAGTTCTTAACCTGGTTTTACTTTTCAGATGAAGATGTTTGCATAGGCTGTATCATAACCGGAATATTTGAGTTTTCTGAATAAGGAATTGTGATATGTATTTAAACGTGGGGAGACCATGTCTGTGACCACATTTATTTCAAATGGATGCAGTTGAGTTACACATCAGTTACAGTAAATTTGTTGATACTTTCTGCCTGCTTGCACCTTATCTATGCTATGAGCAATGCATCTCATTAAATGCATGATTTACCTGTCAAGATAGCACACATTTATGAAAAAGCCAAGCAGGTTCTACATCACTGCTTTTTTTCAGAACTGACATCTGCAGTTTCAATGGAATTTATTCCTGAAATCAAAGCGTCATTCATATACAGATTGCAGTAATGTCTAAAATGAATGATCAAATGGTTACAGTTGATGTGAAAGTGTACATTTTCATGTGTCCATTAAATAAATATTAATTTACCATAATCGCATGCAGACTTACCCAAGGTTGCGCATGGTGTTAAGACATCTATAAATATGTAATGCTGCTGATAACTTGTCATAGATACTGTCCTTATATTCAGGCGCAATAAACAATGTTTATAGATCAAATTTATTTAGCATTTTTAAATAGCACTATACCACTTTGCATATGTAGGAAAGACCACACCTATTGCATACATAGGAAATTAGAAACATTGAGAATGTGATTGACTATGTACGTGCATTTGGTGAAAGTCACGTACTACCACATGCACTTTGTGGAAATGGAGATTACTAATTACAAAACACAAACAGGTCCCTGAGGTATAAATATGTATCAGTTTGTTATTACTGCTGTTAGTGGACAGAAGTATAATCTTACTAGTAGACGTACTTGCTTCTAATGCAATGTTTTCTAGGAAACCCATTACTTCTACACATAATGGGCCTTTAAAAAGGAACGTACAGTACATAGCTTGTGGATGCCTTAGTGCAGAATGTGCTTTTGCAGAGTACACAGATACAAACGCGCGCACACACACACACACACACACACACACACACACATTATGTGCACACAATGTGCATCAATGTCGTGCTATTGTAACAATTTTAAATGTATACTAGAGAAACGTCAAGAACACTGACAAAATATTGAAATAACAATGCTGAGGGCTTGAAGGAATGCACCACATATCATACAGGGCTGAAGTGGCTTACTTATAACTAAACATGCAAAATTTCAAAACTTAATTGAATTTCATTGTGCAGTTGTACAACACAATGAGGGGTCGATTTACTAAGATCCCAAATAAGGGGTGTTATTTTACGGGTGCAGCCAAAGTATTAGTAATTGCACGCACTATCTTTTCACACTTTGCGGGTGATCAACTAAGAGTCATTATGTACATTACTCTAGCTGCAAACAGCCATATTTAAATTAGATTTTGCAAGTTTGCAATGGATATACTGTAAGAAAATGGTGAAAATACTGGCAGCAATGTTGCAGTTTTTATGGTATTTTTTTTTTTAAGTGTACTGTTACACTGAACGAGCTGGCAGTTTATTATGAACTGTTTCACTGGATGTCTCTTAGTTTCTGCCAGGAGTTACAGATGTTTGTCAGGACTGAAATGACCATAACTATGCTTACTACACAGTACATTCATAGCAACATGTCCAGTGTTAATTCAACTCAAACAGTGTTGATTCAACTCTAGCAGTGTACA
Organism: Synaphobranchus kaupii; assembly: GCA_029718625.1. Taxonomy (NCBI): domain Eukaryota; kingdom Metazoa; phylum Chordata; class Actinopteri; order Anguilliformes; family Synaphobranchidae; genus Synaphobranchus; species Synaphobranchus kaupii. The sequence continues at coordinate 15,438,038 of CM056388.1, read as the reverse complement.
CATGAGCCTACTCTGGCCAGATCAGGCTCATATGTACACTGTTAGAGTTGAATTAACACTGGACATTTTACTGTGTAGCACTAAGCCTATTCGCGCTGTAAGTCTCACATAAAATCACATTTCCATTTGATCATGGGTTTTATTTTTTATAAAGTTTTGTTTTGTTTGTTATTCACTGTTTGTTATAATAGACATTGTATTGTTTGCTTGATTCAAATACTAGTTACTATTGTATTCTGTAACATAATTTAAAAAATATATTCTTGCTGTTCATCTATGTAGGCATACCAGAGCTTTAGAACGTAGACAGCAGTGAATGCACGTGAGCCTGACAATACATTTCTGACAGAAAACGTAGTTTATGGACTTTTTTTACTTCACTGCAGTGGTGATAAAACTTGCAAGAAGTAAGTGCTAGTGTATTGTTAGCCTTTATTGATCGCTGTGAGAGGCTAGAATGATGAAGCTTGCAGAAAACAATAACACTAACCCATAAAAAATTTACTTCTAACGTTACTTTCAATTCAAGTTCAATCGAATGGTGAAAGTGAAAGCGTTCGATTGTGGTCCGCGGCGCCCCCATTTGCCCCCATTGTTAGCAATCATTCAGAACATTCAGTTATGGATATTCCAAACACACCCGTACTGTCTTGCTACAATGACAGCCATCTTTTAATACCTGCTTTCCATTTGTACTAAAAGGCACCCGCAAATACATTTCTCAAACTTCCTTTCTGGTTTAGTAAATCGCATTACATGTGCTAAAATAATCTATTTGCATGACCACCTCCCACTATTTCGTGAAATAACGTAGGGATGCCAATTTTTGCATATTCATCCAGGCTAACCCGCAAAAATGAGAAATCAATGTATCTTTCAACTTTAGCAGACGCAATCCTCCTTACACCTCGTCAGTTGATCACCTTGGACGATTTTTTGCGGGTGGTAACAGTTTTACACGTGTTTTTGTACACGGAAACCTTTAGTAAATCTTTAGTAAATAATTTATTTATTAGTCAGGACACTGTAAATATCCAGAACTCCCCGATCACAGATGTGACCTGGAAGTTTGCAAAAGTTTCTGGAAATACACGTGTCGACACGGGTACCACTCACGACCGATACACCCCAAACTTCACTGAAATTCAACAGGGCGGATATCTTCCAGAAACTCCTCTCTTCATGCAGTGAATGCTATTCTGGAACCTACACAATGCTATTCCAGAACATTCTAAACATTTCCTCACACTGTACCCCTCACACCTGTGCATGTGGATTGCTTCCACAATCCATCAATATGATCTCTGCTCAGAGGGCCTTGGAGCCAATACTTGAAGAGAGAGAAACAAATACTAACATGGAAGATGCTAACATGGAAGTATCAGAATACCAGGATAATGTAAAAATCCAATCATTATAGTGTATTCTTTACATAAACCACAACTTGATCACAAAAAACGAATGACACTTTAATTGGCAAATGTGATCTATCTGGCAGAGGTAAATGGCAAAACTGAACCATATATGTTACCTATATTGTTTGGAATTGAGATGAAGACAATGTATGTTAATAACTTTTACGTAAACTTTTATTTTTATATTGTTAAAATCCCAATAATGTCCTGGGTCAATTTGACCCGGCGAACAGAACCAAAGGGTCCAAAATGTGAACAGAACACAAGGGTTAATGCAGGATAGATGCAATTTATTTATTAATATAGTCAGATCACTTTTTTATATGCCATGCTATCCAGGTTGAACTTCATTCTGATATTGAGTATGGTTAGCAATAAGCTGGCCCATTTAGTTTAGTGCGAATGGCCTCTCCTAATGACCACATTATGGATTTTCAAACTTAATTTAGGGAGTGATTAAAACAAATAGACATGACTGTATATTAATACGCATGTAATGGTTAGTGGAATGTAAGGACACACCAACTGTTTTCAGTCATTTGTTGTCACATGAAATATATCTTTTTTTTTTTTGTTTTCCTCAAAGGGATTTAATTTTGAAGAGCATGTTGATTATTACCTGAGGTTAGGCTCGACAGGATGAAAGTGAAAGGGTAACAGAGGCAAATGCTCGTGCAACAGGGAGGCCTTTGGGGCAAATGCTCGTGCAACAGGGAGGCCTTTGGGGCAAATGCTCGTGCAACAGGGAGGCCTTTGGGGCAAATGCTCGTGCAACAGGGAGGCTTTTGGGGCAAATGCTCGTGCAACATGGAGGCATTTGGGGCAAATGCTCGTGCAACAGGGAGGCCTTTGGATGAGCACTCCATCCACAAATGTGTGGGCTTGCTTACTTCCCCCTGGGCTGCATATTGAACATTTGTTTGACGAGATGTTTATGTAGCAGTGCAGAAGGAAGAATGTTCTCTTTTGGATGAAGGGACAAAACAGCTGTTCCCCCTTCCGCTGGGGCCCTAATGATGGCATTTATCCCCCCAATCTCCAAACCCTGGACTATCGGCAGGAGCAGCTGGGCTCCGGATTTGATTTATTTATTCATTTATTTGTTTCGCATTTTCCAGAATGCAGTTCACCGGGTGCCATGCATGCCTCTTTAGATCCATATAAAGGAAAGTGCATGTAGAAAGTAGGGGGTTTAAAGCATGATCTATTCAGTTGTTTGTTTTTGTTTTTTTACCAGGAAAGTGCTTACAGGAGCATCTCACATGATAAAGATCACAGATTCATGAAAGTGAGTTTTGATCTGAGAAAAAAGGATTTAGGGTGTGAATCAGTGCAAATTTGTCGGAATGCTCTTTGCAGAATTCTGATGTTTGACAGTACATTTTAGGGTTGTAACGATAAGTATTAAATTACCTGTGTGAGGATGCAAAGAAAATAATCTGAATAGTATATTTTTTTAATGTTTTATCATTGGCAGTGGCCTTTTGATTACACTTTAACAATTTATCCCTGATCCTCCCAGAAAACCGCGACCATAGAGTGTGGTATTGTAACATTAAAGTGTAAAACTAGCCTATCAGAAGTCTGAGTGTTGGCTAGAAAGTGAAGCCAGGTTAGCTATGGGCAAATAATGGATTAATGCAGCACAGTATCATGCATCATAGTTTATGTTTATGCTGCGATTAGCAGTGCAGTCGGACACGATAACCAGAGAGGATGGATCAATGACGCTAAAGCAGGAAGATGTTTTCATTGAGTTATTCAAAATTTCATTGACATTTTCACAATAGTTTTTAATTGAAGGATTGTTGTGAAAGAATATTCATGCTGTATTCAGTATATATCAATATTTAGATGTTAATTAATTTGTCACTGTCAATATCGATATGAGTGGTCATGGTGGTAACATGCCCAAATCCACGTTAAGCCTCCTGTGACCGTGGTATGGCGATTATTTTTTGCAGCATACTGTACATTGCAGCATACTGGTGCATACTGTACATTAGTGTTAGTTTATGTTGATGGAGACCCTCCTAACGAAGAGAGACATGAAAAGATCTAAAACGGTCACCTCCATCTTCAAAATAAGGAGATGGATAGGGACCTTTGCTACCTCGTTTTACGCTACTCTCCATGCCCTAAATTGATTCAGTTTCTATATGACATTTTGGCCTCAGGAGAGAAGTCCCTTAGGATTGCATTGACATATGAGAAAGCTGGTTTTGGCTCGTACACATCCATGCATCACAGTATCACTGCGTATCATGCATCACACTGTCTCATCTCTGTCATGTGGAGTTTATAATGGTTTACAATTGGTTACAAGCATTTCTGAATACTGAGTTATTTATTTTTTTTAAACTTCACCAACATGCAGCTTGGCACAACTGTAAATTGTATGCCCAAAATGCACCAAAGCTACCAAAACGCTGCATACATGTCTCAAAATCAAATATTCTTTCTCCCAACAGTATATAATTTTATGCTCTCTAGTTTTTCTTTTTTTGTTTTGTTATTGTTGATAATAAAAGAAACGTATAGATTATGTCTAATATACAGTGCAGTCAGATGCCCCTGTGTAATGCATGTCTTACCTGCTGGTGTGCTGGAAAATGATCACAATCACAATAGATGCCACTGTTGAGTGTCCAGATTCGCCTGCACTCGCAGACCAGCCTCTCTCATTGACAGACCATGCTTTACCACATGGACAATTATAGTAGCCCTACTGTCAGCATGTGTACTCCACTCCCTCTCCAGGCCACTCTTCTTCCTCTGTCAGCCACTTCTATAACTCGTGCTGCTCTTTCTGTAAAAAAAAAAATCATTCCAAAGATGTCCCATCTTACTGTATAGATGCTAATGAAAGGTATAGATACTGTATATATGCTAAACCAGGGTAGGTGTCCAACTGAGATAAGAATCAGCTGTGTTTGGTGTCCTTTACATAACTTCAATGAATAGTTTCTCACAATGTGTCTCCATAACCATCTACGTTTTATGGTTCTTAATATATTTCAATATGGTATTTGTGATGTAGGAAATTGCTGGTTTTGAGCTTACATATAACAGTTTTGAATATAGTAAATAAACATTTTTTCTGGTGGTTGAGTTTGAGTGTGAAAAAATTCAAGAATTTTGAAAGCTGGGCTCATTGAATGCATTTTGTCTCAATGCAATTTAAAATCATTTGGTCCACGTAGACTGCTGTTGTTCTAACTGTGTGAAGGAACTCACAAAGTGAACTCGCTATTGAGAAATTATTTTAACCAATTGTAAAAAAAATAATAATAATTGCAATATGATGGGGGTGTTTTCTGTATTTTCAGACGTGTGTAATTTATGTGATTTTTTTCATGTCACAGTTGGAACATCAATAACTACCCCCTTTGTGATCAAAGAAGCAGAAGAGTGTGATATAACAAAATAATTAAGTAAATAAAATGACGACTGAACGTCGTAGGAGTGGGTAAAGAACACATAGTGGTTGATTTATGAAAGGTTTGTGTGTACAAAATCACGTGTAAAAATGTTCCCACTTGCAAGAAATTGTCAGAGGTGATCAACTAACGAGGTGCAAAGAGTACTGCGTGTATTAAAATTGAAAGATTTTTCTTTTTTTTCCCCAAGGTATTTGCTTGTGCATTTTAGTACCAATGGAAAGCAGGTATTAAAACACACACAATCGATAAGATGACGGCTATCATTGTGGCAAGACACGTACAGGGTATTTGGAATATCCATAACTGAACGTTGTGAATAATTGCGTAACAATGGGTGCTAATTAACTGGCCCATTCTAGCTCATGCTCAAAAAACAATCCATCCATGTCTACTGCATATCTGGCAGCAGAGTGATGGTTTGAGGCTTGTTTGATACCTTAGACGCTTGATGACTTACAGCCATTTTACCAGTCATGTATTCCATACTGTTCCAGCATAATTTACAGCTAAATCTAGTCCCACCCCCCAATTCCCATAGAGATCCATTCAAATGCAGAGACGTTGCAGTATCACTTGTTAGAGTACCAGAAAATAAGATTTCAAGAGTCTTTTGATGTTGTTGGGTCACAGACATCAGGAAGTCATGGCATGCAAAGGATATGCGACCAAATATAAAAAATTTAAAGGCACAGTCAACTTAGTGTATGTAAACTTCTGACCCACTGGAATTGTGATATAGTGAATTAAAAGTGAAATAATCTGTAAACAATTGTTGGAAAAATTACTTGTGTCATGCACAAAGTAGATGTCTGCACTTAACATTGTTGTTCTCTATCGCCCTCCAGGTCCGCTCGGCGCTTTCCTGGATGAACTGGACACTCTCCTGAGCTCCTTCCCTGAGGATGGTACCCCTGTAATCCTACTGGGAGACTTCAACCTCCAACCAGACAGTTCCCAGCTATCCAGTGTCGCCTCACTCCTCCAGTCCTTCGCCCTCACTCAGTCCCCATCGCCTGCCACCCACAAGGGTGGTAACCAACTGGACCTTGTACTCACCAGGAGTTGCGCCACATCTGAACTCACGGTGACCCCCCTCCACGTATCGGACCATTTCTTTATCTCATTTTCTCTCTCCTGCCCACTCTCCCTCAACTCCGCTAACAACCCACCCACTGTTATGTTCAGGAGAAATCTCCGCACCCTCTCACACTCCTCTCTCACTACTTCTGCTCTCTCTGCACTTCCTCCTCCTTTGCTAAAATGCCTATTGATGTTGCCACCTCATGCCTCTCTCAGTCTCTCAACTCACTATGTCCTCTTGTTTCCAAACCAGCTCGACCATCACCCCGTGGCTGACGGATTCTCTCAGATCCAGCAGAACCATGCTGCGAGCCGCTGAGAGAAAGTGGAGGAAATCCAAATCCCCAGATGACCTGGCCTCCTACCACACTCTGCTGGCAGCCTTCACAGCTGCAACCACATCAGCTAAAACTTAATTTTTCCAGTCTAAAATTGATGCATGCGTATCTAACCCACGTAAACTCTTTTCCACCTTCTCTTCCCTGCTCATCCTCCCTCCACCCCCGTCACCCTCCTCCCTCTCTGCAGATGACTTCCTGACCCACTTTGAGGGGAAGGTGGCCACGATCCGGAACTCCTTCACGCATCCGGTGACACCCCACATCCCCCATACTGAACCCATCGCTACACTGTCATCCTTCAAGATTCTGGAGGACTCAGATGTGCTCCAGCTGGTGACGCGCCATCGCGCAAACACCTGTCCACTAGACCCCATACCTTCAGCAGTCCTCCAGTCTATATCCGCTGAGCTCCTTCCATATCTGTCCTCCATTATCAACAACTCCCTAATCTGTGGCCATGTTCCTGCTGCCTTTAAAACTGCCCGTGTAACCCCACTCCTTAAAAAACCTAGCTTGGATCCCGCTGATGTCAGGAACTACCGTCCTGTATCTCTCTTGCCCTTCCTGTCCAAAACAATTGAACATGCTGTCCTTAACCAACTGTCTGTTTTTCTCCACCAGAACAACCTGCTTGACCCGCATCAGTCCGGCTTCAGAACCGGCCATTCCACTGAAACTGCTCTCCTGGCCGTGACGGAGGCACTCGCCACTGCTAGAGCCTCCTCCCTCTCCTCTGTTCTGATTCTCCTTGACCTGTCTGCTGCATTTGACATGGTCAACCACAAACTCCTGATCTCCACACTCGCTGAGATGGGCATTTCTGGGACTGCCCTCTCTTGGTTTGTATCGTATCTCACTGATAGATCCTACCAAGTCTCCTGGAAGGGTTCCATCTCTGCTCCCTGTCCCCTGTCTACAGGAGTCCCACAGGGATCTGTACTGGGTCCTCTGCTGTTCTCTATGTATACTAAGTCTAAGTTCAGTAATTAATTCACATGGCTTCTCATACCATAGCTATGCTGATGATACTCAACTCTTCCTCTCCTTCCCTCCCTCTACCCCACAGGTTAAGGAGAGGGTATCTGCTTGTCTGACTGACATCTCTGAGTGGATGGCTACCCATCACCTGAAGCTCAACCTTGACAAGACAGAGCTCCTCTTCATGCCGTACAAGACCTCCCCACTACATGACCTCTCCATCACCGTTGACGGGACCGTGGTGGCTGCCTCCCACTCTACAAGGAACCTGGGGGTGGTCCTGGACGACCGGCTGGACTTCAAAGAGCACATCAGGGTGACGGCACGGTCCTGCAGGTTCCTCCTGTACAACATCAGGAGGATTCGACCGTACCTGACCATCTACTCCACCCCGCTTCTTGTCCAGACCATGGTCACCTCACGCCTGGACTACTGCAACTCCCTGCTCGCAAGCCTACCGGCCTGCACCATTCTGCCTCTTCAACTGATCCAGAATGCAGCTGCCCGGCTTGTGTTCAACTTCCCGAAATCTTCCCATGTAACCCCCCTGCTGAGGTCACTCCACTGGCTGCCAGTTGCAGCCAGGATCAGGTTCAAAGTTCTGACCGTGGCCTACACTGCAGCCAATAGGACAGGCCCCACCTACCTGCAGGACTTAATCCAGAACTATGTTCCTGCTCGACCACTTCACACTTCTACAGCAGGGCGACTCGTACTTCCCCCCCCACTGTGTCAATGGCTCTCACTCGTCCCGACTGCGGAGTTTTTCCACCTTAGCTCCTCAGTGGTGGAATGAACTTCCCATTCCCCTACGTTCTACTCGAACCCTGCCTGCATTCCGTCGAGGCCTGAAGACACACCTCTTCAGACTCCACCTTGACTGATATTCTAACCTAGGAATATCAGTTCCCTGTGTTTACTAGTTCCCTGTGTTTTCCTGTCTGTCTGTTATAGTTTATAATAGTATTTAGAATAGAAGTGTAGGATAGCTGATTTACCCACAGCTTACTGGGAACTACAGTCAACATTCATTACTAGGGATAGCTGCTACATTATGGGAAGGATGTGCTTTGTCTTGTCTGTTCTGTAGTGATCTTGATGATGTCTCTGTATGCACTTATTGCACGTCGCTTTGGATAAAAGCGTCTGCTAAAAAAATGAATGTAATGTAAATGAATGTAATGTCAACAACACTATAGTTTGCTAACATGGAATCTGTGGAGTGGTTAAAAATGAGTTTTAATGACTTCACCCTAAGTGAATGTAAACTTCCCACTTCAACTGTGTACATTTTCTCCCATTCATTAAATGTTTTTTCACTGACAACATGATGATATGTTGTACAGTGTAACCATTCCAAACGCACGGAATCTCTCATTTAAATATGGCTGTTTGCGGCTGGAGTAATTTACATAATGACTCTTAGTTGATCACCATCAAAGTGTGAAATGATAACGCATGCAAATACTTTTGCTGCGCAAAATAACACCCCTTATTTGAGATGTTAGTACATCGACCCCATAATCGAGAAAGCACCGCTTGATGCACAGTAGTCCAAGCTGAAATGTGAGAGACTGTGATGCTCCCTTACATTTCTCATTGAAATATAAAGCTAATGGGCTTGATAATCAACTACTTCTAGACAATGAGGAAAATAATGACGTTGCTTCAAATTTGTATTGTTATGCATCTTTATATCCGTTACTATGCGGCATTCCAACACGGGTACTTGTAAAATGCTCCATTGCTTGTACTAACATGATGAATATGATTTAATAATTTTTTTTAATGATAAAAATTAAATACTTGCTGAGAGGTCAGATGTCTGGGACATGCTGCCTTTAATTGACTGGGCATTTATTTGATTAAAATGTAATTTCCCCCTCTAACATGGATTAATTATTTCACACTGAATTGCTAAATGAAAAACCTCTGTTATGGGTGTATCAGGTATCTTGTCATTTAGCCGGCTAATGGGAGTTATGCATTTCTATCAGCCATATGATTTATTTCTTGTGTATTCTGTGTTCTACAATGGACGTCACGTTTGTTTGTTTTTCTATGATAATAAATAATAAATAATTGTCTTCTGGTTGGTTATTTAGTAGACCCTAACTAGCCAATCAAATTGGGCAAGTATGGCCCAACTGATTATCAGACCCAGATAGTCAGACCCTTGGCAGCGAGGATTTAGATAGTTGGTGAGGGTAGAATTTTAGATGTAAGAGTTGTAACATATTAAACATATGTGATGGGTCAAATATACATATTCATATCATATACATATCTATTCATTTTCAATATTCAATCTAGTGTGAATATAAATAATCTAAATGATTAATAGACATATAGATCGAGATTTCACAACTGTTCGGCCCTGACATTCCATTGCAATGGACATGAAATTAAATAATTACTTTTTTTTCTTTGTTTGAGCCTCATTTCTACATGTAATATGAGTAAGAAAAAAAAAAATATTATTTTTCCCATGGCTGGAAAAAAAATCAGTTCTGAAGCGGGTTCATGTGGGACAGGAACAAACCATTAGTCTATATATAAATCCCATCATCACATAGGAACATGTTCTCCGGTCTCTCATCCCTTCAAAGGTACCTGGAAGTATAATTCATCCTATCCATGTAAATCATTTGGACATTAAAATTTAATTTCAGTGAATGAAGGGGAGTTTCTTCCACCTGTCCACAGGCTTTTTATAGACAGTCTTTTCCCTAGTGTAACCATGGCAGCACCTGGCATGTGACAGTGACTCTGACACAGCCACTGACGTGAGAGAGAGGGCTCTCTCTAACTCTTCATCTTGTTCCTTTCTCTAGCTCTCACTGATATAATGCATGGTGGCCTATAAGGAAAATAACACTTGTTTATCATCCTGTGCTCAGCACTAGTCACATGTTCTAATCACCAGCTTGTGTGCTGTGACGGAAAATCCATCCATTTTTCAGTATTATATTTGTTGATGTCCATTGGAAGAACTGCCTAGGAAGAGCAAAAAATGAATGCAGCAAACCTGTCGGGGTTTGTTACTCACAGTGAGACAGAGAAAATGGTGTAAAGGAAAAGCAGGGTTGGGTTGTATATATGTTTTGTGGTTTTCCATGCATTAATTGATATGTCAGTCAAATCAAATTAGTAATAGCAGCAGGAGTAATACTATTTAGGTACATAGTTTACACGATTCTGTTTGCAGCTAAAACATCAGTCAGTTGAAACTGGAGAATTGATGAATCCACTGGAATGATTTTGATTTTCTGACATTTTACAAAGGTGAAATGGCCAATAGTTAACAATCAATCATCATTAATCGATAAACAATTAAAATAGTTGTCGTAGCATTTTTTTTTTAACATGGTAGCAATTTAGAGACAATTTAGAGCAATTGTTTGTGGCACTTTTCACACATGCTTAAAATGATGCTTGTTTCTTCTATTGAAGGATTTTCTCAAATGTCAAATCCACCCAATGAATGCCTTAAAATATCATTACATGGTCAGGTTTTTTTTGCTATAATATACCAAAAAACCCAACCATGAAAGGATATTATACTCTCAACAAGTCCAGTGTCACGTTATATAAAACTGATATACAGTATATGACCATTTTACACATTTTTATTTTGGCTTTGAAATTTTTGTTACAATTATGTATTTCAATGGAGTTGTCATTGACAGCTGTCAATGCAAGCCTGCTGTTGCTCAATCTCAATACACCTCTCAGCTATGTAGCATGTCTGTATATCAATCATGATGACATGTGGGTAACCTGCCAATTTATGCCCCAGGAAACGACGGCATAACGACAGTGAAATTTAAGGAACTTTCCTGTTCTTTCCACAAGTAGAGTATGCAGTACCTAAGAGGAAATTAATGGTTAAACAACGGCCTGAATTTAAACATTACTTTGGGGAATTACTACATAACGACAGCTAATGTCTTGTTATTTCTTCTAGAAAGTATGCTATACCTCCACATAGTTGTTTTTTAAAAAACAGATATATATATATAGAAAGAATGACCTGAATTTAAAACATGGCTTATGATAATTAGAGCAATAATTAGGCTATAGCAGTTTATTTCTTGTAATGTAGGCCTACCTAGTGCATACAGTTGAACAGTAAGGCTCATGCGCATAATATCATGGATAAAATAACGTGAATGTTCAATTTTTATTGATTTTACATTGTTAAACAACTCAATAACTGTGGAAGAAATATGCCTTTTCTTGGCATGATACACTGTAATCCGACTGGACACACCAAATTCAACTGTGCACTGCAACAACAAAATCTAGTCACAGACAGTAACCTGAAAGGATAAGAGGAAACATTCACCAGGATGCGCTATCGAGCCTAACCTACTGGGCTATATAACTTGTTAACACATTTAGCAAGCACAACAGTAACACAACTTCACCAGAAGGGATCAAGTTATAGAATATTTGTTGAATTATTTCCTTGTGGAAGTATGAACTACTCATTCCATTCCATCAATGAAAGCCATTCGTTGTTTGAAAACAGTAATTTCACACTGAAACTTTAACTTTTCTGCTGACAGGCTATTGAAACAATTTTGATGGTGGTCTGTATAGAGGAACACCAAGCTTATTTTTTTTTTATTGAAACACCAGCTACCCTACCGTGATTAATTTATCCATCTGTCAGGTATTTCTTGGATCAGTAATTTCCATCCCCAGCGGAGGGTTTTTCCCTTGTGAAGAGCATGAGGTCTGCAAGAGGAGGGCAGGCTATTGCTGCAATGACACACCCTACTGAACTGAATCCGGACCAGTAGCATAGTGCTGGTGTGAAAAACAATTGCCTTGTAAAATATAACTGACAGGTAACCACACATGTCAGCACCTTCCTGAACATGCATGCCATCATGAACCTGCAGTCACTGGTGTCCAAACACACCACACTGAGGTCAGAAAGAAATGGAGCTGACGATGACCGAACATGTGTTCTCCCCTGAAAGAATGGTCAAGAAGATTTCCTTGTCATTGGGTCAGGGTTGACTGCTGTGAGATGACCTGGACCAGCCACTGGTGATGTTTATCCTTGCCTGTCAATCAACAGTCCCCATTACATTTTGCATTCCTGACATTTAGCCGACTTAGCACAAGATTTAGCAGACTTACTTAGCCAGAGCGATTTTGTATTTTTACATAGTATCATTTATACAGCTGGATATACTGTATACTGAATCAATTCATGTTATGTACCTTCCTCAAGGGTACAACAGCAGTGCTCTACCAGGAAATCGAACATACAAGCCCAGTTCCCTACCCATTTTACGACACTTCCCCCAATATGTGTCAGTGCATTTCTATGCTTTCTGAAAGGCTTAAACTGTATTTGCTATTTTATTTTTTGTTTCTGTGGCTGACTGGACTCCTGACTCCTGCACTCCTGCCTTGTACCATCTCTGGGGAACAAGCTGTGCAATGGAGGAATCCGACATTGGCACTGTCATTACAAACCAGCTCCTTCTGTTCCTGCCAGCCATTCAAGAACTAAAAGGCTGTGAGTTGCCAGCCTTAAGTGGACTTCCTGGAAACAGCTGATTTTGGATATCTCAAGGGACATGCCTTGCCGAGGCCGTAATGAAAGGTTTTGTTTCAGCTAGGTCCAGAATGCACTGACACATTGGGAAAACTGCAAACAAGCAGCGCGTGATTATTCCAGCAGGGGACGTCCCTGGGCTGACGATTTAATCCTCAGGAATTCTGGGATCCTGTCCAACCACTGGATCTGCTTTTCATATGGGTTGGAATATTTTGGCAGTGGAGTCAGTGGAGAGAGGTTTTGAGATGTACGTGCAGTCAGCTGAATTAAAATAATGCATAAGCCCTTCTAATTTTAATCAGCTTTAACTGCCACTTGATTTTGTACGAATTCTACAAATCTGTTCATTTGCTGTTGGTTTATTGACAGTGTAATGTAATCTGATTTCAGAAGGTCTGAAATAGAATATGCATTATGTCACTTCACAGTATATTAGAATACTGGAGTGACATTTTGGTGCAATGATGTTAATCAGTTGTGTAAATGTAAATACATATTCTAACAATCACTACATAAGGAAATGTATGTCTCATTGGCCATATAGTCACCCTGCCTGATTATTTATACCCTACTTAGGTTAAGATGTGCCAGTACTCAGAGATCAATGGCATTTTTCTCTGTCACAATGCCAAAATTATAACTATGACAATTTAAATGATGGTTTGTAAACTGTGTTATAAAATGTATATATGTAAAAACCCAACATAAACATTGTTGTTTAAAGACATAAATTCATATAAACGCCAAACAAATCGGAAAAGCAACAGGTTGCATTTTAATGTGGATGGATATTCAATGTGTTTATGGTATTTATTGACTATCAATTTGCAAGATGGAGAAACGCATAAAGTAATAACTACCTACTACCATTCACATTTCTTTCCCAAAATTTTATGGGAAAAAAAAAAATCACTTCTCAAGCAAAGCTTGAATAAGAAATGTAGCTCTTTGTCTTAATCCAATAAAAGGAGATGCACCTCAATTTGACTACATCTATTTTGTCAACAGGGTATACAGTAATGCTAATGAGTTTTGGCTAAAGCCTTCTTCAAAGCCATTATTGTCTTAGGCACTTCTTCCAGGCTTGCTTGAGTTGGGAGCTAATTTGTATGGTATTTTTTGGTGATTTGCAGAAAAGTAGCCTATTATTTCAAGCATAGTGTACCTTTAAAGTTATTTGTAAAAATGCATCTGTTCAGATGTATTTTAGGTAATACAAATTATTTGAAGTGCAATTTCTCAATTATTTTCCAAATTCAATTCTCTCAAGTATAATGTGTGTTTATAACTTTCACTCTAACATTGAAAGCAGAGAATATATATTTCTGTAATCAGAAAAGCCCTTCTGGGTTCACCAGTGTACATATTAAATGGCTTGGTAAATCACTTTCTTTGCTGGCATGGGGCAGGAACATTGAATGGAACTCTGTTTGCCATTAGAGGCTGAACTGGAGCTTGGGAGAATTTCTCCCACCATAGAATAATTGTTTTTTGATGTGCATAAAGACCTCGTTAGCTGTGAGCTTTTTACCCTCACCAGGGCATGTTTTAAGTAGGCATGGGTGAAGATTGCTTCTACTCTGGAAGAAAAAATTGTCTGACCTACAATTTTTCATAAATATTTCATGAACATCAACAAGGGTAAGTTTTTCAGTCATATTTGTAAAGGGGAGGCGAATGGTTCGGAGGTCCAAATGCAACAAAAGGGATTCTTTAAGTGTCCAACTAAGTACACCAATGAGGCGGACCGAATCCGTGAATAAGGGATAAAAAACAGAGAAAGAAAAAACAGCTCCTACTCTCAAAGCTGGAGAGCAATACAGAGGAGACTGAAAAAGGGAGAAATAATAGCGACCCGAAAATAAGCGAGCGAGATTCATAGGCTCGAGAAAATAAAAATAAAGGAAAATGCCTCTCACTCTCGATAGAGAGAAAACAAGGAAATAAAGAGAGGTACAGAGAAACGGAAATGAAAGCTGTCTCAGAGAGACCAGAACGGTAGCAGGTGCGAGGGACAGAAAATGCAAAGGAAATGTGTATCCAATGTGTATCCTATGTGTGTCGAACGCACAAAAAGGCAAGTCCCTCGTAACTCCAAAGCAGGGCAATGAAGGAAAGAGGTCTCCTTAGAGTGCCTACGTATACCTTTACCGGCTTAGTGTCAAAATGAGCAAATAACAACCAAGCACCGGAAGAAGGAAATCCTGGGCTTAAATAGAAGCAGGAAATCCGAAACAGGTGCACTCACTAAGTGCCGGAAAGAACGGAAACCCCGGTGTGGAACACCGAAAAATGCGATAGATTGCCCCGTCGAACAGAAAAGAACAAACGACCGTAGAACAAAGGAAAGACAGGCACAAACCATGACAATATTAGAACAAACACTTAAACCATAATGCAAAAATAATTGCATTAAATTGAAAAGCCACCCAAAACATAAACAACTTGTTTGGTGCATTTCATATTTCATATTTATATTTTCCTCTTAATGACTAAGGGAAATCAATGGAAAAAAGTGTAGACTCAAAGATGTTAATCAATTAATCAATCTTTATTATCCCACGAGGGGACATTTGGTTTGCAGCCAAGGTTTAAAACATTTCATAAAGACCACATTAAAATTGACAATAGGGACAACCATAAAAACAATAAAACTATAACTAAATGATAAAACAATAAAAAAACAAGATACGTTAAGTAATATCACAGTGCAAAGGGGGCAGACAGAGTGGCCGTTGATGAGCATGAGCTATGTCATATTTCCTGTGGCCAAGTTTGTTTTGCCTCTGTGGAAAGGATGCTTAATAAAGAAGCTAAACAAAAACTGCAGGGCTTCTGTAGTGCAGTGCAGTGCCTGTTCATATTTATCAAATAACCGTTATTAATGCTTGGGATGAGCCTAGCTCTTTTACTCGCATAGATATTAAATTAAATATAGCATGAGTAGGTGACTAGTATTGCATTTCATATCTGGATTTTTCCTGCTGCTGGGGTTTGAGTGTTTCTCTCATTGAATCAGTTCTTTTCCAAATACATACTTGAATTATTAAATTATAGTTGCATTATATTTTAAATAAAACACAAGAATTGGTACGCGGGAATGTTTGTATCAATTACATGCACGCACATCACCCATTCTTGAGAACTCGGACATAACCTTGTTTTTTTTTTTTTAAATCTTCAATTATGCCAGGAAAATATATTTTGATAGATCAATGTTTTTGGCCATTAAACTGTAAAGGGTCCATCTCCCAGTTATTTTTTTTTTCTTAAATAGCACTTTTTGCAGCACAAATAGCATGTTGCCCACTTCAATTTCTGTTGATAATGTACTTTGTATTTTGTGATAAAGGACATGTAATATCATTCATAACACAATGAACACACATTAGGTGACCATAGCAACTTTCTTATTGATATATAACACATTATATATGACACATTTTTTCAAATCATTATGAACATATTATTCATAAAAATAACAGAAAATATCCATCTGATGGAGGTAACTTTTCACTGAATTTTCACTCCAACTGACGGAGTTGACAATATTGCACATAAACACACTTCCCCCAACAATAACAAAAAAAAATCAAAGTAATTATATGCATGCCATTGCATGCCATCATGTGATCAGGATGATGAGGGGCCTGGTTAGATTGTGATTGGTTAGGTGAAGGGGTAGGCACTGTAAAGGATGCACATTTTTGTTGCAAGAAAGAAAACAGTTACTGGTGTGGTCTGGTGCATTGGAGAAAACCACTGAGCCCCTATACCTAAAATACTGGTGTCACTGAGATTTGTTGAAGTGGGATATGTAGTTTGTAGTTCACAAGCTGCATGCTGGATAAATTGCATGACTCCCAGGTCTTAGGTTATATTAATGGGATCTTGTAATAGCCTTCACCATGGGATTCTTAGCCCAAGGCATTCAATAATATATGATAGCGACCTTTCTTATTATCGGTGCTGCCCGCTTACCTCCTTTGTTATGGTAATATTTGTCTTCTTTTCAGGAGATTTTCTTGGATTTGTTTAGTTTTTCGTGATATTTTATTATTATTATTTTTTTAATGAGATGTCTTGTGTAACTCTCTACTGCTCACCAACACCCACTCTCTAACACACCCCCCGCCAAAGAAGTCCCCACAAGCCTTTATATTTAAGAGATCCATTCTGAAGCTGGAGGTATGGTATGGAAGCAATGCATTAAAAAAAAAAAAAAAAAAGAAAGAAAATAATCTCTCTCTTGCTTGAGGAGAGAGAGTGGTGTCCTGTCACAGAATAACGCACGGTGCCTCCTTGTAAAATTCAGTCACATGCAGCCTGAAGTCCGGGGGAATGCTGAGTGTCACTTATGTCTCATTGTGTGGGGAATTCACTCATCTCAGAGGGTCGCCATAGCTTTAGAGAGTGAAAGGACTGGCTATCACAGAAGACATCCCTTGGGTAAAGCAGATGCGGAAGGTCCCTGTTTTGGCAGCGAGGTTGTTATCCCGTAGATAGGCTTGCAATACTCTAGGGAGAAAGGAGCTTCACAATGAGGGCTCGTTTACAGTTTTTCCTCAATCGCTTACACACGAAAGCTGGTTCTATGAGCAAAACATGCCAACCTGTTCTATCAGCTACCAAAAGAGTGACTCATTTCACAAAACACCCTGCTGACCTCAGCCTTATCCCTGTCCGAAACTCGATTCAAAGACCTTTATTTCAGCTTTTATGTGACTCAATAACAGAATTGTGCCGCCATCCAGTATTTTTTAGTTGGGCAAAGTTGGGATTAATTCAAAGGCACTAAGGTTCATGCGAGGAATTGCGGATGCTTCTGAGGACTGGCTTTCTGTGCATACTGTCGCTTGCTGGGTCGTGCTCTGCTGTAGGATCTTGGCTGTCCCCTCCACTCGAGCTGTGTACACAATGGGGCTTCAATCATTCTGCTCCCTGATTGAAGGGTCCTCCACTCTCAAAATATCCAAGGCATCCTCCCCTCCAAATGTATTTTTTTTGCGTAGCATGCCAAGGAAGACGCCTGGGCAAAAAGCACGATTGAGTTCTACTGCATTTCAATGTGCTTTACTCATAACTGCCATTATGATATTATAATAAACATTATGTTCAGGCTTAAATAAAATAGCAATTATGATGTGAGGCAGACTAAGGTGGCCCAGAAAAGTGTCAGTTACTACGCACGTCACCTTCAGAGTGCTGGATAATGGAACAAACTATAAACTATAAAAACTATAAATGGAATACACCAAACTATGAAAACTATTTTTATTGGTTTACCTTGCTATTATGGAACACACAATTTCACCAACCAAAGAGACTGATACTGTATGGATCATGTAGCACTCAAAAATCACAATATTATGTTTGATTTTCTTGTTTATCACTGATTAAATTTCATGTGCTTTAATGTTAATAAAAGTGCAGAACACATTACCACTTTCCCAAACAAGATTAGCTACATCTATGGGAAGTATATCAACTTTCATCAACCATATAGCACACAGTAGACTGAAAAATATTCACTAAATATTCACATTTTTTCAAGTCTGTTTTTGTTGATTTGAGCCTTGTACAGTAAACAGTTTGTTTTAAGCTTACACGTCTCATCCTCGAGTGTATAAATGCTCAAAGAAAAGACTATGCACAATAAGATAGATCACATCAAATGTTTTTTTATACTACTTATGAAACAATGGTAGCTCCAACAAAAAAATGTATTGGTAAAAACAAGCCACCACTGTTTTTAAAAGTGCTAAATTGCATCAAAGTGGAAATCTGCTGGCATGGCCTATTTTGTCTCGTTGTAGTTTTTACTCTTCACATTGACCTCCCAAAGGAAGTCGCTATAATTGTATGAGAGTATCTCTGCATGTCCACAAGAAAATATTTCCAACCAATGCTCAAAGGCTCTGCCTAATACCACTTCAACTGCAGATACCATGGTGCAATTACAATATCAGCAGACAGATTATGGAGCCAACTCGAGAAACTGGGTCAATGGACAGTCTATAGCACTTGAGTGCCAATGTCATTCTGTGGCTGATGACATCTCCTGGCTCTTAACATGTCTGGCCTTCCAATCGCCTCTCAAACAGGCTAAGATGGTTTAGGTTGACTCAAATTAAGATGTAAGCTTATCGATTCTGCTAACAGCATTACGTAAAAAGGTTGGAGGGTTTATACGCACAATTTGGTTTCAGCAGAGAGGCCAGCAGCCTTTTGCACAAGAACTTCTGTGGATTTTGTAATCTCCACTCATCCTCAATCATCTTACATACAACTTCACAAAGTCATCCCTTCAGATGGTTTGATGCCAGTACACCAAGTGGTTAGAGAACCAAATTAAATGTTTAGCATGTTGTTTAAAGTGCAATATTTGATAATGCGCCTTGTTGATCCTGCTTGTCAACAACGCATTTTAGTTAGTGGCGTGCTATTCGAACATCCCGGGAATGCTGAAGTACAATACAGACAAAAAGAGCCTTCCTTCCATGAAAGCTTGCCATCGGTTTTTAAAGAATTTAAACAGTTTAGGGTCATTTTAGAAGATGACAAAAAAAAAAATGCCTGTGATTTTTCCACTCAAAAAGAGTAATGGGAGAAAACCAACAGAGCATTTTGTAGCTGGGTTTGTTCTTTAGAGACTGAAAAAACTCCCAGAAGTCCTTGCTCCTCTCTCAGCCCCAAGAGCCATTTCTGCACTTGACTCCATTCATTTAATATTCCTTTCAGGAAACTTTACTGGAAGAGATATCCAATCCAGAAGAGTGAAGTGTTACACTCAACAGAAAGAGGTATTGGCATGCACCTTTATTAACTTCAAGAGACAAAGACAGAAATATAATTCAATATAAATTTATAGCTCTGCATCAAATACTCACACTAAGTTCTGGCTACAGACACACACCCAGTATGGTACATGCAAGGCTGACTCTGTCACTGATGAGAGATGAGCTCTGTGAGTGAAGTACATATACTATTTTTTAAAACCAATAAAGTTTTAGGTGGGGTGAAAGTTGTTCAGTAAAACATTTAATTTAATCATACATTCCCATCATAGATTTCTTACGTTGCTATTGCAATTATGTATATTTGAACAATACACAGATACAATCTATCAATTGCGTGCCATATTGAGTGAACATACAAAATCTCAAATGCTTGTATTTGTGCAGTATGACAGCAAACTCCACTTTTTTTTCAATAATTGGGAAATTATGGCAATACGACTAATTTATTTTATGTGCTGTGTTTATAATCAATCTCGAGAAGCCGCATGGAGAGGTAATGTCGCTTTTCAAAAATTTACCATGGGGATTTAAATAAACATGAGGTTTCTTAATTTTACTCAACTAATGATGTTAATATCAGCCCCTCATGTATTCACAATAAAGAAGTGAAGCATCCTCACCTGACTAATTCCATCTCAAAAAGCTCTATGCATGTATCTATCTACATTCTATGTATGCTAAGGAACTCACTATGATCAAAAGCACAAACCTTCTTGCTGTACTTATGATGTTGTGGCATTGAAAACACCCTGTTACATCCACATTATGCATGTTTGTGTGTATACGTATGAGCATATCAAATGTATACAATGTGTGACTGTTCTTTTCCTGAGGACTGATTGAGCACAGCCTCTGCAGGTGTGTGTCCAGGAGCTATTCAGCCAGAGATATCTGGTCTGGGCTTTGGATGAGCAGTGTCTCTGATAGCTGACTTCCTTCTTGATTTCCCCAGGTGTGAGGGATGGGACTTGTAGTTTGCCCTCCCCTCTTGCTTCACTGATAACATTCAGTTATCAAAGAGTATTATTGACTCGGGCTCTAGTGCCGGTCAGTCACATCGAGGGAAATCATAGAGCACAGGTATGAGGGCTGATAGGCGATAAAAATTATAATTAAATGCATACCCAGGGCCATTTTATTTGCTGTTGACGAATGGCTCAGTCGGCCTTCTCAAGAATAATGGGACAAAAGTGATGCAGGACTGACTTTAATATCATTTATGCTCAATTATAAAAGGGGACAGATATCACAGCCATCAATCTGGGATTGGTACACTGTAGTTAGAGGCATAGCATCTGCACACATTACTTTTCTTGTATTCCTCAAATGCAGTGTCATAATTGTCAAACACTCAGCTGATGCTACACTGAGCAGACAGAGACGAAGACAGAGGAGACAGAGAAGGCTGAGTTCACTCACAGATACTAACACTATCGAGTTCACTCACAGATACTAACACTCCTCACACCAATCAGCCTCTGGACAGCGATGCATTATTTCACACAATTAGACCAAACCAAATTATGATGAAAGAAAAATAAAACTATATCACTCATTGGAATAAAACCACAAAAAATCAACACAAGCTTGAATGCTATTTGGCCCTAAAAAGACAGTACACCTTGGCAGAATATTTGACCATGGTGACTGATTTGTCTAATTGAGAAAAGCATTGACAATGTACAGACTCAGTGAGCACAGCCTGGCCATAGAAACCGGCCGTCACAGGCAGACCTGGCTGCCCAGTGAGGACAGCCTGTGCTCCCTCTGCGACCAGGGGGCAGTGGAGACAGAGCTGCATTTCCTAATGGAATGCACAAAATACCAGGAAATTAGAACACATTTCTTTTAAAAAATTGTAACAATGTTACCCAACTTATTTATATAAATTTATATACATATACATTCCCTATTTATTTGTATACATTTTTTTTTCCAGTGTATTAGTCCTATGTTATGTGTCAATTATTGTTAATTGCTTTGACAATATTGTTTGTATACAATCATGGCAATTAAGCATTATTGAATTGAATTGAGAGAGAGAGAGAGAGAGAGAGAGAGAGAGAGAGAGAGAGAGAGAGAGAGAGGCTTTACTTCAGTTCATGGCATCTCTGACCAGCAGAGGGCACTGTGACTCTTGGCTCTTCAGTACAGGGGAAGCCACCCCTCATTCCAAATATGTCTGCATATGAATCTCTGCTTGGTATTCTGGGAACTCCCCATGACTGACATTGCAATTATAGGTTTTGCATTGTTTACGCCTCCCTGAAAGTGCATGCAGGCCATGCTGCTGCAGGTTGAAAAAAAGCTTGTGTCCCTCTGACTATGGTAACATTTGTTACCCTCTTGAATCAATCCAGAAGGATTTCTCCATGGAGAAATGTTGATGCTAAATAGGTTTCAGACCCCTGTTTCTTTACATATCTGTTTGCTGTCATCAACCAAAGGTATGTTTTTTTATATATTCTTTTATTAAATTACATTCAAATAAAGAGGCAACCTCAGTTCTGTGGCTTCAATGACAGGGTCTGAGCATACAACTAATACGAATCCCTCTTGAAAGGCAGGAATGGATGAAACACAAAACTCCTCGGATAGAAATTATCTCTGTGGGTGCACTTCTGATGAAATAATACCCCACAAAATCCACAACAGCCACCAGACACCCATTTTCTTTTCAGGTGTGAGGAGACAAATTTCAATCTTTTTCAGCTTTTTTTTTTTTTCTCTCTGAATGAAAATGAAAGGAGCTGCAGTGGTAATCCACTTTACATGTAAACTAACAAGCGAAGCTATAGCTCTGCTTGGGGATCTGTCATGGGGACCGTGCTCCTCTCTCTCAACTGCCGCTTATTAAGTCGGACTTATCAAAACGTGTTTTCTCTTCCTATTTCTTAGTGTTACTATTGGTATTAATTACTATTCATATTCTTTTATCATGAAAATCAACTGTATTATTGACAAACTATGATGAATAGCCCCCCCCCCCCCTTTTTTTTCTCTCTATTGAATTAGTTTTTTTCTCCATCTCATTGACATGTGTATGTCATGAAGCAGAATAAAGTGGTAGTGGACAATACAAGCTGGCCGTATATTCTACCATGAAGGGATAATGGGATAAGGACTAAATTCTGACTGCATATTTCTCTTATTTTCTTTTCATCTCTCCCTTCACTGTTTGTCTTTCTCTCCACGCGCCTTCCTTTTCTCATCCCCTCTCTCTCTCTCTCTCTCTCTCTCGCTCTCTCTCTCTCTCTCTCTCGCTCTCAATATCTCAGGGCAGCAGTTTGTGAATAGGCCACAGCAATGGCTCATAAACTAAACGGCTCCCTTGTTAATATGCAAGTCACCCACTGAATTCCCTCACCACTACAGAAAGCATTTTCTGTCAGCGATTTGATTCTGTTTGATGTTCCCATACACAGTTTATGGCTTATCCCCTTTTAATGTTTCTCTTCCTCTTGCTGCCCTATAAATCACAAGGCCTGTATAACATGTGAGCCAGGAGTACTGGGCAGAAATGAATCTAGCAAGAGTGGAGCCTTTCACACTGGTGGGAGGAGAAGGCCACTCCAGGTCTGTCGCTGAAACTGTTGTTGGCACTACAGGGCAAAGATCTTCCTTACACTGAGCATCTTTGATTAGCCTACAGCTGAAATACCCTTCAGTGGGGGCAAATCTATAGGGAATAACAGCTGCAGAGATGCCTGTGTCTCCATGTCTCTGAAGATGTATGTATAATGGAGTCGCACATTTGTAAAAGTGAACTATTATTATGCTATTATTATGAATCGTGCTATTCATTTTGCATTATCATTTTAGCAGTTGCAGAAAATATATGTAAAATGTATGAAATTTGGAGGGGGGGAAATTGCACTTGCATTAATTACTCAAGGCTAAATTCTGAATGCAATGTGGTATTCTTAAAATAACTTATTTCTCAAAACAGCCTGAAAAAATGCAGGTAGATTTCATTCATACTACTATTGCAAGTTGCCAAACCAAACCAGACTTAATAGCCTATTACAATGCTGTGCTTTTCATGTTTAGCAAGCCAGAACTAATATAAACACAATAGTTACCAGGAGCTATGAAATAACAAATTGGAATGTATGTATATCCAATTAAAAAAAAGGAATTAGCCAATTCAGACACTGTTTCAATCCAAATAATATGTATTTACTGTAAACAATTGCCATGTTGAAATATGATTTCAATACACTTCAAGGGGAATAACTTTTTCACAGTGTTTTTTTGTGTAAACATCTTCAAAAAAACACTACATTAACTGCTGATGTGCCAGTGATACATCTTTCAAGTGGACAGATATATTTATAGTCATATCATATCCAATCCCTAGGATACTGTGAAAGGTAAAGTCCACTTGACTTGTGATGGACACAATTAAAGTGAATAATTTCAGTATCATGGTAAACATGATTTCAGCAATTTGTGCAGGCAAGTCAAACTATTTAAGTTAAAAAATTATAAGGCCATTTTGACTGACAAGGTTACAAGGTTTCAACCATTGATGTGCATTTTGTATGCGTGTCAAAGTTTATAGTTTGCATATCCCAAATGACTGCAGATGCCTTCATTCTGATCCTCCAGTGCTACACTACTGTACCTCCTGAACCTTGATCATATCACACCCATCTTCCAGATTGGCTATTAATAATAAAAGGGATAAAGTCATCAAACATTTAGAACCCTTCTCAGATAGGACAGTGAATGCCCGTGGAAGAGCAAATGGAAATTTTTAGGGGCACACACCAGAACTCATCTATTTCTGTCTTTTTTAGAAATCTAATTTTTATTCAGAAGTGCATGTTGTTCTAATTATCAAGCCTATGAACACTCTACGAAGATCTCCACTAAGACAAGACCTTGAATACATTGTCGCAAGCTCCATGATACTGTTGTGTAATACTCATTTGCTCTTATCAAAATTTCATTGGAAGCTTTCAAAGTTTATTACTAATTAATGCCATTACTCCAGTGTAACTTTTCAAATAGGAAATGTATATTTAGCCTGCTACAATATGAGACAAATGAAAGATGTGTTCTAGCTGATACTATACTTGGGTAGGATATTCTGACAGAGATATATAATTCTTCCGTCTAGGTTGTTAATTTGTTAAACAAGATTCCAGAACTCACGCAATGAAATGGTTACAAGGTGGTTTACATGGAACTGCTTGGAAAAATTTGAATGGCACAAGGATTTTTATCCCCTTGCAATATATATGCAGTATCTTACAGCATATGTAGATGTTAAATTGTTAATTCTAATATAATTTATAATTCAGTTATTTATGATGTATATTCAAGTCTCGGCCTCTATTTTCCGGCTGGCGCATGGCGGGGTGGGCGAGCTGGCCGCATTGGCGAAGTGACATTTTCGGCATGTATTTTCACGCTCCTGAGCCCATTTGACTCGCCGTGCGCCAGAAGTGGGAGGAGAGTTGCTGGTGGAGGTGTGTCAGTCCAGACCGAGCAGTGAAAGTGCAAATTTGGGGCTCTATTTTCCGGCCGGTGGCGAGCCCATCACTGGCGAGGTTGCAATTTTGTCCATGGATTTACACACGTCTGAGCCCCTTTGGTAATTTGGTGACTCGCTGTGCGCTGAAGTGGGAGGGAAAACAGTTAGTTTACTTCTGCGGACAGACTACAAGGCTGTCAATATAACCTTTGACCTTGACCTGTAGATGACATTGATACATGGCTTTGTGATGTTAACAGCAGCCTTGCTGAGTTGATCCCCAGCTTCTCTACAAAGCAAGATTATTCTCCTCCAGTGAAGTGGAAAGCAACAGAAAAAAGATAGCTAAATTACAGATAGATTGGGAGAAAGAGAGAGATTGAGGAAGAGATAAATAGATAGAGAGGGGAAGAAAGTTCTCTGAGAGGTTGTGCTCCACAGGCATCCATAAAGATTTGAAGAAAGGATGGGCCACTCTTTTGTTTCTGAATCGCTTGCTAAAGGTTCAAAAAGACAAGCCTTTAAATGAAAGCCCCAAGAGTGTTTCCTGCCTCCGAACTGAAAATAATGGGTGGTGAGATTCTGCTAGAATCTAGGGAGGAAAAAAAAAAAAAATCAATTGCTCACTTTCCATGGTAACCTTTCG